>VZRM01005611.1:1981241-2136519 GCA_013397955.1 Grantiella picta
CTTCTCTCTTCTCTTCTTCTCCTTCCCCGGCGACTGGGGATCCCTGGGAATCCCTGGGAATCCCGTGTCCCCGGCCCTCTTATCTGCCGTGGGCCCCCGAGGGTGGAGAACGGGACCGTGTTCTCGTGCGGAAGGGCCGAGCCGCGGGGGGAGGAGCGGCAGAGCGGCAGCGGCACTGCGGGTGGGCGGCGGGGGACACGCAGCCGCGCCGGAGGCCCGGATTTAAAAACATGCGCAAGGTGCCCCCGGTGCCCGTCCGAAATAGCTCTGCTTTCCCCGGGCATCCGCGGTTTGTGGCGTTCTCGCCTTCCTCAGGGGACGCGGCGGCTCTCCAGGACCCTTCTGTAGGGCCTCTGGCAAGGCGAGAGCAGAAAGTTGACCCATGCCCCGAGAGAAAGGCCCCCGGGCTTTGTTGTCGAAGCTCCGAAAGAGTTTGAAAATATACAGGGCGGAAGAGAGAGCATAGGGAAATCTCGGAGAAATTACTAGAAACGCGAGAAAATGCCTAAAGGAGGCCTATAACGATGGTGAAAGGTCTAGAGGGGATGCTACATGATGAACAGCTTGAGGTCACTTGGCTTGTTCAGCCTGGACGAGAGACTGCGGGAAGAGCTCACAGCAGTCTGCAGCTTCGTTGGGAAGTGGAGGGGCAGGCACTTGATTTCTTCTTTCTGGTGACCAGTGAAGGGCCTGTGGCAACAGCATGGACCTGTCATGGAAGTTTAGGTTGGATATTAGGAAAAGCTTCTTTGCCCTGAGGGTTGCTGAGAACTGGAACAGGCTCCCCAGGGAAGTGGTTATGGCACGAAGCCTGACGTAAGTTTGGACAACACTCTCGAGCCCATGGTGTGATTCTTGGGGTGGTCCTGTGCAGGGCCAGAAGTTGGATATCAGTGATCCTTGTCAGCCCCTTCCAACTCAGGATGTTCTATGTTTCTCTGGATTTGGGAAAGGAAGTACTGTGGAAGGAAATAAACATGAATAAGTGGAAGTCAGGCCTGGGGCCCCAGTGCAAACTTGAAGCTCAAGGTGATGTAGAGTGTTGGGTCATTCTGAGTCCTAGTCTCAAGTGAGGTTTCTAAGGCATTGTCTCTGGTTTGGCATGGAGGACTGATTTGGGGAGTCACTGGGGAAACTAGGCTTGGCTGGTGTTCGGGAGAATTAAGAGTTACACAGGTGTCAGGACTTGTAGCAACTTGGTTAATCTGTCTTCATTGCAGAAAGGAATGAGAAGCGCCTGAGGTCAGTATCAGAAAAGGGATGACATTCACACTTTTGGAAGAGTTCATACTCCACCAAATGATGAGGCAAAAGCTGTAGTATTTAAGGAATTCAGGGTAATGGATACAAAAACCTGAAGACCTAGGGTGGATGTTAAAATAAAACTAATTTGGGTAACTTGCAGACATTTACAATGATAAGTTAATCTGCAGTGTTGTAAACATTGAGTGCTTTGTGAAATGCAGCTTAGAGGCATAAAGTTTTGAGCTTTGGCCAAAGTTTGAGTGGTGGAACAGGATTTCTAAGTAAAAGCCCTCAGAAGTGAAGGACACAAAAGTGTACCTGCTAGGAGGCCAGGAGTGAGTATTGCTTTGTTGGGGGGCAGAACTAGTTAATACCTGGAGGACACAATGGTTGTAGATGGCAACAACTGAGGTGAAGATAATTGGCTACATAAAGGGGAGAGTTACTGTTTGGCTGGGACTCTGAAATAGATATTCTGTCGATAGGACTGAGTTATTCAAATAGTGCTACAAATTGCCACCCTATTAGTGATGTAATAATGGCTCCTTGAATGAGAGAAATAGAAAGGACAATAAACGTAAATTCAGTTTTTACATTGAAATATGCCTTGC
This sequence comes from Grantiella picta, assembly GCA_013397955.1. Taxonomy (NCBI): domain Eukaryota; kingdom Metazoa; phylum Chordata; class Aves; order Passeriformes; family Meliphagidae; genus Grantiella; species Grantiella picta. The sequence continues at coordinate 1,983,098 of VZRM01005611.1, forward strand.
ATCAGTAAATGAATAATTTTTGCTGGCTTTGAGTATTGAAAGTTTATTTCTTTGAAGAATTTTTAGTGAGATGGAATAAGTGTGTATAATTCCGTGCCTGTTTTATGTGTGAGGGTTTCCTAGTTTTAATTTCTTCTCTTTCTATCATGTCTTAGATATGCCTGTGCCTGACCGACATGTAGTCATTACCTGTCAGGCAAGGTGCACTTAATCATATTCAATCAGGACAAAAGTTATGGCCATGTTTTGCTTATTCAGTTTAAATAGAAGTTTTCAGATAGCTTTTTTTCCTCTGCAAATTAACATGTTATGCTTGAACTGGTACTATTTTTTCCATTTGCAGTGGACATGGACATCCAATTAGGAAGGTCATTTTGCCATCTTTTTTCAGAGCTGAAAAGAAGCTTCAGCATTCAGGTCTAGCAGAAAATTCTCCTCAAGCACAGTTCTCCAAATCTATTTTAACTCCTGTCCATCACTAAAAAAGGAGTAAGGTATGTATAATCTGTTGCAATTTGTAACTTCTGCATCTTGATATGAAATGTATTCATTATTGTCATTATTTTAAATTCGAGATGTGCATCATTTGGGCAATCTGTGTTTTCATTTGAATGTAAATTAATCTCAAAAAAAGCTAAAGTATTATGTGACAGGCCCATCAATGCTATGACTAAGCTTGCTGAGTTCAAAACCCCATGTTTCCCGCTTTTAAACTGAATTAAATTGAAATAATGAAGCCCACTTCTTAATTGAAGCACAAGTGAACATCATTTCACCCTCATAAAACAATGGGCTGTGTAGGTTAAAGTTCCCCCAGAACTTCATTATTCTGTGCAAGGTTGGGGTTGTTTTATGGTCTCTGTAGATTTAAGCATAATTTACTTTTTCAGTATTTTGTTCTGCCACTTCGTTATGTTTCATGATCATGCAGGTAAAGTCTGAGCTATTTGGAAGACTCTAGTGAGTCTTCATTCTATGCTTCTGGTGAAGGTTATAACACTTGGATAGCTAATCGAAAAGTACTCAAGACTGCTATTTTGTAGATAAATTTTGAATTTGCTACCGGGGTTGTTAAGGTTAATTATTTGGATTTAACTGTTACTATAATGGACAGAAAATTGGATATACACAGCAATTTATGACAAAAACTGTTTCAGATAAAGATTATGTCATATATATTGAGCAGGCATATTATTAGGCATATATAATCTCTTATTTATGTAGAAAAAGTTGTTCTTTAGACTAAAGCAGCATATTGGCCTTCCTAAAAATGGCAATAGTTTAAAAGTAGAGTGGTGCAAATTACTTTCACTGAATGCAATCCTGTTGGCATAAAAGTAACAAATAATCCATCATTTGCACTACTTATATTTTTTTCACATCCCTAATTAATGAAAACCATTTATATATCATTGCCTTGATTTGAATCAGTTTCAACTTTATGTTCTCTGTTGTTGAATAAGCATTTTTAAATATTTTCAAATGCTACAGAAAACATACAAAACAAGTATTAAAGTATTTTTCTTTGGCATCTATTTTTAGAGATATATGCCATTTTCTTAATCTAATAAAGCTTAAATTTGTAAAATTTTTGGTGGAGCTTAAGCTGATACTGTTTAAAATATTTTTTTTACATTCTACAATAAAGTCTAATTTTAATAAAGCTGTGACAGGATAAAGTTTTGTAGGATTTCTTAAGGTTTGGATTATTCACACCAAGAAAAGAACTTCTTTACTTGGTCGTTTAACTCTGGAAAGTCAATGCAAGAATAAGGATATTAGAGACTTGCACCTTAGCTCTATTTCTAATTAGTTATTTCACACTGTGGTGCATGCATTTGTATGTTGACACAGCTTTTTAGAAAATATTCATAACTCTTCGTCATTTTGAAGCAGTGATCATTTTCTGATTCTACTTTTTTTTTCTCATTTATTTTGCACGTTACTAATTTTTTTCTCTTGTTTTCAAAATCTTAACTTACTGGGTTTCCTTTCCCCAGACAAATCTCGCTCTCTACTTTTGTTTCCTCTTTAATTATCAAGCATTTTAAAACTATAGTTAATTTAATATATCTATTTTATATGCTCTCTCAAATTGATAACTTCTTGACACCTACCTTTCATCCACTGAGCTCTTTCTTTGTCTTTTTAATTTTTCTTTTTATTGCCTTCTTTCTATTCCTTTATTTTTGGTAGATTTGCTTTCCTAACAGGCTTTGACCAGTTGGTTTTACAGGTGTAGGACAAAAATGATGTGGTACAGAAGTAGCAGGTACAATTTTCAGATATTGTCCTCTGCTCCCTACAGCAGATACCACTGCTGGCAATTGGATACAGTGAGCATGTACTTCATGCTGTGTCACACATTCCATTGGTGTAGCTTGTGTCAGGGAGAAGGCCTGAAATTGAGAACTGATGCAGTGGTTTCCCCTGTCTTGCAGGCTCGGTTTTCCTGTGGTAATGTATTATCTCAGAGAATAAAAGTACTGTACCAGTGAAAATATCATAAGTTAATGCAAAGGAAAAAATAATTAAATAACTTCTGAAAAGCGGTTAAATTTGTCCTTAATTTTTGGCCTACCTTTCATATTTTTTCAAATGTTTTATTTTTGCATTCTTTGCTCCCATGTACTTGAGTGTACCTTCTGTGGCTCTCACCTGTATCCCAGCAGTCATCATGCCATTTCTAAAGATTTGTGGTAAGTAGTGCTCAATTTCCCAGGAAGGGAACTAAATCATCCCCCAGAGAGTGCAAAGCCCCAGCTGAGTCTCTTCAGGTTGAATGTAGAGGATGAATGCTAAGCTGTAATGGACTGGTCAGAGTGTAACCTGCAGTCCCAGCGATTGGCCGAACACCAGCCTGGCCAAACATCATCCATAGGCTGTTGATGTGGGCCTCTGGAGCCAGCAGCTCTGCAGCTGCTCTTCTTTCAGGCGTGGCTCTGAGAGCAGTTTAGTCACATTTGTACAGTGTTGCTTTGACAGGTGAGACTTGAAAGATTTCACCTGTAAAACTGGCGAGATCTACATACACAATCTGTAGTGTCTGTGCATCTTTGACGCTGTTAGTCTGCAGTTTGGATAAACAAACCCAGCATAACTGTCTTAGATAAAAGTGGCTGTATGCTAATCAAGTTCAGATCAGCGCATTTCCCAAAGCTCCAGAGCTAGCTGATTGAAAAGAGCATCTTTAAAAGAAGTAAATCCAAATTTCCTCCAGGCTTTGTCTATGTCCCAGATTACTTCATGGAGTATTCCTTCTGGTCTTTAAGACTTGCCAGTTTTTCTTTTCAGATCTGCACGCTCTTTCCCCTCCCTAGCCCCCTTTCAGAGAGGCAGTTGGTTACTGTAACCTTGCTAAGGCATTTGGAGTTTTTAGGGATAGAGATTTTCATTGCTGTAGATTTTGAAATGTGCTTTTCACAAACATGGATTCCATTAAGCAGTTGAACAGTGTTTTACATGCTGTGCATCACGATCACACTCCTCTGAAGCACACCAAATCAAGTGCATTGGGGTTTGAGTTACATATATTTATTTGGGATGCCTGTAATCTGTCTGTGCATCCCACCTCTCACACCCCATTTTAGGTGGCCACAATATTTATCAACTTTATTAAAAGAAGCATGATACAATGGTAGCAAAACCATCTTGTTTTGATTCCCTGAGCAGTCGGGAATAGCAGTGATAATCTTCGAAAGTGATATGCCTACACACAGCTGGTTAGAGAATGCATGAGGCTTTTTTCCCTTGCCCTGAAATCCTCTGCTTGGGTGGTGTTAGCACTCTTAGCCCCTCGGGAGCAGGTTTTGGGAGAGCTCCTGGCAGTGGGCAAAGCGTGGCACAGAGCTAGAAGTGTTTTAGTTGTCAGAACATGAGCTGAGCTTGGTTCAGATTTTAAAACATTGGAAGCATGTACTAGAAAAAGAGAAATACCAAAACAACAAAACCTATATTGTAACTTAAATATGCAAATAAGTGAATGAAATGAAGAAAGAAATTAAATGGAATCTATGTCCATAAACATTGGTCTGAAGGATGTGTCTCTTATGATCAGCTGTTTGGCCTTCTTCAGATTACTCTTCCAATTTCCTGCATGCCTTCCTGTTTTATTCCTCTGTTAGGAACAAGCTTGAGGTTGTAGGAACAGAAGGGTTCCAGTGGCCTGCAGTCACTGCTAAGTGCCTAACCAAATGTTGCTCATAAATAAAACAAACTGAGGACATTTAGATACAGATTGACATACTACAAAATCTAGTCACACAATCAGATACTAAGAAATCTTTTAGAATTTGGTACTGAAGCAACTGTCAGTTATTTAGATTTCATGTATATTACTTTTGATTTTTTCCATGACCCATGATGGGAAGAGAAATGTCTTCCTTCAGTATTTCTGCTTTAAACCATTTGTAACTTGTTCCAGAGGTATATTAGGATACAAAATGAATATGTAAGCAGAAAGAATCATATATTATCACTTCTGTCCTCCTTATTGATTGTAAACTGCAAGCACGAGACATTCTCCATGGAAATATGTTGATTTGTCTCTAGATGTAGCTGACAGTGAGTCAACAACATACTCTTTATGTCATTCTTTTCTTAAATCAATAGGGTGTTTTTCTAAATTTATAATGTTCTTTTTTTAGAAGGAACACAGTCCTTCAAACCAAGAAAAATTATATACCATCATGGTTAGTAGTTTAAAGACAGTCTCTGAGCTTCCCTTGAATGAGTCATGCTTAAAAAAAGCAATATTTATAGCAAATAAATAGCAGAAATACTATTCTGAGAGTAATAAATATTTTCACTTTATTTTTGCCTGATTTTGTTAATCAAGCATGGAACAATATATAATGTAATTTATATGAATTAAAATTTAACTTGTGGAGCCTCTCTTCTGTTTTTGGGAATCACTAGATTCCTAATGGTTTCCAAGTACTCTATTTTTTATATGTAGCTTTTATCTTTAAGTAGGAAAGATGAGGAGAGCTATCTGCACGTTGTAAATGTGTCAAGACATGCTTCTAGTTCCATTTCTAACACATTTAATATTTTGTCAAAGTGAGAAGGTTAAGTTTATATCATTTTTTTCTTCAAGAGAATTTAAATCTCTTCATCAGTAGGATTGAGTTGTTAGAGACATAAACTTAGTCTTCTTTTGGACTGTATAAAAGCAGACTACCAAAAAAACTTTCCAAAAGGAAATAATAATTTCTTTTATAGAGATAAAAATATACATTAATACTAATTAAGTTCATATTATATAATATTCTCTGGTAATTATCTAAGTAATTTTCTAACATTCTCTAAGTAATTTTTGTGAGAAATGGACAAACACTGGATTATATCCAACAGGCTTAAAAGATTGGTGCTTAAGATGCAGCATTCATATTGCTCTTAAAAGGTCTTCTAACAGAACATAATCTTTTCTTTTAGCATCCTCCAAACTCCTGATGCTTTCCAAAAAAAACAAAATATATTTTTCTCCAAATTTGGCAGAAGTTTAGCACCTTCTTGTTTTTTGCTTGTTTTTACCTTTTTGAATGGTGCAGTTGACTATTATTAAGTCTTTGATACATGTGCAGATGGCGAGGGCACTAAAAGTGAAACTTAATAACTGTGTCTGAGGAACATATTATTTAGTAAGTTAGATGAAACTTGACTGTTAGGAGAGCTGGAAAATACCTCTGGAGCAGATCTGTTCTCAACCAATTAATTAGAGTGCTTTCTCAGAGTCCCTCATCTGTGATTGTACACCACAGGCTTAGGTATATAGTTAAAGAAATTAAATGGCCTGAATATTCTCCCATTTTATCCCCCTGGCTCTTTGAGCAATTGTGAAAAAGCTAAAAATTTTGAGATGTTAGCTAGGTAAGATACCATCACTGAAAGCAATTCATTGACTATGGCTATGTGGACCAATGTGCATTTCTCTTTTTGGTTACATGAGTCTCTCTTTGTCCATTTCTCCAGCTGTTTCCCCTAGCACTAATGGCATCTTTTCTGCCTTTAGCTATTCTCATACAAAGCCATATAGACTGAAGCACAGCTAGACCCTTTGTCATGGGCAGAGTGGGAGCTTCAGAAAAAGTTTATTAAAGGCCTCCTGTTCAATCACAGGGTGCAGAAAGGACCCCCTTGCTTTCTAAACTCCCTTCTCAGAGAGGAGCCTGAGTGTGGCTGGATCCAATCTTAGTCCCAGACTTTGTCAACAGTTTATGTCCAAAGGATTATATATGTGTAATTGAACTTTGTCCTGCAGGATTAAAGATGGCAAACCAGTTATATTTATAAAAATATGTGTGATTTATTATGATTAAGCAAAAAGATTTTAATCAGAATTACTTACTACGCAGTATAGGAGCTATAGCAACTATTAAAATGCATAATAAAACAATGTTGAAACAATTATGTTAAAGCATTTGTATTAAAGTTAGCAAAAACAGTTATTAAATACAGACTGTTGTTACTCACCCATGCCAATGACTGTGGGGAAATCTCCTTTCCTCAGCCTGGAGGAGTAACTTTGAGGGACATCTGCACTAACGGGAGGAATCTCCACACATACACTCCAAGAGGGGATGTTAGAAGACCCTGCTGTTAAAATTTGGGACTGGGTTTTTGTAGTATGGACTGTGACTGTCAGTAAGGCCAGCTGTGTCAGTTCAGCAGCTTTAGATAAGATTTTTGTAGTATCACTCGTTTATTTCTTTATCTGGGTACTTTACCAGTCCTACCACATCTCTATCTCACTATCAGGATGCTTAATTTTGGGATTGATGAGTCAGACTGGTTTCAGCTTTATTCAACAACCAAAAGCAGTATGGTACCCCCTTCTTCATTTACCACTGGTAGCTTTGCAAATAGGTCATTGTTCAAGTTGTTTTACCCCATTCCAGGTGGAGCATCCTGCAAGTGCATGAGCATGTTGGAGGGAGGAAGGGTTGCTAGCATGTTTTGGAAAGGTTCTTAAAAGCAAGAGTGGTTAAAGTAGGAAACTAATGCAAGATACTGAAGGCAAATTTTGTAAGTGAGCATGCTCATAGTGAGTGGTAGATTTGAGCAGTTTGCATGATATTCTGAATGCTTTCAGGGGCCTCACTTCTAAGAGAGATTCACTGTTGACAGAAATAGTGACCATTGAGTATCAGGCAGCAGCAAGAGAAGGACACCAAGGCTAAAGGTGAGCAAAAAGTTGAGAGCAGCCACAGCAGAGGATGAGCAGTGCTGTCGTTGCCAGGGCACAGTCTGATCACACCTGAGCTGGATAAGCAGAGTGGTAATAGCAACAGAGTTTGTGGAGAGATCATAGAGCAAAAGCAAGGCAACAAACCAGAACAATTATGTGGGGATGGTGATGGTAGGTAACACCTATAGGATAGAGCAACCTGAGGCTAAATGAATCTTCTCAGGCCACAGGCAGGGTTTGTGAATGAATGGATTCTCATCAGGACCACTATAGCCTCTTGGTGCACTAGACGATGACACTGAGCTTTTCAACTGATCAAGCCCGAATGGAGCTCTTAAATGACATAACTTGGCAGGCAAAACTTCGCAATGAATACGTAATTACAGGGTGTAATAACCAGATTAAGGTTGTATTGATTTGTCATGTTTAAAGTATGCCAAGTTAAGAAGCTTTTAAAGTTTAAGCAGCCCTAGGTAGGCATTTGGTCTCTTGTAAAAATTATGTCTTACTGTTATGATAAGAAATAGGTTTGTGATCTCTTTCATTTTTTTTTAATTTGGCCTAATGCATATGTCTTCATGTGCAAGACAAGGATGAGTAAGCTCGTGTTAAGCCTTGAGCAAATGCTGAATGCCAATGTTTTCCCCTTACTGCATATTGGTAATAGTGGAAGATTTTGTTAAAACCAACTCGTTCTTGCATGCAACTACAAGACTGAACATTCTGTACTCCTAAAGATCTGCATGAGTGCCTAAATCTCCACCCTTTAAATCATGTGAAAGATTGTATCAGAGTGAGATACTGGAAGAAGTTGCCCAGAGAAGCTGTGGATGCCCTATCCCTGGAACTGTTCAGGACCATGGTGGATGGGGCTCTGAGCAACCTGGACTAGTGGGAGGTGTGCCTGCCCATAGCAGGGGAGTTGGACTAGATGATCTCTAAGTTCCCTTCCAGCACAAACCATTATATGGTTCTATTTTTGTTTCATCTTGATTCTTGGCAATTCTCAATTTTCTACTAACCTAAAGAAATAAAAAAGCTAAATAATCAAATATTTGGCAATAAAAACCTATAAATCTTCAGGGGTTATATGCCTTTAACTGTATCACCCAATCTCTAATTTTTCATACAATTACATGAAAAAAAAAAAGCATTGAAAAAACACAGGCATGAGAGAGTGTGAAAATTACTCTGCTAAAATCTGACTTCTCAAGTAAAATAACAGTCTGAAATCAATGGGACAACATATAAGTGTGAGTGTATACCTTACATAGCTTTCTTTTTGAGTGCGTGTTGAGCCCTTCAGTGTCAACAAAGTCTTCAGGGGACTCTAAGTGAGAAAAGTATAAATGTTTTCTGCTAACACTATGCTATATATTATACCAGTGGCAGAATCTGGTTCTGAAACAATTAAAATTTCAGTATGTTAAAGAAATATAACACAATACTTTGGTTTACATACAAGTTTGCCTCTGTTTGACTTGATAGCCTGCTACTGAAGCAGCTAAAAAGGCAATGATAATACAAACCTCATTTTCCTCCTCCAAGGTATGAACTGTATTTAACTGATGTAATTTTCTGTATTTCCTAGCATATAATATTTGGAATCTGCACTCATGAAAATGTTTTACAGTGTGTAGGTGACAATGTGTTATTGTTAGAGAATGCTCACTATCTCTAGTGGACTTCCTGTTTTTAAAGTCTGTATCTAGGTAATTTTTGGGTGCTTCAGAGCTTCACATAACCATTTCCTATTGAAAAAGTAGAACTCAAAGCATAGTTTAGATCACAGATAAATCTAGCATTGGCAGGTAAACATGCATATTTAGATTGTGCCAGTATCAGCTTAGATCAATGAAGAAAGTTTATACTTAAGTCTCATTTCACCTTCTAAGAAGTTGTAACTGCAGAACTCTGCTGATACGACACTCCTGTTCTCTGAAAAGAAGATTAATGCTGTAGAATAGAAAATGAAGCTCAAGAACTTTCTTTTCTATGAAAAAGTGTAGAAAGGAACAGACTACCCAGAGAGGTTGTGGAGTCTCCTTCTCTGGAGATACTCAAAAGCTGTCTGGACACAAGCCTAAGTAACATCCTCTATAGGGTGCTGCTTGGGCACGGAGGTTGGACTAAATGACCTCCAGTGGTTCCTTCCAATCTTACCTATTTGATGAAAATAAGTGATGCTTTTTCTTCTTGTGTTTTGTTTCACCTGACTAAAGCTACTTCTATTTTTGGCATAGAAAACTGAACCCATGATGAACACAAAGTTAATAATTAAGACCTATGAGTAGAATAGCATCCAAATGTTTTAAGTCTCTAGAGCAATAGAAGTCATTTGGCACTGCCTAGTGTGTAAGTAACCACATAGGTCAAACTTGTATGACAAATGAAATTATTTGGTATCCAACTGCGTTCTTGATGATTCTTCAAGTACATCTGTGTTAAGGGTAAAATTCCATAGGTACAGTTAAAAAATACATATACAGTACATGCAATGGCAAAACAAAAACATCCTACATAACTCAGGAGGCTATTTAATCTTGCCCCATTTTGTTCATACATATCTTTCAACATTAAAAAATCATGTGAAGGCTACTGTATATCTTTGTACCTTTTATAATAGTATTCTGCCTTCCAAAAGTTGCCAGAATCTTTAGATGAAGTTTCAGGATATAAAAGAAAAATAAATAGCAGTAGTTTCATCAACCTCAGCAGGGAAGAGGAAGGAGTAGAAGCATATTATTTTCTGGAATAATTCACAAGAAACAGATTTTAGAAAGCCACAAAGGAAAATGAGTTCTAGATACCTAAGATTTTTTCTGAATAATTTTATGAATGTCACACTTCTTTGGATTCTAGTTTAAGATTTTTTCTTCTCTGTTATGCCACAGAAGCAGCTTTTTACCACTTAATCCTACGTTATCCCGGGTACTTAAAAATTTCTGTGAAATTTTCTGCTTGGAACTTTTGGGCCCTTTAGATCTTGACTGTCGGAGTAGCTTTAGTTCCTTGTGTAATGGGGGTATGCGTTTGTTATAAGTTCATTTAGCTAAGTGACCCTGAGTCTTTTTTCATTGCCTCTCATTTGGTACCATCTGCACTATCACTGACATTAATAAAGTCAATGTACTACCTTTCTTTATTCTGACTTTCCACCCTGCAGCCAAGAGGGATCATTTCAGACAGTAACAGCAACCCATCTTTATTCTGGTGTTTAAATGTAAGAGAAGTCTTACAGACCCCTCATTTACTTCATTAGCTGACCACCTTCAAACATTAGAATTTATTTTGCTGCCTGTTAATTAGTTTTCCACAACAAAGACTAAGTATGTGGTTGTAGTGTTTGTGTGGCTATTTAAAACTAGTTTAGCTGTTGCAGGAGAGTGAAACCATTCTTTGCAATCAGAACTGGGGAATCAAAACACAATCAGATACTGAGAGTCCAGACTAATAAATACTTGTTTTGTGACACAGAGCTGCAGGGGACTGTAATGTCTGAAGACTTTTATAGTTAGAGGTTGAAATATGCTCTTCATTTCATAGGAAAAAAAAAAAGTCATGGAAACACATAAAGGTAAAGGCCCAGCATTTGAATAATGTTGCCTTTTTAGTGAGTCATGATCTAAACCTTTCAACATGCTAAGATGTAAATCTGACCTGCTATAACAAGTTTCAAAATTTTCAAATGAACTTACTCAATACCTGCATTTTATCCAAAGCCATAAAAACTTTAAATATCAATTAAAATATATAAAATTAACTCTGATAAATTTCTTTCTTGATTGTTGCTATTTAAACACCTCTAAATATTTATAGGGTTATTCTAGTACACGGGTTTTTTCCCCCAGTAGTCATAGGGGTCAGTAACACTAAATTATTGAGAAGTGCAATAACATCCAAAATACCTTCACTATTTCCTCTACCTAAAACAGAGTGTAAATTCTTTGGGAACAGGGGATGTCTTTACATGGGTTTATTACTGCATCTCACCCATATAGCTCAACTCAGAATGTTCCCTTTTAATAGATCATATACCTTCTGACCTCACTGTTGTAGTCACCTTTCTGCTGATAACTCTTCTGATTTTGCAAGAGTTGTTTTCAGGAACACAGTCATTGATTAGTGCTAAGGAAGGAGGAAGTTATGTGGCACTAATAATTGTTATTAATTTTCAGTGAGCCCTTAGATCTGTCCTAAAACAAGATTTCTATTTGACCGGAAATTCTCTGAAACACCTTATTTATGTCAGCACAGTATTGAGGAAATTTTATTAAAATTCTATTTAGAGATTTGTTTTTAGTCAGCATCCTACTGTTGTTCTCTTCCTATCTGGGACATTAACACCAGAGAGCTTGATTTCTTTAGATTATTTTTAGATTATTTTTCTTTGCAGTGTAATTTACTAGAGCAGCACCGTAATGTTCACGGAACCCAAAAGCTCCCAGACCTGAAACACTGCAAAATGTCTGTGAAGAACCTAAACTAAACTAGTGATACAAGTTTGATAGGGGTTCTTCCTCCTTCAGACAGAAGACAGGTTCTGTTTCTCTAAAAAGATTTGGCTTTGCCAATCAATTAATATAAATACCTTTACCTGTAGAGAAGATAAGGGACTATGGTATTCATTACTTCTGCTCTCTCTTGTTATATTAAATACTGAAGACTTTAATGAAGTCAAAGGATAATTTTTAATACAATTAAATAACAGTGAAGTAATGATACTTTTCATTCCCATAGCTTTGAAATGTAAAGATAATTATTTTCGCAGTTCTCTGTAGAATAGGCATGTATCATTAGCCTTAGAGTACAGTGAAGTACAGCAAGGTTAAACAAATTTTTCAGAACTAGAAAAAAATAAGGAAAACCAAGAATAGCACTCTAATTTCTTGTCATCTTGTTCTGTTCTGTTTTCACAAGATCAGCCTTTATTAAGTTGTCATCTGGAACACCTTTAACAGGTTATACCCATGAAGAATTTAAATTAGAGGCTTCTAAAGTTTATTTAGGAAATTAACTATCAAGACAGGGGATATAAAAAGCATTGCACTGATGATGAGTTTTGTCAGGTATACACGATTTAAAGTCCCTGTCATGCTGCTTGCTTGGATGCAAATTTCTTGTGGATTTACTTTTCCTGGCTAGAGTGCTTACCTAAACAAAACCCAAAACGTCATTCTATAGAAGAAATACCTAGGTTGTGGTACTTCTGGGTTCCCTTAAGCAGAGCAAATTTCCTGCTGTTGTAGGGAACCTGAAATACTGGTAGTATCCCCTGGTAGCTTTTGCAGTACAAGCCTTAAATTTTTTACAAGGCGAAGGAGAGTGATCTCTAATTCATGGCAAACAGGGACAGCTCTTGGCTTTTCTTTGGGCCCTCTTTTACTTGCTTGTGTCTGATTATGGGGAGTTGGGCAAAAGAGGGATAACCCAGCATTTATGTTTTTTTATTCTTCGATAGATCTTATCATTTTTTGTAGACTCCAAGGTGAAATTGCTAGAAGCAAAACAGTCTCCTGGCAAAATTGTATGATAGATACTCAGTTTAGACAGCTTTACAAGAAAAATAAGTCTTACAGTGTTTTGGGTCTTTTTTCTATGGGGAAAAAAACCAAACCAAACAAAAACCAGCTTTAATGTTCAGCTGTATAGTCAGAATACCAAATGGGGTTCCTGAAGTGATTGTAAAAGATTACAATCCTGACATTTCTATTTAGGTTTTTCTTTAGGGAGATCACATTTGGATGAGTTCAAAAGCTGTTTTCATGAGTTTTTGTAATTTTCTTCTACAGCAAAATTTAGCTGCTTTCACCAGACATCCCTGCAAGTTGCCAGGAAAGTGTCAGAATTTTTCTCAGTAAATCAGTTTCTACAAATTTGTCCCAGGTAGAAGAAACATTTGCAAAGAAAATAAATCTTATGACTAAAGGAAAAAAAACAAATCTAGTCATGGGGACAGAAGAATAATGTTCTTGCTGAAGGCTTTTCATTTTATCTTTGTAAATTTTTAAGACTATTATTTATATCCTTGTAGGAAGCTCTACTGTTTACTGGTCTCTAATCATTGGTAAGAAAAAGTTCTTTACGACCTTCAAAATATTTCTGTGATAGATGGGGATAGAAAGGTTGCGGCACTATATGAAAGATGATTTCTTCTGTAATAAAATGTTTTTCTTCCATATTCTTACTGCCTATTTTTCGTCTTGTAGGTTAGCGAGTTCTGCAGTCCGTGCTCAAATAAGTCTGTCCTGTTGCACCTTGAACCCTGAAAACAGTTGTACAAAATCAAGTTCTTCCTTCAAGCCCCAAATGCCCCTAGTGAGGCACACTGCCACGTTGGACCCCAGCCTCCCATGGTCTGACAGATCAGAGCTGCCTCCCTACAAAGCTTCATTCCTACACTAACTCCCCAAAGCAGCAACACTAAGGAATATTCTGATTACATACTAGAGTAATTCTGGTAGGACTTGAAAATAAAATCATTCGTTAACTTATTTTTTCGTGAGAGACTGTGTCATGGTCGTTCAATTTTAGGGCTGTAAACAAGGAGTGCTCTTCTGGCACTGGGTCCCAGATATATTACAGTTTTGTTACCAGACTGTACGTCGTACTTGCCGGAGGTCTTAACACTCTACTGTTAGAATGCTTGGCACTGTAAGGAAAGGAATGCCTGGTACTTCAGTAAACATGTAGACCACGCTTGAAATATCTCCAAGATCTAGGCTGAGGTTCAAAGCAAATGCTGTATTCTTCATCAATAAAGAGATTGTGATGCTGTATTTGCATATCTCTCTTTGTTGAATAAAGCACTCTTGGGTGGATTCTTATTTTGGGAAAGAGATTTCTTAAGAGATTTAGGACAAGTCTTGGTAGAAAGAAGAATAGAATTACAAGATTAGACATTGCTTGGAAAGCATTTATTCTGTAAGAGCACAATTTAGTAATAGAAAAAATGGTACTTTTGATTGGGATTTGTTGTATCTACATCTAACATAACAAACTGAGTCCAGAGTGTGTTGCAAAACCTCTATTGCTGGACTGGCTTCCGTCAGAATTGATGTGGGGGTTTTCTGCAAACTTATGCAGTAATCTCTCCATTTTCTGTGAGTACACAAGCCCACACTCAGAACTTGCAGTTCTAGAGCTAGTCAAGCTTGTTGTCCAGGAACATAGTGAAGGTCATTCTGGATCTGTGTCTATAAGGTACACTAAAATATGTCGCAGATTAGAAGAAGAAATATATAGGCATTTCTGTTAATTTAAAAAAGGATTGTGTCTGCAAGCATAATGCCATTAGTTTTCTTTATGAGATGTTTTCTAAGTAGAGAAATGTCAAAAGGCAAAACCCTGAGGGAGCCATTGTGGTATGATTTCTTTTATATTTAAAGATAGTGTTCAGGAGAGGCAGTACACTTGTTAAAAGGGTAGGTGTTTTAATCTGAAGTGAAACATGGAAGGCATTCTGTAAAAGACTTGAAAACAAATTCATCACTTCACACATGAGGCTATCTGAGATGAAATTTTGGCACAGTGTTTGAGGATAAATGGCATGTCTTTTTGATCAAAGTTTTTGGATATTAGGTGAATATTAAATATGTAAATATGCTCACCTCTAACAGGTAGGTAATTGGCAAGAATGATCAAAGTATTCTTTCAAATCTCTAGACAGATACTAAGTATGAATTTTCCTGTGTTCAGAATTTTACTTTTTTTTTTCTTTTTACAAGAGTCTCTTCATCTGCTCTTCTTGGGGAAAAAAAAATCACACTGACAAACAAGACTTCTTTTGAAAAGCTTAAAGAGGAACATTTGCTGTGATATATTGATCCTTTGGAAGCAGCTGATAGTGGCAAAGCCCACTCCATCACTTAGGAGTCTGACAACCCTGGAAACAGGCTGGCCAAACTGTGTGAAACTGATTTTTGCATTGCTTACATCCCTATGCTAACAGCTGTTATCATAGTATTAGCCTTCTGTAGTCCTCATGTAACCTCTTGAAACTTATATGGGCTCCATGCTCTGAGATTACCTGCCAAATATTTAAAAAAAGAATCATCATCACCTCTCTCTTTCTTTTCATTTTCCACCTGGGGAGAAAATAGCTTGATTAGTTTGGGTGATGATAGGAAGCTGGAGGAAATCCAATCATGATTTTTCAATCTGAAGGGTTTATTTCCTTTCATTTCATTCATTTCCATTCAGCTGAAGGTAATAAGGTTATGCAGGTCTGATTTCAAAGGGCACAATTTTGAAATGATGGGTTTTGCTTAGGTACATTATAGGTTTAAATTGGTGATTTTGATGAAGTTGCATAAACTAGAGTATAATGCAGTTTCTTCCCCCAGCGATATGGTGGCTCAGCAATGAAGACATGCTGTGGTATTTTTTCCTTTTTTTTTTCTCTCTCTCCCGACTAAAGCATACAAGAACAGATCTGCTGAGTAGGAAGCGTTATTTTTACATAATCACTTTTCAAACCAGAGCCTCACTGTAGACATTTTGAAGACACCAAACTAAGCATTCTAGCAGTCACTTCTCCAGCTGCAAAACCTGCATATAAGGTGTTGTGTAGGTAATTTAATAATTTAATAGTCTCCTCTTTATCTCTTCTGCTGTCAACTAGCTGATGTATTTCCCAGTAAGTGTTCTTCTCATTTCTGGGGTTAACCATCCAGAAATTCCTTGCTTACATACAAACAACTTAAATTTCCAAAAAAATTTTTGAAATCAAGATACCTAAAAAATAATGTAAACGTGGTTATTTTGTTTTGAAAATTCTTTTTAATTTACCATGATGCATTATTATAACATCTTAGCATCTAATTTGTTTTCATAATCAGCCCTTTGAGACAGAGAAATGTTATTGTTATCCCCATCATTCAGATGAGAAGTGTTTTGTTTAAAGCTGTCCAGGGCCTGCATAAAAGGGAAGGGAGATAAAACCATCTTTCATATTTCAATCTGAATTGTTCAAATGCTAATGAAGTAGCAAACATGATTAAAGTGCTTGTTTACAAGTTGATGCAGAGGCATCTCTTCCTTGACCATGCAAGTGACTTCCACCCTCTTGCCTCTTTTTTTTACTCCCTCCAGCTGCTGCCATTGACTTGCCCTTCTTATTCTTTGCACCAGTGTTAGGGGCAACATATTTTCCCCCATGTTATTGAAGCTAAATGTCTCCTTTTTCCAGGCTTTGCTATAATCTGGGATGACTTAGCAACTCCCTTCTCTCTATTATTTATCAAAAAGAAAAAAAAGCGTTGAATGAAAGACAAACAAAGCCACCTCACACACATTCATAAATCATAGATTCTATAAGCATGTAGTAATTGTAACAATTCAAAACATTTGTTGAAAGCCAACCTTTTGGCTAGAGAGCTTAACTTTTTAGTAAATTATTTACTGGTTAAGAGATGGATGCATACATAATCTTCCTTTATAATTTCTGCTGAAGTTTTCACTTAAGAATGTCTGGCTCACATGAGGCAAATTAACCTCTTTGCATGCCGGCTGGGTTACACTGTGTTTGTGATAAACAGCTGACGTTTTAAAAAAAGTGTCAGCAAAAGCACTAAGAAATATAAGGTATTTTGAAAGTTTTCTGCCTCTTCTTCTTTCCAACATGAAGCAGAAGAGTTGTTTTTCTAATTCCTGGGAGCAGTCTCCTTGACTTTGGTAGCTCAAATTTCAAAGCACCTGCGTAAGTTTTTATAGCACCATAGCAAGGGACTGCAGGGCCCATATCCAGAAATGGGCTTTGAGCCAAGTTCTAGTTCAGTGACTTACGGGCTTTGTGGGTAGAAATCACAGTCTGCTTAAACTCAAAGCACTTTTTATTTGTGTTAGAGACTTTTACATCTCACATACTGTCCTTATAAACCTCAGAGTTTGAATTAGTATTGCCCCATAGTTTCCATTTAATATATATTCTACCTATCAGAACAGCTGCTTTCCAGACAAATTAACCTTTACTTCATAGCACAGTCCTTCCTGTTCATAGAGCAGCCTAGATGAAGCTGAAAGCTGAGATCATTTTAGGCTTAGCTGGACAAGGACTTCTCTCATCTGTGACCAGCAAAGTGTTTTGCTGAGCTCTGAAACAACCAGAAGGAAAATGTACAGAAAGTGTCAGTGACTCATTTATGTACATGCCTCTGGGCATTTATCCTTCTCTTGGAAGGGCATTTTTTCCTCTGATCCACTGAAGCAGAAGGAAATAATATTTTAATTTTGGGACTGGACTTGTATGTAAACATTGTACTTTCAAATTTTAGAATTCTGATATACACATTATTATAAGCTAGTAATTTGCTATGCCAGTGTTCAAATGAAGAAGCAAACCCACACTGGATGAACAGGCAAGTGAGTGCATCCTACCCTGTAATGATACTCTGAAAATCACCTTGAAAATGACCCAATAGGCTTCTGCTACCCAAGGAATAGATATAAGTCAGTGCACATCGCTGCCTTGTAAACACACAAATAATTGTTATGTTGTGTTTGCATTCTGAGATCTAAAGTTAGGTACTCATTGACAAACCTGAAAAGCTGGATGCCTTATATAATATGAAGATCATTGGCTGCTGTATTCTTTACATCCTTGTGTGAAAATAAATGTTCCATTGAAGAGAATACTTTCCAGTCTTACTATTTGATGACTTACCCACAATTTAGATTTTTTCTTTTCTTACATAGCAAAGTTTAATCAAAGACTTCAATGATAATTCAGCATTTTTGTTAGAAGAAATGTATTATTTTACATAGTTTATTCAATAATCTTTCGTTTTAGTGCATTTCAGAAATATAGATGGTTCCAAATGTTGTCTGATAGGTTGAATTAAAAATAAAATATTATTTACTCCCATTTCTTTCTTTTTTTTTTTTTTTTAAGAACATTCTAGAAAATTGCTAGTATGCTACACTGGAGAAGTGGCTATTAGAGTATCTGGTAACATATAAAATGTATAATTAAGCATTGATAGATTAGTATGTGAACTTTCTTGTTGTATTGCTTTCCCTGAAGACCCTATTTCTACCTGAAGAACAGAAATGCAATAATATTACGAAGTAGCAAGACATTACTTGGTAAAAAAGAATTTTTGAGTTAACTTAGCTTTGAATCTTAAGATGGACAATAAAGTTGTTTTCATGTGTAAAGCTAAGGTATCATTACAAGTGCTGCTAAAATTGCCAGACTTTTAAAAAAAATGTAAACATTAAGCCAATTGAAATGAAAAGCTGCACAGAAGTATGAGAAATGCTGTTTTCTTTGCCTTTTCTTCAGTCATTTTTTTTCAGTTTTAGTGACAGTATTCATTTTCCTTGATTTATAGAAAATTAGAATTTATAGGTATCAGTTTAGAAGCTGTCTACACGTTAAATGCTTTGGGATGAAAATAATGTCAGAATCCTTATACAAGATTGCAGACTTGTAAAATTAAAGCATATTTTTCTAATGTAATTTTTGAAGGGCAAATGTACTTCCAGCTGTGCTATGTTTCTATAACTAATGAAATGCAAAGGCTGACTCCTCAGCTGGTGGAATTCCCCATTACTTGGTGCTAGTAAAGCAAAATCCACATAAACTCCTGCCTCACTAGAAAGTCTGCAGTGTGTTATCTAAGCACTATAAGAAATGAAGCCTAAAACTATGCAATTAATAGGTGAAAAATCAACATGCTGTTAAGTTTTTCCCCATATTCATTTGTTGTGAAGGGAAAATGTCTTCTTTTCTAATAGTTTATTTTCACTCTTTGGTTACCAGTGAGAACTAATTAATTTACTGTTTTTCCCAGTAAAGGAGCTACTGGAAAAAAGAGCAGTTGAGAAATACCTGATAGATGTTGTGCTTGGGATAGCTCAGTTTGTAGTAATCCTTTGATTAGTAATATGAAATGTCCAATATCTAAGAAGAGTTGAGGAGTAAGTTCCCTTTGCTTTCAAATTGTTTACCGATCTGCATTTTGTTGTGGCATGGAATGCCCTCTGGTGGCGCACAGACTTTATGGCAGGCACTGGAAAAATGGGAATTAACAGTTGGCTGTGCAGTCTTTCTTCCACGCTGATTTGTAGCTCAGTGACAGAGCTTTTCTAGCTATCTGCAGTTCTGATAACTTTTGGCAAGTGGCTGAGGTTGGTCGTGGGGCTTTATTCAGAGCTACCTGAAAGAGCTTCAAAGCTCCTGCAGCCCTGCCATGAGTGAGTGGTGCTGCCCTTGGAATAGGTAAGAATCCAGCCAGTGCTGAAACAGAGTTAAAGTCAGATTGTACTCTGAATTGCTCTATCATAGGACTAGAAATAAAACACATATCTTACTCACAATTTATTCCTGTGTGTCTTTATTGCATACAGAGGACTATGTAGCAAAGAAAGAATTTATCCTGGTAATACGCACAGGGGCTTGTCTTTAGCATTTTTTCAAAGTGCATCTTAGCCTGGAGCATGGAAGCTGAACAGTTCTGTTGCTGCCAGAGATAAGAATTTTTTAAAATTATTTTCTAAACCTTACTAAAGCTTTATGTACTTAATATATTTTCTTAAAATAACCTATTGTGAATCTGTATCAGTCTTTTTTTTAGCACAGTTATTGGAGTCAGATGGTGTAAGTATTTCCTTTACCCCAACAGGTAAACACATGGGAAGAAGCATAATCTAGCTTGTGTTTTTGAAGATTTTAATTTTTTTTAGGAGATGAAAGGATGATTGAAATGATGACTAGATAATGGATAAAGGCAATCTCTTTCCCTGTCCTCCCCCCACCTCCCCTCCAATCCTATCTACCTGATACTGTCTATTTTTGAAAAACTGTAAGTAGAAATAGTCATGGAAAAAGTAAAGAAAAATATATTAAGTGGTAACTGGAAATAGACTTCAAGCAGCAAGTAAAGGTACTATCTTGGGCTGTTTTATTCCTGCAGTGTTCCAAAAGACAGTAGTTTTTATGCTCCATCTATCCAAAGTATAACAGAGACATACCTGCTAGATAAATTGAATTTTTTTTTTACTCAAGTTGTTAAATATGGAATTTATATATAGTTTTATAAACCTACTGGCTTTCCAACAGAGAAGTCATTTTTCTATGGCAAAGACCATCAACCTTAAAAGTTTTCAAACTTTACACCAAAACACCAAGTATTAGCAAGATATAGAAAGAGGAGGAAAAGGGCCCCCAGCATTTATAACTTACACAATTCCAGCAGGAAGGAAAGAAGCATTGACGCATGAGGCTTTTTAAAAATTCAGACATTCTGTTTTGTTCCACTCCAGCTGTATTTAAATACTACTGCTGCTGAAAGGTGTTGAGATTATTCAACATAAACTGATCTAGACATTAAAGAAATTTTTGCCTTTGGTTAGATTGTTAGTGACAGTGTTGTGGGTTGCAAAGGGCTGATTGTGAAATCAGGCGAACAACGATAATTCAAAAAGTTCATTTTAACATGACAGAGCTGACTGGAGGCTTATTATAAATACCAGCTCCATATAAAGAAAGGCAGAAGGGAATTGACTTCAGTGTTTTTATTCCTGGAGGTGACAGACACACACAAAGTGAAAATAAACAATGAATAAATAAAAGTAACTCTTGCTTTGTAAAAGGTCAAGCTTGTTTCACTCACAATTTTTATTGAAAATTGTTTAAAAACCCCACAACATTCTGGTTATTTCAACTTTTCCATCCCTTTGACTGAAAACCATTCCATGTATTCAGAGAACAATCTTATTTCAGATCACGACTGTTCTGCTACTTTGAGTGCACTGCTCATGTCTTTAAGATCTCTCAAAGAAATTCTTGTGAAAGCCCTATAATGGCATTTAACCTGAGATATGTCAGCTGGCTGAGAAAGTGATGGTCCATTTTTAAGTGCCTGACTGTACTTCAGTTTTTAAAAGTCTGAAGGTAGCTCTCTGCCAGAACAGTAAGTGTGGATAGCTTGCCCCATACAGCATATCTTCAGGTATCTTAGAGGCACAAGTTCAGTCTGACTGCTCTGAACTGAGTAAAAACTGCACAGTCCATAAGATGAGGACACCACAGATACAGTATACCATTTCAGAGCCAATGCAAATAATTCTCACCACTGCATGTTCTCTGCACATGGCAACTGAATAGTTATTCCTCTTGTTCGATGCTGGCACAGTAACACTGGATGATGCTTTCTTCCTCCTGAAAGCATTTAGTAAATGTATAAACATCAAGTAAAAATTGTACTGAATGATCCATCAAGCACATTCCCAAGCCATTACTCTGGTTATTTGTGGGCATGAAAATAGGAGGATCTAGAACTTCCTGCCTGGAAAGCGTAAAACTTGACAAGAGATGTATTTGGAGACATTCATTATTACCTATGGCCGGCATGAGGTCCCAGAAATCAAAGGCATGTCTTCCAGAGTTATGTGGATGCCATTTGGTGTGACAATTCGAACAGAATCTGAAAACTCAGGAAGCTACTGGGATAGCAGAACAGTGAGAGATTGGCTCTATGGTAAATCCCTTAGTCAAAGGCGATCCTAATAAGCCCTGAAGAGACTAATTCAGAAAAGGTTAGGGGGAACAGAAACTCATGGCACACATTAAAGTTCAAATGAGTAATTGTCATGTGGATTCTATTTTGTAGCTTACCAGCTTCCCAGGTTTGGAAAAGAGCATTTATTTTTTGAAAAAGCTGGTTGCATTTATAAGGCATTCTGTCCCTGGGTAATTTTACTGATAACAAGTGTGCAGTTAAATCAGCAATTTCTCGGACAGTGCTGTATTGATTATCTTTTACCTTATATTGTATACTCCTTACAGATCAAGTCACCTAGAGTACAATAAGGAGTAAACTAACTTTTAATTAAGTGCCTTTTTATTGCACTAGGTCGTTTGGATTAGTGGCTCATCAGTGTGCAGAGTGTATTTACAGCTTCCTCTATTACTCTGCTTCCATAATAACTAAAAGAAGCTGTGGCCTCACCAAAAAACAAACAAAAAAAAACACCCAAAAAAGTAAATCACTTTAGATAGCTATTCACTTTACAGAGAACTTCATTGACTAAAATATAATTAATGGAATGAGATCAGACACTAGTGTATCAATAGATACAATAGATACTTGTTTAAAACAAAACAAACTGCAAATCAAGTCTGTGAAACAAAGAGAAACAAGTTGCAAGTTTCCCTGCTTCAGTACTGAACAAGTACAATGTACAAGGACAAAGTACAATGTGAAACAAGAGAATTACAGGTGAATAAAACAAACAAACTAATATGGGGAAAATACGCACAAATAAAAATCAGACTTATCTTAAAACAGATTATTGCAACCAGGCCAAAAGTGATATGAAAGGAAAAATAGAACTATATATGGTGCTCTGTATGGTGAGTTGTACTTTAATCACAAAATCTGAAATGTTGGAAGAGAATATTCATGTCAACAATTGATTACTTTTATTGCTACCCAAGTCCTACCCCTTGCCCTATCCATGTTTGCTTTCTTCATTTAGTTTTCTTGACCTTTCTCATCTCATATTCTGTGGGAAGTAAATGACCTTTGCTTGCAGGGCTCTCAGTTCATCACAAGAGGAGAGGAGGTACAAAAAGTGCCAATTCCTTAATCAGGGTATTGATCTGCAAGTGATCTGCAAGGGATGTGTTTTGGCCAGGGTTAAACTTTCAGTTTATACAGCATCCTCAGCCCAATGCTATACTTGTGTGACGCCTTATCTTCCCAGGACCTCTGTAAAGGTGCATTAAGGGTTCTCAGTCTTTCTTCAGGGTTGATGTTTCTCCTTCAGCCACTGACTATACTAGGTTCCAGCAGCTGACAGGATGGAGGAGGAAGATGAATCATTTGGGTTTTGCTGCCATGGACTGACTAATCTCTGACTTATCTGTGAAAAAACTGATGTGTCCTCCCAGAGATGCAGCCAGCAGCCCCCACTCCAGGACACTTCCTAACATGAGGCCTCTGCCGCCTCCGCCTCCTGTGAGCACCAGCTTTGTCAACCTGCAGTCCAGTGCTCCCCCAGCTGATTATTGGTAAAATGATTGAGGATGCAGTAATCCCCAGAGACTTTACTTATGCAGTTCATCATGTTGCAAATTATTTTTAGTCTCTCTTAGTAGCTTCTGGGCAGACCTGCATGACTAATTACAAAAGCAGAACTGCAAAACTTACTGTTCCACTTGGGCTTCTTTGTTGTTTCTCATCTGCTTAACTGTGTAAACAGCACATGCTGATGAACATATGGCTCAGGCAGAGTGAAACTAGAAGGTGGGAGAACACCCCAGCAGAGCAAAGTGCTTTCTCCACTTGGAAGTTGTGCCCTGACATCCCTCTGCTCCAACCACACTATATGGAAGGCATCAGTGAACACCCACATTGGGACCCTGAGAAAAATACTGAACTTATACTGATATTTTTTTCAGTCAGATCAGCAAAATGGAGACATTAGCTTCATTACAATTACAAGACCACTAGGTGGCAATTTAGTAGCCCTGTTTTAAATGTTTAATATATTTGTTTTCTTTATTGCTTTAGATACCAACTTGATGAATGGCAAAATGAATATAGTTCTGGAAAACCTGTACTGCTTGTTCCTGCCAAATATATTGAAGTCTCTCTGCTTATCATACCTCTTCCAGAGATTCATTAAATTCAGTGAATGCCTCTGAACACTCAGTGAACACCTCTGGCCAGATGGCAGGAAAGGTAATTACTGATTATCAAGAAAAAATACACAGTCCTTCTAGCTCTTTAATACATACTTGGTGTTGCAGGCTGTATAGGAGTTGTAGCTGTGTATGGCATAAGGAGATTGACCCTGTCCACAGCTGCAGCTATAGGATAATGACGTAACTATCTGCATAGACCGAAGGTGAATTTCTGTGGCAGCACCAAAGGCAACTGGAGAGCTACTGCAGCCTTTGTATCTGCCAAATGTGTTGCAGTGACCCCACAACTCCCTTGCCTCAATAACCATAGATCAGAAAGATGATATGAACCATTTTCCTAGAAATTAAAAGTTCTTTTCCAAACAAACAACTAATGTGTGGTTGTCTGAGAGGATTGGATTGCTGCAGAAAGCATTTCAGGTCTGGAAGACTTAAGACTGTCATCTAAACAAAGAGAGAGGAAGTCAGCAACTCAAGTATATGTATATGTGAATGTGTGCAGTTCGGTTTTTTTATTACAAATACTATATAATTGATAGAAAGAATACCACAAGGTATGTAACAAAGCACATACAAGAGCTACATACAAGAGAAGTGTTTTAATTTTATACCTCTTCACCTTTGGGATAATGTTTTATTTTTTTTTGTCCCCTTGTTCAGCGTTGAGAGTTCTTATGAATTTTACTTAGCAGTGAAGTGATGCTGAAATAACTGATCCCAGAACTTTTGTGAAAACTATTCATAGTAGCGCCCACGGTTAATGATTCAATAAGGAGACTTACAAAGTACTTTTTCCCAGTGATCCCAAGTGACACATACTAAAAGCAGTGAGCTTTTGATGTGCTGACATTTGTTCCTGGGAACAAAAATAAAAAAGAGCAGCAGCATATTGTAAAATTTCAGCCTACAGATGCTAAAAATAGGAGGAAATGGAAGAAAATAATTGCTTGAAGTCAAAAACCAACAAGACAATATGTAGTTCTTCTGTAGCTTCAAAGCAGGCTGACTCAGAAGCTAATGTTTTGGTGGAAAAGGTCAAGAAGAAAATGGTTTATGATTCGCATTGATCTTTATATTAAGTGACTTAGGTTTCCAATTACAGAGCTGCTGTTTGATGCAAAAAAATTCAACCAGTCTGTTAATAGCAGAAAATATTGCAAATGAGCACAGCCTAAAGTTGCAGGGTGTGGGGAGGGGTGACAGAAGAAATACTGTGGATGAAATGTAAAGAAAGTTTTGTGAAGAGTGCTCCAATCCAGATGAAAAGTAGAACAAAGGATGCTCCCAGATAACACAGTAAGAGGAACCAAATCAATAAATAACTGCATTAATAATGGGAAGACTGATACCCCTTTAAAATTGTTTTGTGTGTGTGTGTTTCATTTCTATCGTAATTTTCATTTTTAAAGGATCTGAGAAAGGGGTTCTCTTTTAAGGTATGAATATCATAGCATTAAAGAGAGTCAGCTGAAGTGGGGGAAGAGTGAGGAAAGGAAGGATAGGTGTTTCCAAACCAGCTAGGAGAAAGGAAAACTTAGTTATTCTTTCATGTACAGCTTGGGAACTGCACTAACTTTTATCAATAATGAATTTGAAGGGAAAATTAGGAAAAAACCTGCAGGATTTATTGGGGTTAGAGGGTTTGAGCACCTCATTAATATATAAGTATCTAAAGGGAGGCTGACAAGAGAATGGAGCCAAGCTGTTCTCATTGGTGCTGAGCAATAGGAAAGGAGACAATGGGCAGAAAATGATGCTCAGAAAGTTCTTCCTGAATAAAAGGAAGAGCTTTACTGTGAAAGTAACCATGCAATGAAACAGATTACCCTGAGAGGGTGTGGAGTCACCCTCACTGGACATACTCAAGAACCATCTGCACACAATCCTGTGCAATGTGCTCTAGAATGAGCCTGCTTGAGCTAGGAGGTTGCACCTGATGACCCACTGTTGTCCCTTCCAACCTGACCCATTCTGTGATTCTGTGAATACATCAGAAATTGAAGAACATCTTAGATTTCCCAAGTAGTAGGCTTTTTTTTTTCTTTTTTCTTCTTTCGATAGCTCAAGACCTTAAAAGTTGTAAGAATGGTGCTGTTGCTTTTCATGCAGTGACTGATGAACAGCTGCTGGTTTCATGTTTGCTACCAGCCCTTGGCCAGTGTTACCTGCTAGCAATCTCGGTGCCATCAACCGCAGGAGGGAGTTTACCAAAAGATGCTGAAGTACAGGAGCAGGCTATAATATGTTTAGACGTTTTGATGTCGGCATTGTTCTACAAAGATTCTTTCCCTGTGCTGCCCTAAGGCACAGGCTCATCCAGCACCGCCCGTAAGAAGCCCTGGAGCAGCCGCCGTGCCCGCACTGCGCGCCCTCTGCTGGCGAGAGGCGGGTACTGCAGGCGCCGCGCGGCGCCACCCGCAATGTCCCGCAGGGCTTTTCACACCCAGCGAGGAGAGAGTCGCTCCAAAGATCTTCCTGCGGGGAAAGGCTGAGAGGTTTGGGCTTCTTCAGCCTGGAGAAGAGAAGGCTTTGGCAGACCTTAGAGCAGCCTTCCTGTACCTACAGGGCCTGCAAGAGACTTGGAGAGGGACTTTTTACAAGGTCTTGTAGTGAGAAGGGGAAATGGCTTTAAACTGCAACACAGTAGGTTTAGGTTAGCTATCAGGAAGAAAGTCTTTATTGTGAGGATGGTGAGACACTGGAGCAGGTTGCCCAGCTTCTCCCAGGGAAACTCTGGATGCTCCATCCCTGGAGGTGTTCAAGGCCGGGTTGGATGGGGCTGTGAGTAACCTGGTCTCCTGGAGGGTGTCCCTGGTAATTGCAGGGGGGATGGAACCAGGTGATCTTTAAGGTCCCTTCCAACCCAAATGTTCTATGATTCTATGATGTCCCACAGTTTTATTGAGCAGCAGGTAGAGGGAAGCTGAATAGAGTCTGCAAATTTCTCTGGCAAAGGTGTTCTTTATTTGACGTTGCTTCTTCACATTAAGTAGTTGTTAATTACACTGGGAAAGTCTCATATTTGAAAATTTTCCACGAAAAACTCAATTGCAAGCACAAAAAGTTTTTTTTGCTTCTTTATCTCCCATGTTTAAACTGAGAAACTTCATGTTCAGTCATAAATAGTAGCAGTAGGAAGCTTTCTGTATAAAAGTTCTAGAAAATTCTTTCAATTTTTCTTTCTTTCAGAGAGAAAAATTATTTTAGGACACTCCAGAGAGTATTCTACAAAATCAACATTTTTTTTAACAATAAGAAACAGTATGGAGATTTTATTTTAATCAAATAGGTGAACTTTGATTCCTGGGAGTCATTTTTATCTTAATCAACAACTAAAATAGTTTCATAATGCTTTCCTTTTGAAAAAGTAATTATTTTATAAACACTCTTATTTTTTACCTATAATCCAAGAGAAATTGATGTATGTGGGCGTTTCAACACATCTGGCTTTAAGTCACCCATTTTTAATTTTTTTTTAGCAGGGATTACTGTGTTATTTGTTGCCTATATTAATTTTCTGCTTTAAATGAAAAACAAATAACCAACCAATAACCTCTTCCATTCCATATCTGAAACTCATTAAAAAAGAAAAAAAAATCTCAAATGCACTGTTATCTAAATAACATGCTTAAAACCTGAACTATGAATAGAAATTAAAGGCTATAGAGTGTTTTCCCTCATTTTTGTGAATTATACCAGTTGTCTTCCTACTTTATAGCTGTCTTTTATCTTCCAGCAGTGACACCCCCATCTGACTTATGATCTCTCCACAGGAAGTCATTGAGTGACACAATAGAGTTAATGAATTGGTCTTTCACCTCCAAAAACCTGATCTAAATGCTAGCCTGAGATAATGAGCATGATGGAGTTCAGTAATGTCAGCAGAGTATTAACTTCTGTTTAAAGGAAGAATGAGCACTGGCAGGAAAATGGATTTTAAGAGAGATTTGGAGCAATTGCACCTGCATGCATTATGGCAACTCTAGCCTTCCTTCATTAGAGTCATATTCACATTATCCCTTTGCTATTTGAATAGAATTTGGCAGAGGTTTATCTGCAGAGGGTATCATTAATCAGGGATCTTTCTAGATATTTAAGTTCCCTACCATTCTAATATCTGAGCTCTACACCTTCAGTACCTGGTGGTTCAATGTCAGGATACATCTACACAGAGAATCAGAGAGGACTACTTAACTGCTCAAGGGTATTATATTTTATCACAGACATATATAATGGCAATATTTTTCAGGGAAGAAAAGCCCCAAAACACTACCATCTAGGAAGCACTGGTTTAACTGTGGAAGTCAGCAGGACTGACAGAGTGTTTGTCTTTCCGGCACAGAAAGGCCAAATACAGTGTACGTAACTGAGAATCACTCTCCCTCCTGTAGGTAGATTATTGGGATATCCTGCAGGTCTTCAGAGGTAACTCTACAGTGCATCTACAGAGGTAACCCCTTCTCTCATTTTTGGAGAGATTTGAAAGAGGTCATCAACAATTTTGCAAGCACTTCATAATTCGCAGACATATTTCAAACTGTCAAACCATTTGGCCAAAGACAAAAAAATGGCTTCAAGTTTGTCGGCATATTTGCACCATCTTTCCATCTCTTCCTCTTTGTTGTTTCAGACAGATCCCACCTGCACTCTCAAAAGATCACATTTCTCAGTCTAAAATGGGAAGCATCTCCCATGCTTCTCCCAAATACTTGACAGATTTGTAGCTCTGCTAGTCCAGTGATGTCATTATTTATCTTAAGGCTACTTCAAAAAGTATGATAACTGATATAAAAAATATTTATGTGGCCATAGCAAGTGCCTCCACCCACTTCCAAGCTTCCACAGGCTCTTCAAAACAATGAGGATAGTCTACTTGTCTTGTCAGCTAAGACTGTATTTCTCTGGAAAGCAGCAGCACAATGATAGGTGGGAGAAAGGGCAGTGAGGAATGGGAGAAAATCCCGAGCAGCAAACCCCAGAACTCACCACCAGCAAAAATAAGTTCAAAACAAGTAAAATCTTAACACAACGGCAGCAGCAATCCCTTCCACACATTTATCCCCACTGATTTTCTTTCCCTGTGCATGTGCTATGTCTTTGGGAGAGAGATGGTGATCTTCCTGACTGCTCCTCAAAACTGTAAGGGAGAACAAGATTCTCAGAGTAGCTCTGTTGTTGCCCTAACTGATTTATTTCCCCCACACAACAAAATTCAAGCTTTTACCTCAAAAAACCAAAAGCATCAACAGCATAAAACCAAAACCAACCAAACAAACCAAACCCCCCAAAATAACATAAACCAGGTATTTGCAAACTAACCACTGACCATTTTCCAAGACAACAGAAACCTGAATAACCAAAGGAAACAAGGATTTTAGAGTAATGAAATAGTAATATATGTACACAGAAAACATCATCCTTACCTCTTAGCCAACTAAGCTTTACTTTTTAATGAGTGGCAGCAGCATCAGAGTAACTTGTTCCCTGCACAGTCATTGGCTCCTCCCCGTCTTACACAGACTGACATTTATGCAATCACCAGTTTGTATCTCTCTACTTTAGGCTTCCAATCACAGCAAAATATATCTATTGATAACAGTAGGCAGTCTGTGAACAGTTTACAGGGTGGTATTCTGTTAGCTTAATCATTACCATCCTTTTTACTTTCTTCTTGGTTTTGTGGTTGGTTTAGGTTGTTTGTTTGTTTTTCCTTCACAGCTTTTGATTCACCCCTAATTACAGTCCATAAATAGCTTTAATGTAGATTTGGCCTCCTCTTGTGCTCTCCTGCCTTCCCCTCCACAGCTGCCTGCAATTCCCACCAAAAGGCTGGTTCACACCCTCGCTATTCACGTGTTTATACCTAAATTTATCTGAGCCTAGACTATGTCTTTCTCTGACCAAAGGTTAATTTTAAACTTAAGCAGATGTTTGTCCCCAGAGTTTACATAGTTTATGTATTTAGAAGACAGATGCTCTCTTGGCTTTTGTTATTCTGTATTAAACAAGCCAGATTCTCTTTGGGTGTGAACAACAGGGAGCAGACAGTGGTATTTGTGCTCAGTCAGTGTCAGGAGCCAGCTGAACCTGCTGCAGACCTGTGCCTGAAGCCAGGCAGGTCTGGTTATATGGATAAATGGTCAGTTCTATGCTTGCAGTATTCAGTCCTGCCCCTCAGTGCTTGTTTCAGCAGCAAGGATCAGCCCACATCCACCAGGATATTATTTTCAGTTCTGGATAGCTTTGCCTTGGTCAGAACACAGGTGGAGAAAATGCCTGGATGTGTCAAGCAGGACCTCAGTCTCTTCTCAGACACTGTCCTCAGTCACACAGTTTAAGAAGTTTTCTCAAACACAGCTGTTAAACAGGTGAGCTCTCTTCTATTCATGGAATATTGTTCTTAAGACCATGTCCTTACAGCTGGTAAAGACGAGCTGGTTTCCAATAGGTTTGAAGGTTTTATTTGGGTTTGTTTGGTTGGGTTTCTTTTTTTCGCTGAGGCGCAGTGGTGTAGGGCTTGGTGTAGATGACTTACCCTGGTGGTATGACCTAGGACTTCCTCCAGATGGCAAGAACAGGGTACTCAGCAGGCACTGATGTGTCAAAATGCTGAGTAGGCACCACTGAAATGCTGAATGAGCCACATAAGAACTGTTCTGTGCCCCAGGGACTTGGTAGCCTGTGTGGGATGTGCAGACATGCAAGCTTCAAGACCTGCAGAGCCTGACATGAGCACAGCCAAGGAAAACACTGCTTTAGAGTGCACATGTTTTGGGGAGAGGAGGAATGTAATGATGCTTGGAAAGGAGTTGTCTTTTGCTTTTTCTGTGCCTATTCACTCCATTTGTTCTGTTCTCCAGCTGGGAAGGAATGTCTTAGATGTATCAGTACATACTGCCATGGAACATTTGCTCAGCTACTTTAAGCTTTGTTGTAATTTTGTATAATCTTAGATGTAGTTTTAAAAATTTTTCTCTTTTTTTTTTTAATTTTAGTTTTAAAGGTGCATTATGATAAGATTTAGGGGATTTTTACGATATATGGGTAGAATATCAGTATATCACAAGTTTGTAAGTTAATTTCTTTCAAAAATATGTAGCAGGTCAGTGGAAGGGAAATCTTCTTACCCTGTCCAGCTTCACACACTGTGTCCTCCTCTGCCTTCTGGAGTTGCCACCTTCCCCAGAAATTCATGGACATGATCAGAGAAGGAAGGATTCACAACTGAAGGACAGAGCAGACAGAAGGGAAAATGGAAGACCCAGCAAGGAAATAGCACAGCAAACATGGGTGCATGGCTCCTGAGGAGAACAACATCAAAATCACAGGCAAAACAGGAGATGAGCTAAAAAAATCACCTTTCCCTAAGGTTTGAAAGAGGGCAGTGTGGGCACTTGGGAAGTGACTGAGTTGTGAGTTTGAAACCCAGATTGGATGTGAAGGCTGGCTCTGCTGTGATACTTGGGACTGGAACACCCTCAAATTATCTTCTCTCTTCCAGTTTAGTTTTGATTTTTTTCTCAGATTTAAAAGTGTGCTCTTCTGTTCAGAAATAAACTGGCTTCTAAATTTATATATGTGTAAAACCCTTTTATTATTCTGAGAGTGGTTACTTCCAAGAAAGGGATTTATACAGATCTACCTTATGTTGCGGCATATTCAGGATGAGCATCTAAACAGTGCCAAAATATATCTCCAGTCCTTCTTGTTAGCAGTCACTGCAAGCTTTTCACTGTGCTCCAGAAGAAGGGAACAGGTTCAGGTTCTGCAGCTTCATCCTGCTGCTTGCTTTGCTGAAGTCAGTTGATGTAGAAACTGAGCAGGCAACAACTTCGAGTGGACTTGTTTATGCCTTTCTTCTATCTGAGCATTGTGTATTCACAATTGGATTTCAAAATGAAGCTGTCCAGGTTGTCTCATGTCTGGATATGCTCAGAACAAAATAAGAAATGGCAGAGTCACATTTTGCATGGTGCTGTGGTCATGGTAATAAACCTTGCAAGCTTTCCAAATAGTATGTTGTTGTGCTTGAGAAGGACTTGTCTCCTCGAGCACAATGTCATCTTAAATATTGTTATGTAGCTTCTGCATCTTCAAAGATTTGCATCCAGTCAGCTGAAAACATGCAATGACCAGGCTCATTTTCATCCGCAGGATACAGAGTAATGTACCCGAAAAGAATTTGTATTTGTGCCAAAAATATGTACAGAGAATCAGTAGTTATATTTCCAAGCTTTAGGTTTGTTTTATAGCAAGCTAACAAAAATGGCTTTGGTTTAAAATCAGCAACCACGTCTGTAAAAAGGTACGATACACCAGAAACACATTAAAATAACTTTATATGAATACACAGTATGTCTCTGGTGATAATACTGACAGTGTGCCTTGAGCATATAATTTTATTTGCATGAAGGGCTAGCAGAGTTCTGGTTCTTTTGATCATATACATGGTGGAAAATTGACCAGATTAATGTTCTCTTGACAAACTGAGATTTCGGGTGCTCTGATCAGTGTTTTAATGGCCAGTGTAAACAAATCCTACGTTTTCAGCTGGCAGTGAAACCGCTTTGAAGCTGTAAAACAGGAATGAAATATAGGCTGTGTTTGTAAGATGCTGAGGACAGAAATACAAGAACGGCAAGCAGCAATTTTGAAGCATTGCTAGAATGTTTCCTATAACTCAAACTAAACCACAAATCCCAGTAAAACGTACTTTTAAACTTTCTTAAGAAGTGCAGTGTGTTCTGTTCCTTCGGGGAGGAAATCTGGCTCAGCAGCTTTGTGTTACAGCAGTGCAGCCAGGTAGCAAAGAGCTCTAAACCACCCAGCAGTTAACAAAGAGGCTGCCATAAAGGGATAGGTCGCTATGCTTCCTGCCATAAGGAAGCTACCTTTTGTTACTTGAAAGCACTTTTCACATTTTTTCATGTGTTCAGACAGAAACCTACCCAGAGTTTTCTTCCCCCGGATAAATTTCCATTTTTGTGAACTTGGAAGACTCCATAATTCAGGTGGAGAAACAGAAACTAGCTGCGAGGAGTCCAGAAATATCAGTTAAAACTCGTTCACATGAAAAGTATTTGGAATTTCTGGGAAATGCAGGACAGTTATTTTGCCAGTTTTTAGACCTAACCAAACTGAAGAGACCTCAAGGTACTCACCCCAGTCCTAGAGCACAGAGTTTAGCTAATAGTGCCAGTGATGATTTTTAAGCAAGCTCTCCTTGCTCAAAATGGGCATATCCATGTTTCCAGGATCTGAGAGGCAGGTTGCAGTCAAGACAGGTTCAGAACAAGATTGTTCTCCCATAATGAACAGAAAACCTGCGCTGATCTCCAGAATGATGATTACCTGCTGGCAGGAGCAAACAGACACTTCTGCTTCTTCAGTTTACTGCATCTGAGACATAGAGCTAGTTTGGGTTTGTTATTACCTAATGTTGGTGTTGTCATACTGCAACATGCATGTACTCTGGAGTTTGTAGTATCCTTGTCACCTTCAGAAAGGTGAATTAAATATTTAGTTTGATAAGTTTACTAAATGTTCTACTGGCAGTGCTAATTTTCAGTGGAGACAAAGGAAGTTTTCAATTATTTCTAAATTTAGGGAGACAATAGATCTGAAAGAAAGACTGTTAGTAATTCCATGGTGTAGGTTTTGAACTTTGCAGTCGTATAGTTTGCTATTTTTAATTTACATTGAAATCATTTAGATTTTGAGGACAGAAAACAGATTAGAAATCCACAGTGTGGTTTCAAAAGCTTCTTTGAAGTGAAATTTGACTCGTGGTTACTGCTACTAGTTTTGTTGCTCAGACTGTCTGATGAGTTCCTTAAGAAGATTTATTGAAAACATTTTCTTACAACACAGTTCTCCCTAGAATGCCTGTAAAAACAAAACAGATTAAATAAGTATTAAGAGGAAAAAATAATAGTAAATAATCCAATTATGCTTAATAAGATAAAAAGTTATGGAACTATTTTAATTATGCCTTTTCCAGTTGTTTAGAAAGGAGAGAACACTGAAATCCTAGTAATTCCTGTTACTACTTCAGCATTTATGGCTAGTGTTAAGGGAGGAAAAAATGGAGGTTTTAAAATCTTGGAGAAAATAATTATGTCTTATTTCTTAAAACAAACTGAGGCTACCACCTATGCTTTGAATGGTAGAACAACAGCAAGCTGTAGGAAATTTAGTGAAAGAGAACAGAACAACATGATTCTTGTATGTCACACTCATACTGGTCCCCTGTCTGAAAGCTCATGGCCCAGTGGCACCTTGGCCCAGGAAGGAACAGCACCATTAACTGCAAAATAACCTCGTTGCAACTAAAATTCCATGTGGTGGAACTGTTTAATTATGACCCAGCTACATAAAAGCAAAATACATAAATATACATTTTAACTTGAGTATTCAACTTCTCACTTCCTTCACATGGAAAAACTTATTACTCTATTGTCCCATGAATCAATTTTGTTATCCTATATTTTTCATTACTGGAAGAACAAAATTAAAATCCTTGCCTAAATTTAAGACTTCCTTGCCTTCACTGCAGGCTTATCGATAGAAAAAAAATCTTAGTCTCGATGTATATGTACTCCCAACAAGTAAAAAATTCCAGAACAATGTTTTTAATTAGAATTTACCAACCATGTTTGGATGGTTTCCTGCTTTACAACACTTGCTAAACATGAGGGCTAAGCTAAGCTCAGAGAGCTTGTGTGGCTTTTGCAAAGCCAGCTTGCTTCTCTATATCACACAGAGAGGAAGGAAAAGCATTTGTGTGGCAAGGGGAAGAAAATAGGCAGGAAATAGCAGATAAACCCAAACAGGAGTAATAGGTGCGCTAGAAATCCGAATGGCATTCAGAGAGCCTTCTGTCCAGCACAGGTGATATTCTTCTGAGAGCTGGTGCAGTCCTGCCCCTGCTGATCTGTGGGGTGGTGTTTCACAGTCCCAGGAGGCTAGAAGCAGCTCCAGCCAAAGCCAGGGTACCCAGCAGCAGAGGAACTGAATCAGATGAATGATTTAAATGTCTGGCACACATCAGAAGGGGGAGGTGGAATTAAGAGCAAGCTCAGGAAGAGTGGTTTGTTCCAGTGCTGTTTTATAGGTGTGGCAAAGGGCTTGTTTATATAGTCCAGAGGCAAGTGGGAAATACCCCAGCTGGCAGGGACTGTTCCTTCATAGGCAGAACTAACAACTAGCAGAAATGGTGTGATCAGCTACACAGGAAAATCCCTGAAAATGAAGGTGAATATTTGTATAGATCCATACACACATTCCATTTACTTTTTTTTTTCTTTAATATTATTTATTTAAGTGCATGCCATATGGACATTTGACTGTTTCCTGCTAACGGTATATATATGCTGCCTGTGATCATTACCCTGGAACAGGAAAATTGGAACTTAGAAAGGATTTTGTTAATAAGCCTTTCCTAAATGACACTTTTACAGTCCACCTCTCAAAGGAGTACAGTGCCAACTTTGTTGTGAGGCAGATGGTAGTGAAAAAGGTGGATGTGACTCTGATCATTTAGCAGGGAAATTAATTTATGTGGTACTAACCAGCCTCCAAATTGGGTTTATTGGCTCATTACTGTTTCTCCAAAACACCAAAGCTTTATGTTTTAAAGAAGCTGAAGGTTATTTTCAGGATATTTGAGAGAAAGAGAGAAAAAGAGAGAGAGAGAGGAGAAAATTGACTGAATGATGAGGATCTTTATAAAGGTAAGATGACAGTTTTTTTGCAAATTTCATAGAAGGACTTTTCAGATCAGCCAAAGAATGTTGAAGAAATTCTCCTGTCTGGTAGTGAAATGTGTCTTTATCCATCTTTGACAGTTGTAGTATGAATGTTCTTAGATTATTAGCATTGCGCATTCAGCATGGATACACCTGCATTGCCCAAAGTAAATTAAATGCTCCATGATCTAGCATTACAACATATAGATATTTCCCTATTTCTTTTTATAAACAAAAAAAGTGGATGTCCTTATAGTAGAATAACTCTGTATCCATTTTGTATACCAAAGTAAGTAAATTCAAGATAAAACTTGGACAGTAAAATGGAGAGTGTGCTTTACATTTCAGCGTTTCATGTCAGATGGGTAATCCTTATATTATCCTTACTTGTGGCATTCTGTGGCCCACCGTTATCTGAAGGACAATTAGGAGCCTTTAGTACCAGCCTGCCTGAGGAAACAATAGTTGTCTTAGATCTGGTGCTTTAAACTTTATTGCTTCACATCCTTCAAAGTAATTTGTGCGTGTAAATGACCTACTCTGAAAAGGATTTTATATAATGCACTACAGTATGCAATCTGATGAGATTTGTAAAAATTCCTTAAAATTTAGTCCTGAATTTTTTTTTAGGATGACGTAGTCAACTGATATCTTTGATAATTTTTTTGACATTTCATGGCATATGCTACAACTGCAAGACTAAAGAAACACTACTTTCTGATGGTTTTAGATATCTTTTCTTGCCCTCATGTTGGGAAGGACATAAAGGATCATCTAGTTCCAACCCCCTACCATGGGCAGGGACACCTTTCACTCAGCCAGAGTACTTTCTGTATGAATCCATTACCTCTTATCCTGTTACTACATGCTCATTTGAATAGTCTCTCTCCATCTTTCTTGAAGGCTCCCTTCAGACACTGGAAGGCCACAGTTAGGTCACTCTGAAGCCTTCACTTCTCCAGGCCAAACAATCCCAATTTTCTCAGCCTTTCCTCATAGGAGGGGTGCTCCATCCCTCTGATAATCTTGGTGATGTCCTCTGGACTGACTACTAACAGGTCCATGTCCTTCCTGTGCTGGGAACACCAGAGCGGGATGCAGCACTGCAGGTGGGGTCTTAGCAATGCTGAGTTTGTGCTTAACTCAGTAGAAATTATTTGAGTAGTATAAAATTAATTTCCAATGGATTTTGTCAAGAACAAGTGGTATTTTAGTTTATTTTTATCACAGTCATTTTTTTCTAACTTCATGGAGCATAGACTTTAAAAATATTAGCTCTTTGCATCCAGGCACACTTGCACAGAAGCACAAGTCATGATGTGGATAATACTCCCAGATTAGGATAACTCCTTCATATCCATTGGATGGGCTTTTTATAGATCCTACACTGCAACCTGAAATTTGCAGGATTCACATGATTCCACTTTCCACTTGAAACAGGGGCACTCTCATGGTTGTCTTGTTTTCATTCGGTGAGCTTATATTTATCAGCAGAAAAAGAATCATAGAAAATTGTCAAAAGGAATAAGATGCTGAGAGCCAGAAGCCTGGGGGGTTTGTGGCTTTTGAAGTTTGAGGGAAGGGCTACTTGTATTATCAGGTGACTTGAGGTTCTTTACAGATAATGAACGAAAATTTCTGATGCTTTTGAAAGTGCAAATGTTGCATAGAAGCTTGTATGGGTCATCTGTTGCATTTTAGTCCTGTCCTAATACTCATTTTCTCCAGAACAGATTGTCTGTAATTAGTTGAAATAAATACCTGCTATGGAGTTTAGGATCTCCTCCAGAAAGACTTGGCTAGAATGAAGGATTCCCAAATCCCAAATTGAGACTTAAAATAGTCCTCCCTAATCATGGAGATATTTATATTGGACAGGTCAACCTTGTTGGACATGGAAGTTTTCAAGTCCTATGTTTCTATTTCACAGAAGTAAATTAAGTTTGTCTCCACTTCATCCAGTTTTTGCCAGCCTGATTGCATTTCTCATAAAGTCTCACGTGTGGGATGTACAAAACTGGCTTTAATCCCTATAGCAAATGGGAGGATGTGGTAAAAGCTGTGCCAAAGCTTAGAGTTTCAGAGCATTTCTGTAGGTGCACACCTTCTTTACAGAGAACTGTCCCCTCCCATGGTATTACAAAGAAAAAAGGTTTTTCCTCCAGTTCTGCTACAGTTAGCAGGTGTGGATCAAAGTGGTTGAGGTGATCATTGAAAGCATAAGTACAAATTTACCTCCCTGCTGGATAGGCTTTCCTTTCGATTACAGCCTAATCCTTCCATAATTTATGCTGAAGATTCTCTGCCTTTTCCAGTTGCCTGACTTCTTCCAAGCATCAATGTGGTTGTAAACTTTTAAAGGGCAATTAGAAACAAAAGAATTACATATAAAGCCTGATGAAGTGAAATGGAGCAAGGAAAGAGAAGGGCTTCTTATCAAATGTTTTTCAATAGCACTACTGGAGTGTGGAGTAGCTCCCTGGGAAAAGCTGTAGTAGCCCAGTGATTTGACTGAAATGCAGTTGTGGTGTACAGGAGCTGCATGATCCCCTCTTGCAGCATCACACTTCTCTCCTCTTTGCCTGTAATTAAAGGCTGACTTTAAAAGCTGAAATCTGAGTCTTTTCAGATGCTGAGGTGGAATCCTGAGGAGTCCAGTAACAAGCAACCAAAACACAACAGATAATAGTTTGCATTTTAGGGTGGAAAAAATGCAAATGAAAGGGCCTTTTCCATGAAATGCTGCAGGTTTTCTGCTTCCTCTAAATCTATGGCAGTTGCAAGTGTTCACTACCTACAAAAGATAAATGGGTCTATGATAACATACTCAGAATTTCCCATGGGAATATTCTGTGGAATGGTGTAATTGATATGATACCAAGTGTGAACCCTCTGGGCGAAAAAGTCTATGCCCTCCTCCCAGATTTAATTCCTCTCCTGTTCAAATGCTGATCTCCACCTGCAATACTATATTCTCATTTGAAAAAAAAGAAAAAGAAAAAAGAAAAAAAGACCAAAGAAGTAGTTTAAATGGCTTTTAAAAATCCCATATACCATATTTTTTATGATTAATAGATTAACTGTTAGTTGAAAAGACTGTATCATTTTATAAAGCCCAGGTCACACTTTTTGGAGTCATCTCGTAGGCATTCCCAGTCCAGGTTTTAAGTGACTATTTGAAGAATATCAGACAGACTTTCAGAAAACGACAACATTTTATCTAGAAAGACTGAAAGGCTGAGAGAATTTGTATTGTTCAGCCTCAAGAAGAGAACGTTTCAGGGTGTCATAACTGAGGCCTTCCAGTATCTGAAAGGAGCACAAGAAAGGTGGAATGAGGTGATTTACAAGAGCACGTAGTGACAGGACAAGGGTCAATGGCTTCAAATTGAAAGAGGGTTGGCTTAGATTAGATATTAGGGACTGTGAAGGTGGTGAGGCACTGGAACAGCT
This sequence comes from Grantiella picta, assembly GCA_013397955.1. NCBI lineage: Eukaryota > Metazoa > Chordata > Aves > Passeriformes > Meliphagidae > Grantiella > Grantiella picta. The sequence continues at coordinate 2,022,141 of VZRM01005611.1, forward strand.
CAGAGAAGCTGTCAGTGGCGTGAGGGTAATAACTAGATTATCTTTAAAGTCCTTTCCAACTTAGGCCATTCTATAATTCTCTGAAATCAGATGTGTTTATAATAATTTCCTTTACTTAAAAGGGTTATGCAAGAACATTTTCAGTGAAATTCCTAAAACATTCTTGCAATAATCACTGCTGTGACCAGGTGTGCTCACTGTTACACATGGCATCATTTAGGCACATGGTCCAGCAATATTCACTCTCTGGCTGCAGCAGACCCCTGCTGATAACTCACAGGATTATCGTTCCTCCTCATGCCTCAGTGTTCCAGATCTAGGTGTGCAAACATACGAGCAAGACATGCAGAACGAGACGGGTACCTTGCTAATGCTGTGGGGAGCCCTGTGCAACACATCAGAGCAGTTCTTTGTAGAGCCATCCTGTGTCTGCCACCCCTGGTGACGTGCTAGAGCTTGTAGGATGTTTGTCAAATATCTCATTTCCACTGCTTTAAGCCCAGTTTCTGATGTGCCTTTGGTTTGCCTTAGCACTAGTCTGTTGCAAGACGTATTCTGGGAAGATTATGTGGTTCAGGACATCACATGATTTGAACTTTCTCCTTGTGCAGCTGCTGTGCTTCAATAACATCTGTCAGTCTACCCCTGAAGATAAAGCATCACCTGCTATGGGAACCTCACACCAGTGTGGCTCTGCAGGACCCTATCTGGTGTCCTGAAGTGGCAGTGGGCCAGCTAAAGAGCTCAGCTGGCACCATGCATTTTCTTCCCCATAAATTCTTGGGGATCTCTACTCTTCCTGGTATCCTGTTGTACTAGCAGTCTGTGATTCCTTGTGCTTCTAGCAATATCCACATTATCTCTTCCCCCATCTGATTATTGCTTGTGCCCTAGTCCTAAATCATAGAGTTAGCAATAGTAGTTTTGGAGTTAATTTTGCTTATTTAACCCCAAGAAAGGATATTAACCATGGTTTTTTTCCTTGTTGGGGACATATACTATCAAAATCCTTAAACATGAGTATTTATTTACCTCGTGTTTAAGGTTGACTGCTTGCTGACTTTACGAAAGATATGGGAGTCTATTTGTTGTGAGTGTTTTTTTGTATGTATGCTGGCTTCATAAATGTTTGACTGTCAATCACCCATTGTCTTGGTTCATTACACAAACCATTTCTTAAGGCTCACCACAGCAGGAATTGTTTTCATTTTTGTTCTGCTAATGGAACCTGATTTGGAAAAACTCAGTGGAAGTCATTTAAGGAGCCTTAGCTTCAAATGAAAAATATGAAACAGTTTATTTCCCAGTGGGGAAAAATGTAGGTTGGAAGAAAGAAAAAGGCAGTAAAAGAAAGAAAAAGAGATAGATACGGAATCACAACTCAGTCCAGAGTGTGGGAGACTAAAACACTGCTGGAGTAATCCAGGTAATGAACCAACAGTTTGAGAAACCCACAGGGAGTTTCCAAAACATTTTGTCTTTGGAGAAGACAAAAATAATTTCCATAAGAATTATATTCAGGGGCTTATAACCAACAAAAAGATTATATACTATGTTTCCAGCCAACTGTTCCTGCAGTGTGGCTGAATAGAAGTTGGTAAAACCCTTCTCTCAGATAAAGGATGTTGTTCTGCCTCTCATACAGCAGAAATATCATTGTTTCAAATCCTATTGTCACCATCCTAAAAAGGATTGCTCTGTGTCTAGATAGATATCTTGATACCCAGAGATATATCCAGGTCACAACACCACTACAGTGTTGGGTTTTGCTCAGACTTGCGCTTGACAAATAATCCATGACACTTCTTAAATATATATTATCAATAATAAAACTTTTCTCTCTTAACAAATTTCCCACAAATGTTTCTGTGAGGTTTTTTCATGTTATCTTTTGTAAATATTCCTTAGAATATGGGGAGCAGAAGAACCAGAATGCTCATTCTTTGCAATTCACTTCATGACTAGCATTTGTTTCAGGTTCATCAATATTCAGCACTGTAGTATCAAAACTCCTTGTGTCAAGAAATTTTTGCTTTCAGTCATAAAATCTCAGGAAAACAAGTCAGGAAAACATCACAATATTAACAATTATAAAATTGTGGTTAAATGGTTGCATTTTTACCAGTGAAAACAAAGTGCAGCATTTGGTATAACTGCGTTTTCAAGTGCTTAATCCATTATTCTTGGGAATTCTGTGAATTACTGTGCTTTTAAAAAAAGAAAATGTGGGAAGACTGAAAATAGCATGTAGTATAGCCAGAAAATATAAACTAAACTGACAGGCTTGACGAAACTGGTGCTAAAGCAAATCAATGAGCACTGAAATGTTTGAATCCTTCTCTTAAAGTAGTGGTTGGAAACCATGAGGAAAAGAGCTTACAAAAATCTCAATCCAGATCCTCTGCACTGCTTTCTGGTTAGTTTATAAGACCGAGCAGGATTTTTTCCAGGCTGAAAAATATTGGAATTTCTCTACGTCCAGCCCCACCTCTGCACTGACAAATCTGACACTGAACTTCCACTCCCTTGGTGAGGGTCCTCTTGCAGCTCCTCATATTGGCAAGGTCCTTCAGAGTTTCTTTGGACCATGACACTCCAAACAGCCTCCCAGCCAAGTTTCTGCATTCAGCAAAATCCAGATGGATTCAGAGTTGAGGGTACAAGATAATTAACCTTGAAATCTGTTTCCATCCTCTTCATTTGAAGCCCCATATTCACAACTGTCAGAAAGCACAGGTAGAAATACTGCTTAAAACATGAGCAAATAGTTTTTGTTGCTTAAAGCAACCATGGTCACTCACTCTGGAGTACTTGCTGTAGCTGTGGAAAGATGTGTTGCCTAAGGGTTTGAACTGAAGGAGAAAGAGTTTGTAAAACTCAGTTATACTGGTATTATTAGAATACAGCCAGATGGTGCAGTCATCAATAATCTCAAAATATCCCTGGTGCATAGTCAAAAGCAAAGTAGCATGAAAATTAAAGTAAAAAAATTGCACTCACCAATAATATCCTAAAAAACCTTTAGTGGCAGCTCACCCTATGTTTGCTGAAAGGTCACTGCATAGAGACAGTGAAAGTCTTTTGCTGTGAGAAGTCGTTAGATGAGAATCTTACCATTACCTGGCTGATTTTAATAGTGCTCTTAAGCAAGTGAATTAGCATAAATACTTTAAACAGTGGCTTTAAATGGCATCAAATTTTTGTTAAAAACATGCAGTCATCCTTCTGTGTACCTGGCCCACTAAATGAGTCAAAATTCCTGTGACAGGCCTGATTCATTGCTCCTGTGTGGGTTTTGATATTGTTTCTACACGCTTCTGCAGAAAAGACAAAAATTTACCATTCTAATATGATCCTATTTGTGCAACTATTGACAACTGTCTTAAGATAGAGTGGTAAACAAAATAATTCTCACCAAAATCAGAATATATGTATTTGTATTTGTATTTATATTTATATATAAAGCTATGAGAGTACCATAACTAATACATATATATATTTGATAGTTGCTCAAGTGAGATATATATATATATATATATGTGTACATATACATATATTTGTAAGCAGTGATCCACTCTACCATCTGCATAGAAATAGTTCTAGACCTCTGCTGCTACATTTTTGTGTTACTGTGAACCTCTCCATCTAAAACTGTGGTTGATAGCTGAAGTGAAGAAGGTAAAATAAGTGCTACAGCAAACAGTTATTTCAGTGTTTATTTAAAAGCTAATAAGATTTTTAATATTTTTATAGAAATTTATGAGGAAGTAGTCCACATTTAAGTTTTACCAATTAGTTAATGCAAGCTTTAAATTTAACAGTATTAACCAAGGGGAAAAAAATACACACATGCATTTTTTTAAAACCCTTACCTAGGCATAATCTAGAGTTTTGATTTTCTTTAGACCCAGGGGAGGAAACGCCACCAAAAATAAATCAATTTTCATTCTGCTAATCCCCAAAGAAAAAGGCTGATAAAATGCATTTTTATTTTGTGCACATAAGCTATTCCTCACTCACTCAGTCTTTTTATCGTACATGTCAAAAGGCAAGTAGGATGGGTTTTGTTGGTGTTTTTCTTTCCCCCACAGGTATTCCCTAACAATGGATTTGGTAGCCTTTGTTCTATGCAAAGTCTCCTGGATGCCTTCAGAGATCTACATACACAGGCTCTGTAAAAGAAAAAGTACATGGAATTTCTCAGGGCATGTCAGCTTTTATGAAACTGAGCAGCTCTTCAGTAACAGGTGAAGCAAATGGAAAAAGACATGGCAGGAGATTATACTTGTCAAGTGGAAGAAATAGCAGAACTCCCTGCCACAAAGCCACCTCAGCCCCATGACTGCCTGTATGGCTCAAAGAGATAACTCAAACCAGCATTGCTTGAACTGGTGATGTACAGGAAAGACTTGACAAATCTTCAGAGCAGAAGAAGATCTAAAGAATTTTTCCTTGGGTTTTGGGGTTTCTTTTGTTTTTTTTTTTGTTGTTGTTTGTTTTGTTTTTTTTTTTATTTGTTTGGTTTTGTTTTTGTCTTGGCTCACTTTGCCCCCATGTTCTGTTCTGTTCTGTTCTGTTCTGACAACTTTCTCACAGATTTCCCTTTTCCAAAGCAGCTCTGAGTTGGGTTGCTGAAAGCCATGTGGGCTGCAGGAGAGAACAGAACACCTTGCTTTGTCAGTGATGGCTTTTCTAAAGTATTGAAAAAAGTTATTATTTTAGGGGGAGCAGACACCATGAAGATGGGAAGTGAGATGGTGGTTGGGGTGTAAATTTTGGGGATGCTGGAGATGGCAATACATAGAGATTCTCCCATACATGACCATAAGAGACGCCCGAATTATTAAAGAAAAGAAGCCCATTTTTAAAATGTTTGAGAGCTGCTGAGATGACAAGCACTTGATGGAAATTAGTAGATATACAAAGGTTGCTTTTGCTCAAGAGAGCAGGCAACTAAGACAATATGCTCTGCTCAGCCTCATGTCTCACTACTGGTGCATATTATGGAAATGCAGCAATATCAGAAGCATGTATAAGAATGAGATTTGTGCTGATTTTTCATTGGTGTAACCAACACATGAATCTAGCCAAGATTTATACAGTTCTGTCTAGATCTTAAACAGTTGCTTCTTTGAAATGATAGTTATTTCTTTTCCTCAAAGCTGTTTGCTCATGAACCATTTCAGTGTAGAAAGGAACACCCCTAAATCACACTGAAAGACTGGCAACAACTGAAATGAAGGTAAACCGTATAATTTTTACAAACCTTTATTTATTTTTTTTCTGCAAAAATAAGACTACAGGTGTTGCAACTGTTCTTACAGTACAGTACTTTAGCAGTTATAAAACACCTGAGACTTCTTTTTGGTGTCACCCAAAAAACAATTCAAAGGGCCAAAATATCCTCATTACCAGAATTCTGTAATCAAAGGCTCACACCACCCATGAGAGATATTCAGAAAACATTTGGATTTACATGTTAAAAAAATTAGAAGGAACACATTATGGGTTTTTTGAGTTTTTTTAAAGCCAATGAAAACCAATTCGTTTCAAAGCAATTAGTTGAAAAAGCCTGAAAACCAATATAGTATTGGGCCTGTTTTATGCTTCCCTTTTCTTCAGAGAGATGGTCATACCCTTATTTCTATGAATAATTTTTTATTCATGCACACTTCAGGAATAATTTCTGAAGTTAGCAGTGGTACTTGTGAAAGAAAATCAGTTTTGAGCATCCAACTTTTAAGGATAAATTTTTCAAAGGCACATAAGTGACTTAGGATCCTACACTAATTTTCAAAAGTGACTTAAACCCCCCTAGCCTAGTTTCTTTACTGCCAGCAAGATTTAGGATTTGCAGGGATTTATTTAGATGGTTTTCAGCATTGTTTGGCAGAGATGCACAACATAACTCCTCGACTGCTCACAGCTTGGAATTTCAGCACCAACCTGAGTGTCTGTTTGCAGCTTGGGATCCCTACATGGGAATTGCTAAGCTTGTAAGAAAGGGATTTGCAGCTTTTTAAGGCAAACAGCTGAGCAGGGATGCTGCCTGAATTAGCCAATAGTGCAAGGCTGAAAAATGGGGCTTATGTGTCTGAGCAACTGATGTGATGCCAGTTTAGAGGTGGCTCTCCTTGCTCAGGATTCTTGGCTGGGAGCTCTGCTGGATGTGGGCACCACAGCCAAGTCAACTACTTAAGCAGCCTGTGCCCTAGTTGTCAAAACCTCTGCTTGTCTTGAAGGCTGTCTCTGCTCACTTACTCTATTATTCTCATTATCCCTCAGCTGTCAGGTAGTCTGGAGTTGGGCTTTTATTCCATCTAGAGGTGGTCCCGTATTTATTTTTCTGCCATGGTGCTGGGAGACAGCCAGCCTCAGGCATGCTGAGGATGCTGCTGGATGTGTAAGCCACTAATAGAAGGACTGTTTAGATATCCAGGATAAACCCCTGGTGTCAGGGCTTGCAGGAGCTTTGCTTGGGGCAGAGCTCAGAGCAGCTCATTACTGGGGTGCTGAAGTTGAGATTGGGCTGATTTGAATGTGTTGGATAGCAGCAAGGGAGAAGTTATCATTACTGATTTGCACTGATGGATTCACCGTGATCTGGTTTTAAAACATTTAGTGAAACCTCTTCAGGTGCATAATTTGGTTGTATGGCCTGGCTCAAAGAAAATTGTTTTTGAAAATAGAATTTATTATCATAAGCTATTCATGCTGAGATCCCTCAAGATGATCAGTATCAGTATCACACACTATAAGTGATTAAATATTTAGGTATCTAAGTATTTGTGTGAATCTGAATCTCACATGCTTTAAAACTCATGGATGCCTATCAGCATCCTCTAATACCTAAATGCCCTTACAAACTTAACCCATAACTTCCCTGAAACTCTGGGTTTTTTTAATTGGAAGTTGTTCTGAGTATCTGAATTGCAGTTCAGAGATTTGAACATTAAATTATTATAAACATATTTTTAAAAATTCTAAAAGTAACTTCTTTTGAGATAACTGTTAAGCTGTTAAATAACTATTGAGAGAGCTGTGCTTTATATTTTAAGCTTCTTTATAATGAAACATGGCTTTTTTATTTCACAGTTTGTTTTGAAGTCCTGCCACCTATTGGTTTATCAGAGCAATGATCAGGGTGGCTGGATTTCTCCCTGTGAAACCACAGAAGAAAATGGATCTTACAGCATCAAACCCTTAAGCACTAAGAAATCTAACAAGTGAGCAGAAATAATTTAGCCCCTTTGCAATTGCCAGATAATTTTCTAGTGCTATATTTGCACCCCATATGGACAAAGCAATTGCTAAACCGTAGTTTCTCTCCTTTTGAATTTGGAAAAAAACCATCCTCTTCAGAGATCAAAACACTGAAGCCCTGGAATCTTATTCAAAGGATTTGTAGACTACACTAGAAAAATGTACATATGTTCATTGATGCAAAATAGTTTTTAAATACACAGATATGCATGCACTGCATTTACTTGTTTTGAGCCAAATTGTGCATAAATAACTTCTCTCATAGCTGCAAACAGATCAATCACTTTGCCTGTATTTGCAAATACCTTCTTCTGTACCACTAACACACTGCACTGGGAGAATATTTTAGAATCCTCTTGTAGCTTATGTTACCACATTACTTTCAAGGTCCTTACTACAACACTAAAAATTGGTTATGATAATAAGAGTATCTGGTGAGTGAAAGCAGAGCACAGTCAGAAGTTAAGAGTTACATGAACAATGCAGGACAAAAGTCTAAGGAGTAAGTATCAGCTATATGGGAGCAGAAGTAAAAACTGGGTGACAAAGTTTATTTCTAGACTTTCTGGTACTGAGATATTTGAAATTTTGATATGAAAGTGAAGATTTTTCAAGACATAGCTGAACGTGCTTTTAACCTTAACTTTTCTTAATACTTTGTTCAGGAGATATTTCACTTTCGGACAGTGACCTTTGTCACTTCTGATGCCTGATTTCTGCCTGGTGTCTTTCAGGGCAAAATAAAACAAATAACCACCTGAGGAGAAGAGACTTGCAGCTACTGAGGTCTAGTCAGTCAGCCAGCCCTCTGCTTTCCCTGCTAGTACCAAAGCAGTGTAGGCAAGTAGCATCGTACAGAAGAAGCAATGATCAACTTGTCACAGCTGCAACATAGACTATAGAATAAGGCATCATTGTCAACAAAGCTTGCCCTGACAGCTCAATCAAGTTATGTTATGTTTATTCATGCAAAAAGGTCTGCATGGAGAACACAAAATATTTTAAGAAAAGAGCTTAAAAATTATATCACCCACAAGAAACTTCCAATTAGTTAACAGTTCTTTAAATATTTGGGATAGGAAACTGCTTAATTCACAAGCCTTGCTGTCTTCTGTTCATTATTTTGTGTACCCAAAAGAATTCACTAAAGTGCACTCCACACGATGACAGTGTGACAAGGGCCAATTTGTGAATAACTTGTCAACAGCTTGAATGAAACTCTAGAAATCCATAACAGGTGCTCGATAGCTATAATCGAGTGACAGATGGATTAGATACATGAAACCACAACAAACTGACTGAATGGGAGAGGGAGAGAGAACGAGGATGAGAGTGGGGGAGGTTCATTAACTATAGAAGAGAGCAAAAATACATGAATTATTAAAGAAGCAGCATGAGCCAATTTGTGTGGATGCTTCCTGCTCATCTTCAGCAGCCCTGGGAAGAGGAGCTGCAATGCCAGCTACTACACACAGCAGCATTGGTCTGATATCTTGACTCTAGGCAGGGGTGAACAAGAGCTTGGCACTGGCCTTGATTGCAGAAATCACTGTTATATTTCAGTACACACACAAGAGCTGATTCAGCAGTGTACTTGAGCGCAGGCCTTGCTCTGAGCATGTGAATAGCATCATTAAGGTCAACAGAACAACTGTGTGCAACTCACACTAACACGTTTAAGCATCTTGCTGTATTTTTATTCTCTGTTGTGGGATACAAAATACAAGGGGATGAACCCCAGCTAGTATAAATTGTTACAAGCCCCCTGGGGACTGCTGACATGACAGTGTTGAGTACCGCTCAGGGACACAGGCAGCGATGGACCAACCCTTCTCTGCAGGCTTTAAGTGAGGGGGTTGCCATCTGGGCCAAACCTGGGCACTGCAGGTCTGTTCCTGTGCCAGCAAACCCACCGGGCCTCTCCCAGTAGCCAGAGGCTGCCTGCACCCACCCCATTTGCTTTCCCACAACGCCATCAGTGCTGGATACCCTGTGCTTTAAGCACCCAGAGCCATTGATAAGCACCTACTGACCACACACACCTTTGTTCCAGGTGTGTCAGAGCGTTATATTTAGCCTTAGCAGATTCACATTCTACTTAGTGCCCAGCCTTTGTCTTCTACTTGGCCCTGACTGCAGGCAGGAGTGGGGCTCCCATCACCACTCCTCGTCTCTCTTCCTCTCCAATGGGTTTTCCCATAAATTAAATTTTTTACTTTAAATTAAATCTACCATTTCCTTATTTTCCTCCTGTGCACCCTGCTCAGTGCCACAATCCCAGATTTGCAGTTATTCTATCCAAACAATGCTTTTCCACAGCTACCTATTAAGGGAACAACCAAAACCTTGACAGCTGGTTTGCTTTTATAGAGTGACTTACCTTTTTTTTCCATCATAAATCTTGCTGTGCCTAATATCTTCCCTCAGAGAAAAAATTCTGACATTTTGGAACCTGTTTAGATGATAAACAAAATATAGTTCCTGAATATTTCAGGTGCAAAAGCAAGACTTGCTTTAGTTAACCAAAAAAAAAAAAAAAAAAAGTAGAAACTTGATTTCTATTTCTCTTCTCCATAAATATAATGTAGACACAGCGACTAAACTACTGCTTAGAACAGGAATTTGCTGTGCAGTCATCACTGTACGAGAAACCCCTGTGACAGTAAAATGCAGCCATTTTGCAGTAAGTGTTGGACTCCTGACATCATTTAATCTTTTTGTTCTTTGGCATCATCCTTGTGTTTTATGATATATTCACTCTTGCCACAGTCCAGGCTGCTCTGTTTACCTGAGGTGAGACCTTTCTCTCTGGCTGTGTGGGCAGTGATCCCCAAAACATCACACTAGCACACTCATACTCCCATGTGAACCTTGAAACACTGAATTCCAAATGTCAGAATTAACCCGAGGAAGGCACTGTTTCACACTTGAATGCCTTTCATCTCCGAGCAATGAAAAACAAAGTTGAGCTTCTAGACCCAGAATGTAAGGAAAAGGCAGTCCTTCACATAAGGGTCATGCATTAATGAAATTCCATTTTGTTTCATTTAAGCTCTACTTTATAATATTTCAGCAGCACATAGCTACTTGCCTTGGAAGATTGCCTTGAGAAAAAGATTTCATTGAATTTTTTTTTCCCCCTGAGATGCAGTAATGTTCATCTAAAGATGTGACCGAGGGGCTGAAAGAGCATAAGAGATCGTGAGCTCTGAAAAGGGTACTCAGCTGTCACCACTGCCATGGTGGTCAGTAATGATAATATAATAGCTAACACCACTGCTTAGGACAGCGCAGGCAGGCACATGTAGCAAACAACAAAAGCATATTAAAGCAAATTGCAGATCCATAGACAATCAATTGTGTTTCAGTCTCTGAAGAGTTTGTGTGCCTGGGGTAGTTCTTAAGCATTGCTTCTACAGAAACAAAACTAAGATTGGAGAAAGTTGCCTGTTTAGTAAGTGAATTTCCTAATTCCTCGTGCAGATCTAACTAAATTTTCCTCTCTTTTGGCTGAGAAGCCTATTTTATGTATATTAGCCTTGGATCTAGCAGTGTTTCTCTGTTCCAAAGTTAAAAAACTCAATCTGAATGCATGCTCTTATGTCTATGCCTCCTTTGTAATGCACACTGTAATTATCACCATGTAGAGAATTTTGCCTGTCTACTCCACAGCTGCTTGTGGGTGAAACAGCAACTCTGTGTGAGCAAGTACACAGATGTTCAGCTATTGAATCACTTCTTTGCAATCCAGACCTGACAATAATTAGGATGTCAGTGATCTCCAAGCACCTGATCCATTGCTGGCTTTCTTATTTTGAGAAATCAAATTGAACTTTGGCCTGGTGGATCTTTGGGCACTGAAGCAAAAAAGTGAACCTCTGTGACAATTGTGTAGACTTTGAGAGACTGGCAATTGCACCTTAGATCTACAAGGAACTGAAGATTATTTTGAATCTCTCTACTTTGCCTAACCTTTTTGAGAAATACCTGTAACATAAAGTAGGCAATTAGCTGCTTTCACTGGAATGAACAAGTACTAGACAATGGTTTGGGTTTGTTTTAGGTTTTTTGTACCTATTAAGCCAGGTGCAAAACTCTCTCTGGACTCCCCAAGAGTGTGCTGTCCCCAAGCTGTACTGTTGATTTACACTTAGGATCTCATTGAAAGCTTTCTAGAGACCACTGCAGATCTTGCTCAAGGCTACTGCTAACAGCTAGATGAAAGGAACATTATTAGACCCCCTATTTCACAGAAGGAAGGTGAGAAAGAAGCAGCAGCAGCTTCTTCACAGTTGCAGATTCATACACTTGTGTAACCAAATGGCAGACAAATGCCTGTGCACATCTTTCACTCCTCCATGAATAGGAGTGAGAATTTACACATGTGCCATTTGCGTGTGGTCAGCTGTTTGAAGTGTAAATGGTGTTAAACCGGGCAGATTGGCTTTTCAAACTCATTCTGTTAAGACACTTTGCCAAGACCTGTAGGTTATAAGTGTTAGAGCCAGGAACAGCTGCAAGGAGAGTACCTCTTCCCTTGCATTGTGAGAGCAGCTGTTGAAAGAGAAGGTGTTCTCTTGATTGGATGCTATAAACAGAAACTAGAAACAATCTGAAATGCTTCATATTACAACTTTTGCAAAATCCAGTGATCTGGATGATTAACCTGCTAGTAGCCCGTGTCAAAACTGAAGAACTTTAGAAAGCCATTACTTTATCTTAAATAACTTTTTCCTTCAGCTGATCTGACCTGAGGACATCAATTTCTTTGCAATTTGATTTGTCTTAGCACTTTCAACTTGAGCCAGTGGAGAAAAGGAGTAAAATTGTCACACGAAAAGTTTCCCATGTACTTCACAATATTCCCAGCCAACTGATATGTGTTATTTCTATGTCAAAATGAAGGAGACATAAGAGCACAATTTTTACCCAAAACCTTTTCCTATAGAGATTGTATGTTNCAAAAAAAAAAAAAACAAAAAAACCCAACACAATAAAGCAATATAAAACTTCCCATTAAAACACTAATTCTTTACTATCAGCATGTGTCAATGATGTAGGGTGAATCCCTAAGTAAGGACTGGGTCCTTCTGAATTTTCAAAAGTTGTTTTAAAAGACCATGAAGCCAACCATAATTGGCATGAGCAGACCTCGTTATATTTAAACCCAAAGTTAAGAGTTGCTCTTAAGCAAAAGTCTATGTGTAAATTGTAACCTCTAAATTGTAAATTTGAGACCTGGAATAGCAGTACTTGGCTGGATCCTAGATTTCAGTGTTAGAGCTATTCCTGTGTTACTGAGGTACATGCCAAGGGGTGCATGAGAGTGAATTAGGAGGTGTGATGAACAAACTTCATGATAATTTTCAGCTCTTTTGCATCCTTCTGGGATATCTTGCTGACTGTCTTTGATATTACACAGCACTCTGAAGTGGACAAGAAATCTAAAGGATTAAAGACCTGAATCAGATTTCAAAGATATGTATTCATACCATAGGGGAAAGAGAGAGTGAGTATTAAAATTTTGGAGGCTGAATGCTTGTGCCCCCAGGCTAACGCTGTACATTCAGCAGCAGGCTGTCATACCCTAATTGCTAGTACCCCTTTGTGAATCAACATCTCTGAGCAGCCAATTCTACATGATGCTTCTTTAATATACATCTTCTCATTTGCCCCATGTATATTTCAGTTTGCCATCTGATAATTGGAATTGTGTGGGTAGCAGCCGGTACCATCTGGCTTGTTAATAAGAAGAGGATAAAAATGTCTAATGCCTTGCTCTACATAAATACAAGAATTACCCTACAAATAAACAGCTCCCTAAAACCTGAACTGGTGAGAACAAAAGAAAGTAGTGTGGTCTTAGCTCGTTAAAAAACACTGAGGAGAGAATGAGGGAACAGTGGAAAAGCCTCATCACTTCCCATCTGAAGTTTTAGTGTAACTAAAACATATGGGGAAAATAATGCAAAATTAAACGTGATAATGCACTTTTCACACCAAAACATATTGGGCCACTATACAAATGATGCAATTAAAACTGCTGCCTTCAGGAGCCAAAACCTAAGCTGAATAAGTACGGTACAATTAAAGTTTTTGATTTAAAACCAGTGAAAGATTTATCATAATGAAGCCCAGAATTTAGATAATATGACTTGGGGGCATCAAAGCTAAGCTATAGAAAGCCACATGTCCTACAACATGGAGTTAGAATTGAAAGACTGACATCAGCAGATTTTAGGGCACAGAAAGGCTTACAAGTTCATTTGCACGTGAATGGCCAAGACCATGCAAAATCTTGCATGTAAATAGTGCAGTATTGTAATCACTACTTTAATTAACAGGAAGGCAGAGCAAAGCTGTCTGCATTGGGGAAATAAACTCTGATCCTGTGGGCTGGATGTGAAAGCTGCGCTGTTGTGTTTGGAACCTGCTGGAACTTGTACAGCGCCTTATCTGGAAGGCTTCATGCGCATCGCGACAATGTCCTCTAATCTGGTAATAAAAAGGGCATCATGAGCGGTAGCAGCCGGGCCAGCCAGCGATGGCTGCAGTCACGCTATGCTCCCAAGATGGTGAAAGGAGATTTAAGCCTCTTGTAGAGAAAAAAAACCCAGCAAGGGTTGCCTCCAGCCTCTCCTGGCTGTGGAGGGGGGAAAAGGGATGAAGCACAGCTGGGCAGCTGCTACCTGGCTGGGGCTGGCAGCATGTGGGAAGGTGCCACCAGGCAGAGGGGAGGAGGCACTCAGCCAGCATCTTGGTTCCTCCCCACCACCAGCCACCTCTGCCAAACCTCAGCTTGCAAAGCAGAAATGCTGGCCATCGGACTTTTGCCTTGCTGGGGTTTTCCCAGCAAGGCTTGGCCCGCCTTGCTGATGCTGGGTAAGATCTTCATTCTTCCAGATACAAGCTCATTCAGAGTTGGAGAGGTATTTAGTGTGACAAATGGGTAAAGACCTGTATTTGGAAAACAGGCCTGTTCTGCACTGGGTGGAGGTTATGGAGTACAGCACCCAGTGGACTCCTGTGGTTTTCTGCCCTGTGCCCCAACTCTGTCAGTGTCACTATAAACACAGGACTATAGTCATTGCTTGTCTACCTTTGTTCTTGCTCAAATATTTACTCACGCGTAAGACTTGTACTGTTTCCATCCTTTGACACTGCACCAAGCACATGAGTACAGGTCTCTGGCTAGCCTTGCACTAACTCTTGCTGCTGCTCTGAGTTGTACGTCATGCTGATCTGGAGCTGACCCTTGCCAAACAGAATCTGTAACAGCTGAACCTCCCTCCTCTTCGCTCTTCTCATGAATCATAATTTTGCTCTCATAGCAATCAGCTGATTTTTCACAAAATCTGTAGGAGCTCCATTATCTCAATAAAAATGCTTCTGCTTTTATAGCCTTTTCTTCTTTTGTTTTGAAATTTAGCTCTTGCATTTTTAAAATTTAGTTTGAGACTGGCCAGCAGCTCTAACTGGAAGATATCTTCAAGGGAAACAAGAAGCAGGGCAATAAAATGAAGATTGTAGTACTGCCTTGGAAGGGAAAAAAAAAGAAAAAAAAAGAGCTACATGCCCTTACACATCTGCTCTGGCTCTTTTTCCCTCACACACATGCCTGTACCTCATGCCCCTGTGTAAAACTGGCATTGCTCATTCCCTATACACTTTGGAGATGTTTTCATTTCCCAGATGTGGAAACAGAGTTAGAATAATCCTTGCTCAGGGTTATCTATAAGCCTGAGTAAGATCCAAAGCTGGGTTTTCTGAGGTGCCATTTTGTCTCCTGCCGGTAGGAAAACACAAGACATCCCCTTCCAGTCTTCAGCAGCAGTGCTCCATGTGTGGTGCCTCTGCCACATGTGTCTGTGCAAAGAGCTCAGTGTGGGGAGGTGGCACTGCAATTCTGCTGAAGGAATTCAATTTACACATTTTCCTGGTAAGTTTTTATGAGCTTTTTAAAACCTTCATTCCTTACCTGAAACCTTTTTGACCATACATCTGGATTAAAGAAACTGACTCCCAGTTCTAGGTACCTCCCTCCCAAAGGAACTAAGCTCATCCTGCATCTAAAGGCTCAGGACAATTTCCTACCAATAATTTAGAAATCAGTATAGAACCTGTCTCCTAATCCAGATTTTGTTTATTGTGTTAGAAGTAAGCAGGGGTGCACATGAGATGCTACATGTGACTGTAATTAAGGAATATTGCAGACCAGATACCTTCAACCCTAGCTCCAGCTTCAGGGGACTGTTTGGACAGACAATATTTCAGTTAAATAAAGAATGAGATTCATTCCTTTGCTTTTTCTTCTTTTCTTATTTTCTGTCAGAAATTATAAAAAAAAGTTTAAAAAAAAGAAAAAAAGGTGTGCACAAACAGCAAATGGGGAGTTTCATAAGGTTTAAAACTAATCTTGGGAGAACAAAAATGATGTTTTCTTCAATACCTGGGATGGGTACAAGCACCCACCTGGAATTTTATTGTACATTGTTTGTGGAAACAAGTGTTAACATATATATATAAAGAAGCAATGCCATGAAATAATATGAAAACTTAGTAGCTGGTAATTTGGATTGGCTGAAGAAAGGAATTTTGAAAAGGCCCTGCTTGGCAGAAACATCTGTGCATTTAGCTTCTAAAAATGAGGTCCCTCCAAGGGATGTGAAGCTGGGCACCAAAATCTGGTGCTGGGCACCAAAAACTGGTTGGAAAAAATCTTGTGCAGTAACAGTTTCAGGAGCAGACAACAGCAACCTAAATAGTAATTGCTATCACATAACTGAAAAGTCCTGAGATTTACTTAGACGCTGTCCCTGGGAACATTCGTTAAGAATGAAATGCAGTTGAAGCAATTTGTACCATGAAGTCAGACAGGAAATCAGACTAATCCCTGATGCAATTATGTGTAAGCTTGGCTGTCTAAGACTTACTAGAGCAAAAGAGACAGAAGAAAACCAAGCCAGAATGAGATATTGAAAGGTACTGAAACTAGGTCACTGTCCTACATTACACAAAAGCTAAATGGAGCTCTATCATCCCACAGTATCCTGAGCAAGTCGAACAAAGGACTTTGTCTGGTGCAGATCTCCTGGCAGCCTCCAAGTTACACAGCTGCATAAATCATAAAAAATACTCTAAGCATAGCAGAATTGCCAAGACAGGTAGAATGTATTGCACTGAAGGAACACAGGAGGAAACCAAGGAGAGGACTTTTGTCATAACTGTGTCACTATGTAAAAACAAATTCCCATCAAGAAATCCTGTAACCTATTAAAAGTACAGTGTAAGTAGGAGGAAGGTGCATTGAGTAGAAAAGCCACGACATAGCTAGATATATACACTAAGTTAGCTGGAGAGAAGAAATGCTTAATTAGTAAATAGAAATGAAATTGCAGTAGAAAACAGAATCGGTTTTCTACAGAATCTATTTTCTACGTCATAGACTCAAAAATCTTCATCATGATTACTTCAGAGAGAGGATAGGCTTCCTGAGCTCTCAGGACAACAGATGTTGACTGTTCTTGCTCTTCCTCCTTCTCTTTGATATTTAAAGCTTCAATTCCTTTCAAGTTAATTGAATAATTGACATCCATGTTTTTTCACTGAAGTTCCTTTTCCCCTTCTATAGGCATAGGTACAGAACAATTACTGAAAATGGAAACTTCAGAAGATGAAAATGGTTTGAAAGGTTGCTCAAGCACAATGGGTTTTGTTGTTTTGGGATATCCCTGACCCCCCCAGCTGATATTAGTTTAATAATGAATATAGCGGAAGTGTTTATCCTTTTTCTAATGGAGAAAGGCCATAATTTCGACACTGAAATATTATCAGAGCAAGTTGTTTAAAGATGAATGCAAATAGTCTTTAGACACTACTACTACTTCTACTAATACTACTAATTTAATTAATTAACTATGGATATCATATTCATTTCCAAATCCTATCCAAAAACACTAAGAAAAGTGTTTTTCTGCTCACAATCCTTGTCTCAGGTTGCTGGAAACATTTGAGAATAGAGCACAGTTTTCTTCAGTGAATCTTAGAGCCTAACATCCTCACAATACTGCTTTTCCCTAATTTTAAACAGCAGATAATCATATTTAGTATAGATCTTTAAAAATAACTTGTAAAAGGCTGTCTGTCCTACACTAAGGGCTTCTAAATTTGTGATTTGAATTTAGGCAGCGAGAAAAAATCAAAATGTTGGCCTCAGTCTTTATCTGTTTAGCATGAAGGCACATTGCTAAGGGAGACCTGTTTCTGCTTCATCTGTGATGTATGAGAAGAGACTGTTCCACTAGCATCTCATGCTCTGAAGAGCCACAGTGAAAGTTAAATAGAAAATTTAAAGAACCCCTAAAAGGTACTGTTTTATATTCATTAAGTCGTATTATGTTAATAACTAATAACTGACTTAATAAAAAGAACCAGTTCATGCTGTCCATGGACAAGTGTCCTAGAACAAAGAATACTCTGAACCCCAGTGGACCAGAGCTTCCCAGGACAGGTCTGTCTTCATTCCAACCCTTTGCTGACTCTACAGCTCCAAACTTGGCAAAATTTGTGAGCATCCAGGATTCATGTGAAGCAAATTTTGAAATTCTCTTCCAGCGAAATGCAGGACGTAATTTTTTTAATGTGCCAGAGTCCATTTTTGTTTATCTAAATATGTCTATTCAAATAAATAATTACCAGATACTTTATGAGATTTTAATGTGCCTTATTTTCCAAATGAAAATTATTCTCTGTCTGTGGAAAGTTGGAATCTGAGACAAGAAATGCTCCTGAAGAGATTAGTATACATCCTAACAAAACTGGCCTGCTTTCGCTGCAACGAGCAGTGAAAAAGAAAGTCCTTTAGGTGGAAATATTGTCTTTCTAAAGCCAGCAGATTTTTATTTCTGCAATGTCTAAGCACTGCAATTCTCAGCAGAAAATTGCGCTGGAACAGTGGGCGGTTCCGAATTGCTGGAAACTTTACCATGGCTTTTATGTTTAAACATCATTTAGCAGCTGTTAAAGGTCAGAACAAATCCTGTACTTCATCAGTATAAATGAAGTCTACAACTGCCAAGTAAAGAATGCATTAAATAATGCAGTGATTATCATCTTGATTTTTTTTTCCCTTCAGAAGTGAAAAGGACCTCTTAAGCAGTTCTGGTTTTCCCCTCCTTATTTCAAATTGACAAAGTAAAACACTAATTAAATCATTTATATCAGAAATATACTTACAAGAATGACACATTTTGTGCACAAAGCAAGTGAAACATCTGACACATCGTGTAATGCCAGGTGCAGTAAAGAAAGGGTAATACGAGTCGGCATCTAGAGGCTAAAAACCCAACAAACTTGCTGCAATATTTCATTATCAATTTTATTTCCTACCATACACCAAATGTACAGCACAGAACACAATTTTGTCGTTTTGATGTAAGAAATATTAATTGTATGAAGAAACAGTATACAAACTACTCCAAATTAAAAAATGCATACATCATTGCTCTTTACAAAAGGTCTAATTTACAGTATAGCTCATCAATGCATTTAAACACAAAAAAAAAGAAAAACAGAAAGAAAAAAACAGTGCACATTACAAAACACATCAAGTACAAGGGAGGCAAATAAATACAAACATACTTCATAGAACATCCTGAGCAAACAACCAAACACAGATAAATTAACCTGAAGCCATAGTAAATGATAATAATAAATACATAGGTCAGTAAGAGATTTTTTTTTACTTAAATAAAATATATAACAAATTTGTTAAAATATTTAGTAAATTAAATTTTAGTCTTTGTAATGAGTGAACTCATTTTGTATGCATTTAACAAGTATAACAAATGTTTGCTTTTTGTGTTTTTAGCAAGAACAATAACTTTAATAGCAAATTTTTGTTTGGTGTTCTCCTATTTATATTAGACAGCACATATGGTAGCTTTTGAAAAATCAATTTTAAAATAAACACAGCTCCTAAGAACACACATTTCCCCCTGTCTAAACTAATATCGGAGAGTTGAATCAACCCCCCAACAAAAAGCAAGCCCCACCTAATGCAGAACAGTGACCACAGTGCATGAGAGTTGAATCACTTCTGAATAGTACTTTTGTGCAGGAACAGTAATAATATAATTGTATATGTCAAGCCTGTGAACGCCATCATATTCAATCTAAATATAAATGCGGCTAATAAAAATAAACACTTTCATTATAGCACGGAAAAATTAAACACACGCTAGATCCATGTATACATTTACACTGAGGCACATATGCACATGAGGTGTGTGTGCATACAAAAAAGGCAGTTTAGCTGGTTGTTTATACCTTTTTATTAAAAAAAATAAATATAAAAAAAACTTCTGAAACAATGCTTAATTACTTACAATCCCTGAAATAGACA
The DNA here is from genome assembly GCA_013397955.1 of Grantiella picta. NCBI lineage: Eukaryota > Metazoa > Chordata > Aves > Passeriformes > Meliphagidae > Grantiella > Grantiella picta. The sequence goes on from VZRM01005611.1 coordinate 2,041,807, forward strand.
TTGCCTCTGTTATAGCAACCGCTAGTTTCTGACAGATTCAGAAGTTCCACACCCAGGCTAACCGGATACCGAGGCGCACGCCTGCACCTCTGTGCAAGTGCTCGTCCGTCCACACCTCCACCTGTCTGTCTGCTCTGTAGCACTTGGTACCCTACCAGGAGACTGGTGACAAATTCGTTATCAGCCTAGTCTTAGTGAAGAAGGATGGGAGAAACCAGTCACGGTGTTGCTACCGGTCATTCAAAGGGACAAGCGACCACCGTGGTGCCAGAGGGGTGTTGTTGCCCTCCAGGCTGCTGCCTTCTCAGCTGCCATTACCTTCAAACCAGTATTAAATGCCATTTCAGGGGAGATGTATTCGACTCATTATGTACAAAGCCTTCAGCTTGGGATGTGCTTGTGTTTTTTTAAAATCCAAATCTATTGCATTACTGGTCACTTGCTTAAAACCTCAACATCTCATACTAAAAAAGTACCAGTACCTACCTAATTACCCTTCTTCTTTTAGAGATAATTGTCATTTCCCTCCATGAGCTAACTCTGAACAAAAACTGCAGTGGTAAAATAAATCTGAAGTTCTCTTGAAACATTTTAAATAACCATTCTCATAGGCTAAATCACACAGCCAAGTCAAGTGCTTTGCTGATTGCTATATTTCATTATTGCTAACATATTCTTTAACACACTGTTTTCCAGCATACTGTGCTTTTAAGAGCCCAAGTTCCCCACTAGTGGGCACCATTTATCTTCTCATTCCATGCATCTTCACATCTCATGTTACTGCAAACCCATTTCTGATACAAAGCCATTATAAAAAAGCAGGATGTGAGGAAAATAAAACTAGAACCACGGTTCAGTCATTTGTTACTTTCATAGGTTTTTTTTTTCTTCCTGTACAAACCCAGCAAGTTATTTAATTTACAGTATAGCTTTCAGTCTATTTAAAATCCCATTGGAAAATAAATTAATAAACACATTTGTAAAAATATGGCAGGCCGCAAAAATGCTGTTAAAAGATAAAAAAACCAACTCTTTGATTAGAAATAAATAAAAAATATAAAAAATAGTCGCACACACTTTTTACATTCACTTTACAAAAACTGAGTGCAAAAGAAGAAAAAAAAAGAAATTGTACTGAAATAAATACAATATACTAACAGAGTGCATTGCTGTTAATACAAATAGTCTGTTGTGGTTTTATTCTTTTTTTTTTATGTCAGCTGGGAAGAAATTAGTGCAATGTTGCAATTGTAAATGCAGCATGGCAACCTACACCCCTTAGCAGTACATGAACTCCTAACAGATCCATCTGGAGTTTACTGCTGTTAAGTAATTTCTGTTGCCCAGCAGCTTTCACATCCTACACATGGATGCCCTTCACTGCCTGTTTGATACTTTCCAGCAGAGCTTTGCATTCGGGGGAATAGTCCCGTTCCAGATTGCTGTACATGTCTGTGAGTGTATTTACATATGCTTCGAAATTCTGCTCACTGATTGGCCCCTAAATGGAGACAAAACAGATTATAATTGTAGGAGGTAAAATTAAGGCTGAAAAAACCCAAACACCCAACCCCAAAGCATGTCAAAGGAGCGATATGGCAATTCGGGAGAAGTCATAAACAGGGCAGCCATCCAAATTAATGGAGGGGCTGTGGAAATCACAGGAGCTGCATGTCCTGTGGAATCCACACTCTTTCCAAGCAAGAAAAGGAGTTGGAGATATTATGGTTAGTGTAACTTTTTTTTTTTGGTGGCCGATTTGGCTCTGGGATTTTGACTGAGATTCCTCCTAACCGTCCTTCCTTAATCTTCCAGTGTCACTCTTGACATTTGGAAAGGGAAGTGGGAACACAAGTATCTCTGTGGATTTGGCCTATGTTTGAGAGTAAGATGGGAAATTTTTGAGAAGGTGGAGTTTGGTTGGCTCCAGAAAAATCACTGGTATGAAACAGGTGAAAGTTTTGATCTGGGAGCTGAGCAAGTAAGGATTGTCATCAGTGGGAAGTTTTCACTCTTTGTGCAGGGTGGGTGCTCAGACAGGGAGGGATGAGGGAAAAGCCCGCCTTGCACAGGGTGGTACAGGGCAGAGATACCAGGGCTGGCTCAGTCCCAGGAGCAACTATGCCTACTACCACACAGGTTTCATGATCCCCCATCTCTACAAAATAAATCAGCCTAAAAGTGCCCTCTGCTAATGCAGCTCCAGTGCTCCTGCTGATCCCTGAGCTTGTTCATCTGCTTCAGGTGCTGGCAAGACAGTCTCAAAAGGTGTGAAGCTGCTGGCTGTGGTCTTACCATCTGTGGAAGTTGAATGTCAGCGAGACTGGAGATAAGGGCTTGGCTTAAGCCAGCTAACTCCTTCAACAGGCTCTCGTTGTTCTGCTCTATGAGTTTGTTCTCTTCTTCTATTGTTTTCAAATTGCTCTCCATGGATGTGATCTAAAAGACACAGGCAGGCACAAACACAGACAGACAAACCTGTGGCAGCATTGTTACTGCAGTTTGAACCCAAAATATCAGCTGGGCGATTACAAGAAAGGCTATGATGAACCTGAAACTCAGCTATGCTTTTTTTTAGGAGACATAACTTCTCCACAGAACATTCAGAGCAAAGCAGATGTTGTATTTGCTCTGAAATTACGGACTTTGCTGCTGGTTCTTGTGGCAACAAGGCACTGGAGAGTGGGAGGAGGGAATTAAGCTTGGAGAGGAAGGTCAGAGTGGAGCTGGGATGGAGAGTGTGGCCTCAGGGCTGGCGAAGGGAAAGAGAAAGGAGGTTGATGTTTCCATTGCTGTCCTGCTCTTACAGCATCCCTGCTGCTCAACCACAATAGCAATGGCATGGGTATTAGCTGCTGTGCTTCTTCCCTGCCCTGCTCCTGAGTAAACTCTCGGCTGCTTGGGATTATCAACAGGCCTGGCGCTGCAAACAATAAGGGAAAAATAGAGTGGAAAGGAAACTGAGAGGCTGAGCACACATCATAAAGATGATCTCCGACCAACAGATTGGAAAGGAGGGATTTGGAAAGAGCAGGAAAAAGCAAGAAATGTAGAAAAAATGGTGTATTTTAAAAGTGAGAGCTCTGGATTATCCCTTGCCCCTGGAGCAGACAGCAGGGCAGAACCAAGGGCTGCCATCCCTGTGCCTGGCCACAGCTCCACAAGGCACGATTGGTGCAGTCACATCCAGGATTGTCATGCCCCCCCTATCCTTATTAGTATGCACCTCTTTCACTACTTTATTGCCTCCTGCTGTGGCCATTTTACCTCCTTTCCTCACACACAGTCACACAGCAAAACTCCCCCACGTGAGAAACCCCTTTTTGCCTGCCTGCCATCCACTTCAACCCCTCCTCTGGAGGGTGTTCACAGCAGTGAATGAACACCTGGCTGGGATATCTTAAAAGGAAGTAGGAGATTCATAACTTCTGCAGTAGTTCAGTTCAGGCTTTGCTGGTCAGACAGCCTTCACCAGGGAGAAAGTGCGGGTGTAAGAAATCTGATTGCATAAATTGGGCAATCACCATGCAAATAGCACAGAGAGATCACCAGAGAGAACCAAGTGTCCTGACACACTGAGCGCAGCCCCCCTGCAGGGTAGTTTGGGCTGGATATCTCCACAGCTGCTGCCGTGTGAAGCCGGATTATTTAGGTCCAGCACAGGTGACACCGACTTCTCCCTTATTTAGACCATGCACACAGTGGTTATTGCAAAAACAGCATGAGTCAACACTACACATTCCATTTGGTACCAGCACGGGGGGGGGCATGGTTATACTCAGTTTGGTTGAGATCAGTTTAGGCTTAAATTCAGTTCCCAGATCTCATTTAGGAACTTTTTTCTTTAACTCTTATTCTGAAAATTCTGAGCAAGCTTCTGCTCTTGTTTTTATCCAGGCTGCTCAGGTGAACTTCCAGGTACATATGGGGGTCTCTGCAGGGATGAAGCTGTACAGGTCACTTCATAGACCCACTATCAGCATCTTAAAACTGACTTAATCTCTCCAGTATACAAAATAATGAAAGAGAATGACTCTTCTCCACAACTCCCATGAAAATCCTCTGCTACACAAATTAGCAAAAGGTATACATTCTTTATACATTCATCCAAGTGTTGCCTGGATGCAAAATTCAATCTATTTGAATAATTGACAGTGGATGAACTAAGCTAGGAAGATTTTCTTAGGTACACGTAAGAACAAAGTCAACTCTCATTAAGACTTGGAGTGGGTTAGTAAGAGGATTTATCATCCCTAAAAACTCAAGTCATAGGATTTGCATGGTTTGGTAAACAAATTTTGGTCAACAAAGGAAAATGAATGTTTTGTTTGGTATGAATGTTTTTTTTCTGCTTACCAATATTAGCTCCAAACTGCCCTGAGTTTGTCATTCACCAGATCTTTAAGACAATACCTGCTGCCATTTTACAGAAAACAAACAAAACAAGAGCTTGGAAAAACAAGTGCACAGGAGACTAGCTATTTTTAAACAAAGCATTTACATAGCATTTAATGTATTTATTGTGCTTAGGCATAGCATAACAAAAGGTTTCCCATTTATGGCATACCTGAGTCTGAAGTTTCATCATATCAGCTTCAATTTTAAGATTGGATTCATTCAGTTCTTTTATTTCCTCATCCAAATGTCTTATTTCTTCATCACTCTCAATACCTGTAAATAGTTGAAAATAACTATATCAGATTTAAAGTGTCTACATGTAAATAGATGTATGAGTAATAAGCTGTAACCTGCTACTTATTCATCAAATGATTGATCCTTAAATAGTCTTTTAGTTTGATTTTACTGTCAAAATTGTTTCCTACCTTTTAAACATCTATATGAACTGAAAAATAGATGAGGCTTAGTCCTTTTTTTTCACAATTTCTTTTTTTTTTTTTTTTTCATTGCAACATGCAACTACGAGCTGGAGGGTCCAGAAAGGAAGAGCTACCCAGAAAGAGGAAATTTTATCATAAAACATGAGGGGATATTTACAGTGCTAGGATGGGGAGGAGGGGGAGGGGGGAGTGGCGTGTTTTTTTTGTTTTATTTTGTTTCATTTTGTTTTATTTTGTTTTAAAAGAAATGTAACAGCAACCCTTCTTTTTCACCAAACACCCCAGGGCAACATCTTTGCTAGTATAATTGCTGACTTTAGTAAGTTCATCTGTACCTGTTTCTGATCTTGCAAGGATTTCTGTGGGGAAAACTTCTGTGCAGAATAACTCACGCACAGCCTTACTTATATCTGATGAAATTGCCAGAAAGCTGACAAGTATTACAGGAGGAAAAGAAAAAAAGGAAGCCAGTTTTTTACATCCCAACAAGATAGATAGCAAAGAAAAAAAACTTCACTTCTTTAATGAAAGACTTATCCTGAAAAATACTGAGCTGTAGCAGCTGCTGGCAATACCTTTGCCTGTTTCTGCTTAGTATCACTCTGAGACCAACCCTGCCTGGAGGTTTGTTCTTCTGTTGTTACTTCTTTAAAGCCTAGAACTGAGTCTACTGGGGAGCCAGCTTGGGAAATCTGTAAGTAGTAACACACAACCATTTCACTCAGCAGTTGGAGGCTGAAGACTAAATTTCCCGAATCCTGGCTCAATGCCCAACTTGCTAAAGCACATTGTATAAGAAAGGAGACTCCTACACATTTCCCCCAGAAACTCTTTGGTAATTATTGCTTTCCACTTAGGTTAGCAAAACTGCACAAGCACTGCATAGATACTAAACCATGTAGGATTCAAGTTAGGGAGATGAGTCAATTTCTGCCCACAATATATCTCCCTTATTCATCATATAGCTAAATCCGCCTGATCTGTAACTAAGAGATTATTAATAACAACAATATTGAAAGCATATCCAAATAAAAAAATAATGATCTGAGACAAGAGCATACCCTCAACGTTGAGTTATCAAGATATAAACGAGAATAATTTTATAATCTCTCATGCAAATATTTTTGTTATTCAAGATTTTTTATTGCTAGAGACAACGGAAAGTAGTGAGAATTAATGCCAGAATGGCATAAAGGGGCACAAGTATAAATGGGAGTCAGGGCCCTTCTATCTAAATAAATGTCATCATCTTTTACAGATCTCCTTACCGCCACTTGCTTTAAGCTTGATAGTCATTAATTCTTCCGAAATTTTGCCCTTTTTTATGGTTTGTGCATTCAGAGGACAACCAGACAGGCTGAAACGGATAGGAAAGAAAACATTAGCGCCCACTTGAAAATGGCAACAATCTTTTCAGGCAATATTATCATGCACTTGGACAGACCTCTGTACCTAAGGTCACATCAGGATCTCCATTATAGCATGGCTTCAGTGAATGACATAACTCATAAAGAGCCATTTAGCTATATATTCCAGCTTGAAAATTGGCACAGAAATCTCGATCTATGAATAAACAACTCTTAAATATATTTCAAAATAATTAAAATTGCAGTGGCAGCTACTGTTAAGTTACATGAAGATGCATTCATAGAATTCTTAAAGTTTGAACATGTATAAACTGCTTTTATCAAGGGATTGTGCTCCAAAGGAGAGGAGAGTATGGTCCTTTAAAATGGCAAGTTTACTGTCCTAAAAAAAATTAGTTAATGGGATGATTTCCACGGTGTACAATTATTGTATCATTTTGTTGATACATAATAATAATCAATACAATAATAACTCTGGATATACCCTATAGGCTGTAATCGCTTTTTTGAATGTTTCTATTATATAGTCAGTTTGCTTTTTAGCCACTGTTCACATTAAATTACATTTTGCTATTTCAAAGCTTACAATTTCATCAGCTGGTAATTATCTGAGGCAATTTTTATAGCCCACTAAAGGGCTAAGAGGAATTGCACTGTCTTAATACTATCTTTATAAATAACAAGGAAGAAATACCCATATGCTGAAGAACAGGCAGAAGGATTTGTATTTAGATGTAGCCAAGTAAGGAGTGAAGAAAAATTTCATTCTGCAGGAAAATGTTGGGGGGGGGTGTGTGTGGGTGTAAAATTTTTAAAAATGAGAACCCTAACAGACATGTCATTTCCACACATTAAAAAAAAAAAAAAGAAAAAACAACAAAACCCAAGCTTTCGTTATTCTAGCTAAAAGATATACATATACAAGGAAACATGCAAGTTCTTCAGTTCTACATTTCTCTTTATTATCTCTTCCCAGAGCAGATAGTTAACTGGGAGATAGTTTCAAAGACATGAATTACTTGTTAGGTTTCAAATGTCGCTGGAAAGGACATCAAACAAAGCTATATTTGCTACCTCATTTTAGCTAACATGATCTTGACCATGACCCAGTCTTATGTAGGACAGGAATCATCTGTATGATGAATTGCAACCAGCTAGCATACAGTTTATGCTACTTGCTTAATTAGCCACAGTTTACCGTAGTGTCTTAATGTAAAGACTTTTAGATGGGATGTAGTGAACAAAATTAGGATAACACTGGACTCTGATTGAATTTATTCAAATCACCTTGGACATTCTTGTATTGGAGAAGTTGGGTCAGAGTGTTAGGAAGAAAGCAAAGGAGATAGAGAATGTGGACTTAATTACTGTTAAAGATAGAAACCCAAACTTGCCAGATATTATAATCAGATTCTTTGATTGTTATTGATTTATTTTTATTGATTCAATATCAACTAACTTTTTCACAGTGATAGATGTGTTTATTGTTATTAGTTACATGTATGACTCCTCTGTAAGGATAATTTCCTTTGTAAGATTGTTATAACTTCAAACTTCCTTAATCAATATGAGTTCTGCATGCTTATTGTTTTTTCTTTGTGTGACTTTAGCTGTTTAAATACAAAGTTTATGAATATAACTTTTCCACTGGTAGAAAGATGAAATAAATGCCTCTTGGCTAAAACGTTTCTGGTGACATTTCAATGATATTTCTCTTTTCTTTTGAAGATATGCAGATACAACTCCATATATCCCTAGGAAAGAACTCTATTTAATTATGCATAGGCACTGTGCTAATCTGAACACCTTGGATAGTCATGCTTCAATGGGAACATAGAAAAAGACATAAAAGTTTAAGTCTCTCAAAGTAATTCTGTTTTGCATTACTTTAGCTGCAATGTAAACTATGTGGTTACTCAAAAGACTTCAGCACAATTTATTCTGGCTCTAACCTCACATGTTGCCAATTCAAAGTGGAATTTTAAGGAAAAATGAAAAGAGAAAACACAAAGTTATACCTTCTGTGGGTGACAAAAACATTATTAACATGACCCAGCCCGTTGCAGCCTGGCAAAGGACAGTGTGGCAGCTCTTGTTTGTTCAGTTTCCAGGATAGTGAAGACCCATTGACAGGACTCTCCTTCTGTCTCTTGGCAGCCAAAGGACAACCAGAAGCAGTGCGATGAGAAGTGTATTTACCTGATATGTGACCTTGGCCATCACAGCCTATCACTGGACATCTACAGAAACACAGCAAAAGAACCCTCGTTTTCACTGGAGAGCGCAGGCAAAGACAGTCTCAAATAATTCCAAGAAAATCATTCCAGCTGCCTTTGCTACTTTGCTTTAATGGAGTAAACCTTGGTCCCTGGGGGCACACTGTACTTGAGCATCCAATTATTGTCAAGCTGAGTTATGGGGGTTCAGCTGATCTTAAGGTATTTTAAAATACAGTTGTAGAGACTAAGAAAATAAGACATTCATTTAAACAATATTTTACCAGAAAAGGAAATTGATATTCTATAACATGCAATAAATCACAGTTTTTCAGTTGTATGGAAAGTCAACATTGTGTTCTCTCTATCTCAGTTTCTGGTAGGAAGCAGAGGGTGGGTTCCTGTAACTGGAAAACTTGCATGGAAACCTGTGTAAATACTTGCAAAGAAAGGGTAGGGAATTTTTTGTGCTGCTCTGTCAGTGTTACGCAGTTTCACGTATATCATTAGCAAGAATTAAGACAACATTGCATGCAACTAAGTCTTCACTTTTATATTCTGGCAGTTATCATTTACAAATTTTAATGGTATGTGTGTTCAAGCCAGGAATGTGGTGAATCTCTACTGAGTTTCCAGTTTTCACTTTAAGTGAAATTTTCATTCATACATAGGAAAAGACATGAGACTTACATATATGTAAGTTCTCTGGAACACATTTTGAAGGTGTTACACTGATTTAATTAGCTGGCTTGTTTCACCTCAGTCAGTAATAGTTTTGCCAAATTTTTCAACCAAGTGGCACTTGCATAGAATTTTTTAAAATAATTGGATCAATGCAAGCAGAGATAGCAATCCTTCCTCAGTGTTCAGTCTCCTTGGTGATGGACTCCACCAACTTCACAAGAAGCAAAACCAGTTGGATTGGTTCCAGCTCTTGGCACTATTCTCACATGGTTCATATTAACTGGGGCATCTCCCTGTGATTGCTCAAGCCCTGAACTCTTACAGACCATTTCCCAACCCCTCCACTGGTTGTGGACCCCTGATTCTGTACTCACTTAAGTTCAGGGTCTTCTTTTTCTTCCTTGGTAGGAGTGACTTTGATACCTCCTTTCCTGGCACGAGGGCAGCCAGACAAGCTGAAAGAAGCACACAGAATAAGAGCCACCTCTTTCTGCTGCTGCCAGCTGAGAGCCCTGAGCATTGCAGCCCCACACAATGGGATGGTTGTTACCTTCTGTGGGATGCATAGTTCCCTGTCACGTGGCCAGAGCCATCACAGCCAGGTGTTGGGCACCTATGGAATAATACAGGAAGCTTACAAAATACAGTCACAATGATATGGAGAAAATAATGTGTTCATTCTATATTTCGTATAGAGTGGGAGAAAGAACAGCAGAGCTTCTGTTGAATAACAAAACCCAGCTCTTGTTGATTTTTTATTTTAAATCAGCAGACTCCTTTTTTTGGGGGGCATTTTTTTAATACAGCAGAGTTTTAATAAGGAATGTGAAAGATATTGTTTATGATGTGTAGATTTAATTAGTTTATATCAACTTTTGCAACAAACATTTTTCCTTGTACAGAATCAACATTACGGAGAGAAAAAGCAGCTTGATATAGATCTATTTGTAAATTTACTATTACATGTTTATTTGTTATTGTTATGATGTTTTCAGGTAGAGATATAAATAAGCACTTTGCCAGTATTTACAGAAGGGGAAATGAAAGTGGAGAAGCAGTTTTATTTTTGGGCATCAGTAGATGATAGCCAGAATTTGAATTTAATAATCTGTGTGTTCTAGCACTGTAAGCACACCACAGGACCATCTCTTTTTAGCATGAGATTCAATTGAGTATTCAACTGAGCAATTGGATTATGCTTATTTCTCATAGTTAGGGGGTTTCTCTGTGTATGTGCAACAAATGAGCCTTCTCAAGTATGAATGTTTATTACTGAAACATTCATAAAATAAAAAGAAAAAAACCTGCCTGTTTCTTTTTTTTTTTTTGCCAGTGGTCTGGCAGAGTGGGCTTCTTGCTTGCTGCTCATACATGCAGAATGTGCCCCAAAAGTCAGATGGAGTCAGTAGGTCTTTCCACTGACTTTCCACTGACTTCTGTGGGGTTTAGAGCAGGACCTTACTGGTAACACCTTCCATCTCCAAAGTACAGATTTTTTATTTATCTATTTTTAATTTTTTTTAATTTTTTTTTTTTTTTTATTTAACACTGTTGTGTGTTGGTGGGGTGGTTTGGTTTGAGGTTTTTTCAGAAAATATAAACATACCTCAACAAACAAAGCAGCACCAACAAACATTTGCCTTTAGAAGTTATGCCAGCCTTTTCTATGTTTCTGTATTAAACAACTCAAAGTTCTTAAACTAAACAACCCTAAGGGACTTCGAAATGCTATGATTTTTACAGAGTATCAGAATTATGTAAAGAGTTGTGCCAAATAATGCTGTACTGAACCATTAAGGAAACTTGCATAGTTTCTTGCATAGTTCAATATGTTCTTAAGGGTTTCAGTTGTTACTGAATCTTTCCTGAGTTAAAAAGATTCGTGATTTAATCTAGTCATTGGTAGGCTGCTATGGAAAACACCTACAAATATAATTATAATAGCACATCTGAGTGTGCAGGTGCATCTCTTCACAGAATATTTAAAACTAGTTTTCTGAGAACAATTAATTTGTCAAAAATCCGACTTCTTTTGGACATGAACACATTTATGCATTGATTGAAATAGAATTCAGCAAATAATTTCAAATGAAGAAAGGGGTGACTTTTTTTCTAAAAAAATGTCAAAACATTTCATGGTGACACTTTGTAAACAAAATATTTTTGGCAGAACGACTTGCCTCACACTGACAGCAAAGGTAAAGGTGGGGGTTGCAGAATGCCAAGATGTGCTAGACTGTGTAGAGCTAAATGTTGACCTGTCTAAGTGTGGGGACAAGGATTGGGCACAATGTCATGTGGAGCAGGCAGCAAGGGCAGATGTCTGGAGAGTGTGAATGCTCACAAGTAAATCCAGAACACCTGCCAAAAAATATGGATATTAATTTTGGCTACTTGTTTTATCAGATGATCACAGATGGAAGGGCTCCCTGCATAGACTGGAGGTGGACTTTAATTCAGTAAAAGCTCTTTGTGTCCGTCATTCAGATCTGAAAGTCTGAGAGTGGTGAATAAAGTTAGAAAGTACACTGAACTAACTTTTAAATCACCCCTTCTGTATTTACCATTTCTAGCAGCAGACAGATTTCCAACTCCAGGTTGGAGTTCAAGCTATTCAGGAGGTCACTGAAGATTTGAGGCTGAGATACTACCAATACAAATGAAATTATAAGATGATATTTCAGGTGGAATACTGACAAATCAGTAAAAATCTTCATTAGCAAGACTCTTAATCTTGACCACAGGATTGGGTTTCCCAAACATTTGTTTTATCTTTGTATGGATTGGGAAATTCCACAACACAAAATACACCAAAAAGCTATTGCCTTGCAGTCAGTAATGTTGTGAAATTTCGTCAGCTTTTAACTGGTGTTTGGACTGCTGCCCCAGCTTAGGGAATCATCTTCTATAGTGAATTCCTGTGCAGAGCCAAGAAAACAAGTTTTACTATGAAGGCCCAGAGGTCTCAGGAGGTCAAATTAAGAGACGTCAACTCTCAAGTGGCTGTAGGTTACAAGTCCTTTTACAATTCTTCCAAATTTGTTATTCAAAAATAAATCTCTCAGTGATTTGTATGCATAAGTTTTTGCAAATGGGCATCAAACACCTCCTGTTTTTTCCCTTTCTCCAAGAGGATTGCTTTATCTTTAGGAAAATGAACTACAGCTACTTGTAAAATTTAAACACTGAACTGCAGGTTTAGGAGCACATCTGGTACCTTTGCTCCCTCAAAAGCTCACTGGGGCCGTTGTATGTGAACGGTAGTTAAGACAAACCCATAGAGGTCAGCTGAGAAAACCACTGACTGAAATTTTTTTACACTGCCTATGGAATATAAAACAGTATCAATGTCTTATGTGGGACCTGTGCAGAAGAACTGCTCAAATCTCTCAAAAAAATTGACATTTAACCACGGCAAAAACTCGTCTAAGGATAGGACTGACCACCTATTCCTCAAAGCTTCTAAATTGTAAGTAAATATCTCTCTAAAGTACATATTTAAAATTCTTTAACGCTTGATAAGCAAGCTCTTTGGTTAAATGAGATATCAGCCACAATTATCACTTTTAAGTTTAAAATTTGAGTCATCATCAAATGTATTATTTTTTAAATTCACCACCTCAGATTGTTCTGAGCAGCAAGAATCCTCATATAGAAATTTTCTTGAACCTAAATCTCAGGCCCACTTTCTGAGCAGATCTTCTTTATTTCCAAACTGTAGATCACATGGAAGCCTTGTATCTTTGCTGGCAGAGAGTTTCATAATTAAAGCCAAAATCTTATCTTGATTCTGGCAAATTAAGCATGAATAACATTTGGAAAAAATACACAGCTTTTTCATATTCATGCCTGACTACATGAGGGTACTTTCCTGGCCTGATTCTATGAGCGTTTCTGCCCTCTGCTAACATAGCAACACTAAAATTAACTATTCATATCACTATACCAGCACAAGCATGATTGCAACATTTTGACATAACATGTCATTTAGCCAAAAGCAAAGTTTTGTTCAAAATATCACCTGAACTATATTTGCAGGAACCGAAATTAAGGTGGTACATTTGTGGAAAATAATTTTATTTAGCCCTTTTTCCTTGTGCGAATTGTCTGTGAACAGATTTTGATTTTTGCTCTTTTTCTAGTTAATTGAAATTAAATGCTAAGTGCGTTATGCAACATATTTCTGTCTGTGAAATGTCCATGAACTTTGACTTTGTCTTTCACAACTCACTTATTATACATGGCGTACAGTGTGCAGTTTGTCATTTAAGTCATATGCTGTTGCTCCTCTTTCCTTATGGCATGACCAAAACTCTAGAAGCTTTAGTGGAAAAATAACCATATTGGTATGCAAATTTACTTATTCACACATGAATGGGGTGGGGGGGGGTGATGCATGAGGAGCAACTATTCAAAATATTTGTGTGAGTGTCTTTGTATGGCAGAAAGCCAATAAAAGCAGGGACAAATATATATGACTCAGCAAATGATTTCAAATTTGTCAGCATTTTTGCAATTCAGTTCCTTGCAAACTGTTCTGCTCTCTTAGAACAAAGTAAACCCAAATTTTATACCTTTGAGGATCAGGCATGTCAGAAAATGAAGCATTTTGCCAGTGTGCCAGTTTACCTATTGGCTTTGTGAACTGCTTTGGACAGCTGCCTATATAAATGTCCTTTCTTTGACATTTTGCTGCATCTCGTCTACATTCAACTTCATAGCTACCATCAGTTCAGCATTTCAATTATAATTTAAGTTGTAAGGCTAAGGAACAGGACCACTAACATTTGATCTGGGGAAGCCAAACACTGAGCCAAGCCTAAATGTAGTTACATCTGCTATTAATACCATTAGAAAAGGGTAATAGTGCCATGATCAGACTTTATTTTCTTCTCTCTGGACTAGGGATGAACCTAAAGGACAGAAAGGACAGTCACGGGGTTCTCCTCTTTTTACATGCATTCATGAGTTTTTCCAAGCCATCTATTATGGGATCCAATTTGCAAGTTGCAGAGGGAAAGCTATGAAAGAACTCTAATTATCCTTTCCTTTTCCCCACATCCTTATTGACAAAGCCGATTCAATAACTAGATGACTGGTTGCCAGTGCCTCTCTTGACTACAGATTTTTGAAATATTCATATGTCCCTATACATCTGTCTATATAGCAGAGCCCGCACAGTCCTTTTGTAAGTGACATTTCATGGTGAGAATTATGCCAGCACAAAATCATATGACTTGATGTCTGCTTCAATGACATTAAACTCATAGTATAGGGTAGTAAATAATAAAGCATTATTTGCAGGTATTCTGAGGTCATTTTTAGATTTATTCCAACTAGATTTATTTCTAACTAAATAATTCGAATTAATTCTGTCTGGATCAGTTATTTTCAAGATCTGTCTTACATCTTACATTTTATATATGTTCTATTCCTCTCTGATTCAGAAATACTGAGAAAATTGCATCTTTCCTAGTGTTTACCATTTTTCCCCCACCAGGTCCTGATTAATTCATGAAAATGAAGGGGTATAAGAATGAAGAAAGACAAATGGAGAAAAGCAAACTTTATTCCATTCGAAAGCTTTCAAACCAATTCACTTCACTTTTCAGATAAAGGTTTGATACTGCTCAGAACAATTCAAATTTGCATCATCAATAACATAGGGAACATATTTGTCAAAGATAAAAAACAATAACATTTGTGCTATTGTCAATACTTACTTGAGCTCCTGAGAGTTAGCAGCCATAAGGGATTTTAATGTCTTGTCAGCTAATGGGCACCCAGAAACACTGAAAAGAAAACCTGAGGTGAAATATTTTACTAAACCAAAACATTTCTTTTTATCTGAAACAGCAACCTTTAATCTATGACTTACATTGGTTAAAATGATACCCCAAATATTTGTTCTTGGCAAAGAAGGAGCAG
Source organism: Grantiella picta (assembly GCA_013397955.1). Lineage (NCBI taxonomy): Eukaryota > Metazoa > Chordata > Aves > Passeriformes > Meliphagidae > Grantiella > Grantiella picta. The sequence continues at coordinate 2,056,840 of VZRM01005611.1, forward strand.
CCAATATAAAACTGTGGTTCTTAAATCACTGGAAAACATATAAATAGTTAGGACCAAAGGTTTCTAGCCCCTGTAAAACTTTGCTATGAAGGGGCAGTGGTACACAGAATCCATCCTTTATGTTTCATGTATGAAAGACAGCTAGAGAATCTGGTCCACATGGTTGGTAGAAGGCAGAAAACACTTCCATTCTGCTCCCAAGGGAAAAGCAGGAAATTATTGTTTCATCCCCTGGGTTGACAGTGGGCTACATTTAGGAAAATATTTGTCATCCTCAGGTTATAATAGCAGATCTTTGAATTTCAGAGCCATTCACAGAAAGTTATGCAGAAACCTCATTTATAATCACATGCAACAACATCTGTATAGAGACTGCTTGTACACTCAGGGAAATGCAGATGTTACTAAATGACTTATCTGCGGGTCTCAGCTAAGAAATGCAGCTACTGTAATAAGCATATCCTGCTAACTCTGTATCAGTGTATTAAGTCCAGACCTTCATAAATACAACAAAACCAGGAAAAACAGCCACATTTCTGTATGGATTTTCTGCAAATTACTTTTGAATATTAATCCACGGTTAGTATAAAAAATGTTCAAAAGTTACAAGAGCCAAAAATTAGCTCTATTTCCTGTTTTAGGCTTCCTGTTGTTTCTTACCTGCGGTGTGAGGCATAGTTTCCTGTTACATGACCGCTGCCATCACATCCTGGAGTTGGACAGCTATGCAAAGAAGAAGCAATGAGAAATTAGAGTATGTATAATACACCACATAGCTCACCATACCCTGCAGTGAATTATGTAATGATCCTTAGGGCAATCACATTCATCACTACACATTTCAACACTGGCACGACACTGCAGAAAACTAGCAAAACTTCACTTCTATTTTTTAATTATTACTTGAAGCACAGATGAAAATAATTTCTCCTATTTCCACAATGTAAATAATTCAAAACATTAATTTTTTATCTATGTGGTGTTAAACCACCATGCTTTCCATAGGTATTTTGATTACAATGGGGGTTCTTAAAAAGACTGTTTCATTATTAGTACAAAACTTTGGCAGCAATTCATAAATGTTAGAGCTGAAGTTTCTGATCGGACCTCCAATATAATATAGGCCAGCGAACAGTAATATTCAAAATACTTCATTTGACTTCTGACTAAAATAAGGCACCTTCTTTAGAAACACACCCAATCCTTATTTACTGATACAAGTGAGGAAGGTGTTAGGGTTGCTTGCAGAACAGAAAGAAGGTCAATATCACACAGCTGAAGTTCAGAAAGAGCACAGAACTTTGTCAAGATGTTTCTCAGGTGAACTGAGAAGTGATACAAAGGTGGTTGTCATGGTTCAGTAATGGTACTCTCCAAAAAAGTGCTCCCACTGAGACCCTTCAAACCAGAGGCAGCTTGCTCAGCCCCCCTTCCTCCTTTCCCTGCCGCAGGTTGGAGAGGAGAATTGAAGGCACAAAAGGCGAAAATAACATCTTGAGACAACAACAATTTACTGGAAACAGCAATGAGATAAGAAAAGGAGTGGTAATAGCAAAAATATCCATAAGAAAGTGCGCAAGATACAGAAATGATTCACACAGGATTGCTCAGAACCAGCTCTACTCTGGCTTGGGATTGGTGTTGTCCAGCTGCTCCCTTTGCCAAGCTTACTCCACTGGAAGGAACACCTTCTGCCTTGGTGAGGCTATAGAATAACCTCCAGGTCCCAGCCATGCCACATCCTGGCTACTGCAAAAATTAACCCCGTCCTGGCCAGAACCAAGACAGTGGTGTACAATTAGCAGGACAGATAATATTCATTTAAGCCAAGAGATGGAGGTATGCTCAACCTGAAGAAGATGTTATCACTTCTGTTTTTCCTCAGCCCTTCTTCAGTTGTAGCACTGAGCTCATCAAACTGGGATACAGTCTTCTGCAAAAGGGCAAAGATACCAAGAAATGCAGCTTGTGCATGGAGGGGGAGGTGAATTAAATGCACCTTTGTACAGTACTTTCAGGCACTCTAACACCAACTCTGCAGAGCTGCCTTATAAAAAACTGTTTTCCTTTCACTGGAAATATGGACAAAAAGGGGGAGCAGATGCTGTACAAAAAGTGTTAGCTAGTACTCCATGCTAATGAAAAAGGGATGCCTAAAATGCTCACCTGGCTATTTTCACTGAGCTGGCAGAATGCTAGGAAGCTTTTCAAATCTGTAAAAAAGCCTTAGGAAGACATCAGTCTCATTTTCACAGCCCATTTCAACCTGAGCAATGCCATCGTGGGCAACAGAATTAACATGGAAAAATAGAAAGCACATGCTAGAAGGTGGTATTCGTACAGTAGTTCACTGTAACTGCACTAACCACATTCCAAAATTTTTCTCTGCAATTTCTTATGTCATTTTAAAAGCTTCCTCATGATGGAGCCAACTGTACTGAATTGTTCAGTACAATTTCTGAGCTCAATGGGATCATAGGAATGTAGTCTGATCCCTATATTGCCTATGGATTCTTCTGATAAATCAAAACTATTTCTTATTTAATGTTCTGTACAACTTCATTTTAGATAGCTATCTCTACTCCCTGTTTGAAAATAATACAGAACAACCACTGTAAGCTCACCATTGCCCTAGTAAATATTCTGGTGGTATTATTTAGGAGAGTAGAAAAGTATTTTATGGGCATCTCAAAACAGGTCAATATGACAAAGGAAAAAATATTACAAAAGAAAAGCCATTAGTCTTCAGCAAATAAAGTCTCAGTGATTTTTTTATGCATTTGTTTTAGAAGACAAGGCAAAACAAGCCTGACCTGTAGCAATTTAGGTCATGAACTACAACTGCAGATATAATGTGGTGAGTAGACAACACACAGACAGCATGACATGAGGGGAAAGAATCACTCTTCACAGCAGCTTGCCCCAGGGAAATGTAAATTCTAGAGACAGAGGCAGCTCTAACTGCTTCAGTGCCACCGAGTCTGGAGAGCAGGACACAAGTTGGCAGGATGTGACTCCTTTATTTATGGGTGAGCCTGCAGTGATATGTTATGGGCTATCATCACTCAGTGATACGGACTGCACTTCTTCAGAGAGACCTGCTCTGGTTTTGGACAAAAAGATAAGTGCTATCAATGATTGCTGGGTCCTAGCTGACCATTACAGTGAAAACTCTGTGTTGATATCAAAATGATACTGATGTGAACACAAAAAGATTTTGTGAAGAGCCTAGATGAGATTTTTAAAAGTGACTCGTGTTATGAGCTGCTTGGGACAATTTTAGTAAACAATTCTAAACTGAAAAAAGCTGTTGCATGCAGAAATATTTAATAGAATGTATTTTCAGTTCTAGATAGCAAACTTTTGGAACTTAAGACAGAGCAAGTGCATCTCAATACTTGGGAAAAGAGAGTATTAGCCAGTATTCCCAGAGTGTGAATTTGTACAGCCACTGGATTTTCAGCAGGACTGAATAGCTAATTCTGCTTGGAAGGAAGCAAATGAAGGATTTAAACATATTTCCTACAGGTTGGAAAACCCTATGGCACTTTCTCTCTTATATTTTGTCTTTTTACGAGCCCTTCATATTTTCTATCTGAGATATCCTGACTGCTTCTACACAAGCTCTGAGCAATGGATCTATAATGACGATTGTTCAATTAAAGCTTATTTAATTATGTGAGCATTAGCAGAGCTGATCTGTAGCATGTTATGAAACTGTGTGTTTCATAGAAGGAGCTATTACCCACTTGTTACCTATCTATCTGAGCAATAAGGAGTGGCACCCAGTATAAATTTAGTCATTAATCTATCCAGCCCTCCAGGCATAGCCTGCTTGTCACAGCTCCAAACTTCATGTCTACATACCCACAATGTGGAACTAACTACTGGCAGCGAATTGTGCAAGTTTTCCTACTGAGCTCCTGCTCCTTCAAACCAGAAGTCAGAATAGCGGCATAGTCTGTCTTTACCAGGGCAAAGGAAAATGTGGCATTTTTTTGTGACTCACGTGATGAGTTCCTTTTTGAGATCTCTGGAATGGAGCTTGGGTTTTGGACTCGGTATGGAGACATCTCCTGGGTACTTCTTTTCCTCCATATTTTCTAGAGAGCTCACTGGATCTTTCTGAAATATTAGATGAGAATGTGACAAAAGGTTTCTCTCTTCAAGTCCTCCCACACATTCAAGAAATAATTTGCCATGGCATGAAGAGAACGTCTTGTAAAACTTAAAAAGACATGATGGAGAGAAATTAAGAAAGTTTAGTACATCGTAGTTTCAGGTTCTTATAGGTAGGCTTTAAAAAATGTTGTGTAAATATTTTTGAAGGCAGATGCTAGTTTAAGCTGTACATAGGAGCAATTTGGTTTTGTTTTATAAGATGGTGATAAAGGCCAAAGAAAAGTACACAGAGAAAACAAGTATGTTCTACATAAGTACATAGTTGACTTTTGCATACAGTTGAAGTGGTGACCACTGCACCATGAACTACAAATTACAATCATAAATTTTTTAAAAAGTATTATTTTATGTAAGCAAATGTAAATGCAAAGCTTTTTATATGTGTGGAATGAAATGCCTTGTTATCTTATTCAAAGAGCAGATTCTTGTTAAAATAAAAATCACAAGAACAAAACGACTTTGACGTTTTCTTAAGAGCAAGTTGCCAAGGGTAGTTCTTGATTTCTATTTGTAGATCAAAATCATCACTGCCACCATTCTGTTTGGTGGATGCTATGAATCACGAGCATTTACTCCCTTGGAAGGCATTTTGGAAATTTGGAGTCCTGGAAGGAAATTCCATTTTTGTTTAATGAAAAATCTTCTTTTATCTCTTCAAAATAGCTTGATTTCTACTGTTTTGTGACTTACTGCCATCAACGATTATTATCTTTATGAAAGATAAGTATTTTCTTTCTGGAGGAATGCTCTGTGGATATTTTATCATTCAAGAATTCTTGAATGATAAAATTCTCTTATTAAGCTTATAGCATCAATTATCGGACCTCTATTAAACCCTTCTTGGACTTCACGTTGGTTTTTGTGATTCTATTCCAATACTCAGGTATTTCCCAGAGATTACCATCTGTAGGAGCAGAAACTGATGCCTGTGGCTGAGAGGGGAAGGTCCCAGCCACTGCTAAACTCGTGGGGCTGGTGCCATAGATGCTCTGGGCTTGTGCAGCTGACAAATGTGCCAGAACAGAGGAGGAGGGATGTCTGCAGAGCTGTTAACACAGAGCACAGGGCTGAGTCGAATCTGGACTGAAAAGGGAGTTTTTGCCTACTGGGTCTTGTAAGCTCTGCAGGAGTGTTTCTTCTGATAAAGCTTCCATATGGTCCTCAATTCTGGCAGCTCCTCTTTGCCTGTTTGGAGGTTGGATCCTCAATATGACATCCTTCTGCTTTCTGCTACTGGCTACCTACTGCCTACTGAAACTCACACTACACATACATACAGAAACGATGCCATATTATTGCTGTATCAATTACTACTGATTTTTGCAACCACATTTGCGGGGTTAGTTTGTTTGGGAATAATCTAATCTGCTACAAATATAGAAAGCAAAAATACATATATTCATCTTTACTAAACACTCTTTCACAGTAATTAATGAGTAATTATTTTAAATAAATAGAAAAACTCATATATATTTCTGGCTTTGGGAATGATATTTGTGAAGAAGAACTTGAGATAAGGAGCAATAGAGAAAGGTCTTGATAAAATGTTAGTACAGAAATAATGAATACTTGTACATTGTCCAAACATGGAAACTAAAATGCTAAAATACAAAAGTGTAAAAAATGGATGTCAGCTTTGCTCAAGATTCAAGAAACATCAAAGACACTTTTCCAAAGCTGGGTTAAATCTTGGTCCCAGTGGCATATAGGGATGATTTTGCCACTTTAAGCTGCAGAAAGGGAATTTGAATTCCTGACTGCTTCTGACCACGAGTTCTGACCTACCTTCCTTACAAACATATAAATTCAAGCAGGGATCATCGCTAGTATAAGTTACTGTAAAATGGAAAGCTCCTCAAAGAAACAATGAAATGGTATCTCCCTGTTGCCAGCTGGAAAACATCAGATGTCAAAGTAACTTAAAAAATGCAGGTAAAACGGTTTCCATTTATTTTAAAAAAGGTTGAAGAAGGCTGGCTCATCAGTTTCCTGTCTAACAGCTAAGTCTGATGCAGGTTCCATCTTCATGACTGAACTGAGGACCAACCCTGTGTTTCTAAAAATTTAAAGCATGCCTATCCTGGATCCTAACTATGGATCTAAACCAGGCACACATCAGCATCTTCTGAGAGCAGCCTGGAGTAGACGATGGTGAAAGGAACCCTCTGGCACTCCACTGCAATCCTGAGCTGTGTGCTTCGCCTTAGGATGCACCTACAGCACACCAGAGTAGCCAAAACTGTTTGTGCTGCAGGACATGTTAATACTTTAATATGTATAACTTGTGTTCTTTATTTTAAATGAGAGATATCTCTTGATCTTTTGCTGGTGATGGACCAGAAATGTTTGTGTGTTTGTGTGTGTGGGTGTGTGGGTGTGTGGGTGTGTGTTTGTGTGTGTGTTATTCATCATATCACTGTCTGATACCTGGTGCACAGAATGATGGAGAAATATGTATATTGAGGCTTAACAAAATGCTACAGTATTGTAGTTTGCAACATTGTTTCACTGAGTCATTTAATAAAAATAAGATTTCATGGGGAAGACTGACATGAGTACATCTACAGCCACCAGTATAACGATACTAGAGGATTTAGAATTGCAGTATTTAAATTTCTATCTCTAAATAATTAGGTTTTTTTAAATCTTTATGGTGAATTTCCTGAATTGAGTTATTAAGATTTGTATTTTTTTTTTACTAAAGCAATACACACATAGGCATATAGAAATATCAAGAGTTTTGTGCAGGTTTTTTCCTAGTTAACATCCCTTAGTACATTTCCCAAGAATGAGGGAGGTATATAGACATTTAAACAGGTGACTTCTTCAGCATTTTCTTAGCTCCTTGAGGAATACTTGGTATAGTTCAAGCAGCATAAGATCTTCAGATGTGTGGAAGCTGCAAAAGCAGGACAGTGCAAAGGAAATGTAGGCAAAGGAATACTGAAACTCTGCCTTTCCAGGACCTTACATCATTACACGTGGCCCAAAAGGGGTTGCGTCTGTCTGAAACACAGGTCACAAACAAAGAACAAATACTTTTTGATCCTCTGCACTTAAGACTAAGAGTAGAGCGTCATGTCTTGGCTTGTGCACTTCTCCAGTTATTTATCTTTAGAGGGAGAGATAATCCTTTGGGAAAACACCTTTAGCACGTCTGCCTTTCTGATATGTTGGGTCATGAACGTCACAGCTAGTCAAGCCCAACTGTATGTGTAATTTTTCCTTTTCCATTGGAGTGGATTTATAGTTAAATGCTATTAAAAATCTGAAGAATTTCAGACTAAAAGGAAAATCGGAACCAACCCAACTGGTCCAAGCACTACTATTTCCTGCAAAGAGCATGTGTGTATTCATGCATGCATACTACAGAAAGAAAGCAAGCAATGATACTCCATTAATGTACAGATGGAAGTTTATATTGATTTCAGCAAAGACCAGAACATAATGTTAACATGAATAACAGATAATAGCATCTGGCACTTTTAACATTTTTAAGCCCTGAAATCTTTGGAGAACTGACAGTTGAACTAACTGACAGCTCTAGTTATTTCTCAGCGCTTTCCTTTTGGAGAGATTTTGAGCTTTTTCCAAATTCAGATTTTTTTTTTTAAGGGGGCATCTGGACAGGCTATTTTGCTGAGAGAGAGAGAGACAATATTTTCTGGAAATTACCACCAAAATTAAGCAACTGTTGTGCATATGAACCAGATAACAATGAATTAGAAATAGATATAATCAGTCATTTTCTTTGCATAAGGATAACTGCCAGTCTTTGATTTTGAAAACAGAGCCTCTGGCCCTGACATCACTGGACAAAACAAGGCTCCCTGGGATCACAAAATCTCACTGCAGAGATCTGAGGCCAGATCCTCAATTAGGGAAAAACCACATAGTGTCAAAGCACCGAGTGCAAGGGGCAGCAGTGCCTGAGTGCATTGGACCATTACGTCCTGTTGGGTAGTTTTTTTGCCTCCAACTCCCTGGGCTGGGAAAGAATAGGGAAACATCCAGATACCCATAATAGCTTTGTGAAAGTCAGGCATGGACTGGGGGGAATGTGGAGTTGCTCCTGCCTTGTCTCTTTTGCTGAGCTGTGGTGGCAGCAGAGAGGAGAAGGGGCACGACAGGTCCCCTGCCATGTCTCTGACACCTCCTGGTCCCAAGGCAGTCCAAGCTGGATATTCTTGCACATCGTGCAGCATCAATATGTAAGGGCCTGAGCCCTCAGCCTCCTGCTTCATGTCAAACCCATTCCAAAACCCTGGTACGCAGATTGTTCTGCTGTTGGTGATATAAAGACCATAATTAGCCCCAAAGAGGAGACTGCAAAGGGCTCTTCAAGACAACCAAGCCTCCAAGAAATGCAAGCTTTTTCAGTGGACATATTGTAACAGACTACCCAGTGTTGATAGATTTTTTTTCCTCACACATCTGAATTATCTTTTAATTCCAGGTGGTTTTTGAATTGGAGGCCTGGATCCCCTAACCTCAATCATAAATAGATTTACCCCATCTATGTCTTCTTGAAGTGTGAGTTTTGATATTTGAACAAAAGATAATTTCTTAATAAATATAATGATCAAAATATATTATTTGATATTTAAAACCAAACAGGGAGTAAAGTATTTGAAGCTGTATAAAACCTTCTAACCAAGACATCTTTTAGTCTGTTTCTGAAAGCTGTAACATAGGCTTTTATCTAATCAGCCTTTTAAAGAGTTGGTGATCCCTTCCTGATTTAAGAAAAATGAAAGCAGTCCATACCCTGAACATCGGGCTCAAAAGAAAAAAAAAAAGCGAACATGCCAGCAAAGTAGAAGAATAAGAAGGAAAGGCCACAGTAGGTTATGCTGCCTTGTTGTCAAGAAAGGATAAACAGATATGAAAGACAAAACCAGAAACAAAACCAAGATCAAGACAACTATTGAGTTGGAAGTAGCACTCTAGAAGATTGGTTGCAGATGTTGCAAGTTGGAGAGCTAAGACTCACTGGCAGAAATTTCTTGCAGTATGTAAAATAAAAGGTTTTCCAATCAAAGAATATTACAGGCAAGATTTTAAGGACGTGTTTAAATGCTCAGATAACAAGTTATCTAGAAGTCTAAAGAGTTGGTATGGAAAAATTGCTTTTTGTTTCAGCATGAAAGAACTGTCTTGGTTTAATTTAAGTTGTTTGGGATATTTTTGTTTTGTTTTTCTTTCTTTCCTGGTGTTCATTAGTCCGTTTGGGTGTCTGTGTTACACCATTGAGCCATTAGGAACAAAATTTAAGAAGCAGTCTCTAATGATGGATACCTTTGTTTCCTTTATCTTAGAGACTTACAGACATTAGCAAGTAGGCTCTGAGACCAAGATTTTTCAAAGTGAGTAATGATTTTTTTATATCACATCCAAGAGACCATTAAAACCATCTAAATGTTCACAAGCCTCTACCTGTGAAAACTGATTCCCTTTAAACTGCACTAGATGGTCCCAAAGACTACCATATGGTCTCTCATTGAAGGGAAAAAGTCACTCAGAAGCTGAAAAAATACCTCTTTTTCTTCTTCTTTCCTGCCATGGGTCTTGCTGTAGTTGATTGGTGTATCCCAGCCTTCCTGTTCACAAAGTGCCTGGTAGAAGGCTGCATTTACCAGGATGCTGCTTGCTTTGAAAGGAGAAGAGGAAGGAGTGGGAAGTGCTGTGCTGGAAGAAGTGAGAGGCATAACTTTGTCTTGGCTTCGATTCTTTTTCATGCTCAAATCCAGAGTGCCATTTTCATCCACTTCTATCTCAGCTCCCTGACATGCAACAGGAAATAGAGACATGTTTAGCTATGGACATGGTAAGGCTGTAAAATAACCATGTGGTGCTTTTAAAGGATAAATATAAATGCACGCTTTTATTTAAATTTATCTGAATCTAAACCCAGCTTTTCGATTTATGTCAGTTAATGTCCAACTCTTAGGCAGACTTAAGAGTAGCTTCAGTAATGGTATCCCTGCATCTCAGCTTAAACACAGTAAGTAGAATTTAAATAAGATGCTGCTAAACCATAACCTATACACCCTAAATCTAGTTTTATTTAAAAAAAGTTTAGCTTTAAATCTTCTTGATCTTTACACTCTTACAGAGAACTATGACCCCAATTCACAGTTAAAAGCATTAATGCATTGTTTAGGTCATCAACAGCATTACTATTACATATCCTCCCTTCCCCCCACACCCTGGAAACATTACAACATCTGCATCATGGGGGGAGAAGGAGGGGGAAAGAACTATATCTAAAAGTAGCACAGTGGGAGAAATTTTCACTAGGGTTGTCTACATCACTTGAAATCACATACTGCCTTTATCATAATTTGACTAGCCCACTAAGGCACAGGGCTGCACTGTGACCACTAGACTGGGAGGTACAGGAGGATCTTGAAGAGGTTCTCCCTGATGGAGACCTTCTGCCTGAGTTAACAAAGCCTTTGCTTCCTGGGAAATACAGCAAAGAGCAGCCTTTAATTGCAGAGGTGTGTGCAGTTTGAGAGACCCAACCTCTCATTCCAGTCTGGAAGAAGCTCTCCTGCTCACAGAAAGGGGCAAACACTGTTTGGCTGTACAAGAACAAAGGAAGGAAATTTCACTGTTCTGCCTTACCCTGTTTGATCACAGAAAAGGAGGACAAACTCCTCTTCTTGCAATGATAAAACGCTGCTGAAAGTGCCACTTACTAACTGAAGAAAAAACAAATTTTCCCTCATGCTCAATATGCTGCACTGCATATTGACATATTTTCTACATAGGGTTGAGTATAAGACTAATCCTTGCGATTGCCAACATTTACTGAAGTCAAGTAGGGGAAGAGATGAAAGGTGACTTCTGGAGGACTACTCAGTAGTCTAGTTCAGCGTTGCCCTGAATAAGGTGGAAAACACTCAAAGACTATGCACATAAATATCAATGCCAGATCTACGCATAGAATACTGTAATAAACACTGCTCATTGTCCTCCTGTTACTGCCATCATTACTATTTTTAATTTACATCACCACAAAGCTTCAATAACACTTGGGAATTTGGGGTGGATATGTTAGGTGCTGGGCAGCTGTAGGAGACAGTTGTATAAATCAAGATTTCATATCTTGAGTAATGTAATAGGAAACTCACAGTGGAAGTGAATCACCTAGATGTTGTGTTGTAAACATAAAAAGACAGATACGTCCAGTGGGCAAATTTTTTGTCTTTCTTAGACCACTTCCTCAGAGGTCCCATTCTTTTCCTTCTCCTTAAATATTGCTGGGGCATAATGATTAGTCAACCATTCAATTGCTAAAGATAGGGCAGTGAAAACTCTCCTTGCTTGAGGATCTTAAGGAGAGTTGTGATAAAGCAGGGAATTCTCCACCTGTGCTGAAAGTGTTACATGCCCACCCTGGTTGGACAGGGGGTGCAAGCTTCCTTTACACAACTTTGTCTTCTACCAATGACTCGTGTAAAGGTAAAATGTGATTGATTACATCTTCTGAATCAGAAGGAAAATATTGATGGAAGATGACAATTTAGGGCCCAACAACCTCTCCTCATTCAGCCAGCATGACTTCCTTTTGTATCCATGAGCCTGACACACATGCCTACCTAGACCAAAGCCCCAACAAGCCATCTGCTTGTCCCTGGTTCAGCAACTCAGGCACCTCTTATGTTTACTTCTCCCGCCTAGCCAAGTTCACATTTTCAATCATACAGCTTAAAGAGAGAGATGTTTTATTATATTTATGGGAAGTAAATACACTTCTAATATGTTCATACTAAGACGCTTTGGTTATATCTTTCTGCCCCTTTTTAGTAAATAGTTTAATCTCCTGTGATAGTTTTAAGCCCTGAATTTGACAGTGCAGCTTATCCTGGATAATAACTTAGTAACCACAACATCTTATGCCATCTGTATAATATCAAATACATTTTTATACCAGCATTAATAAACCTTAGTTACAAAAATCCAAGATATTAACTATATCAGTGCCAAGCACACACTCCAGGATCTGACAATATAACTCTGCCATGATCGCCCCAGTGTTTTTTGGCTTCATAGTTGATATGTAACTATAGCAATGAAACAGAGCTACAGTAATCAAGTTTAATGACCAATGTAAAGTAAAATGCTAAATATTGTAGTTGCTGACATTTTTCATAATAAAAAAACTTGGGTTAAGTCTGCACAACCAACATTCACATAAAATTCCAGACCTCTGTGACAGATGGCTTAGGAAAGGAAGCCATGTGACTGGGCTGCGGTAGTTTTATAGTGCAAAACCCATAAATAGTGCAGATTCTCTGTCACTGACAAAATATCAACTACTCAGAAGGCAGCAGTGCAACAAAAAGGACCAAAACCAATCAAGGTCCCCTTCTCAATAGAAGATTGAATAGAATAATATAAGAAAATCATTCTCTCTGAGAAACAGATACCAATAGCATCCACAAGGAGCTCTGAGGAATAAGCAGAACATTTACTAACACTGATATGTAAAGCTTTTTCAACACTTTCCTGAAATTCATGTAGAAGTTGGGTTGTCCAACACGTACGTAATTTCCCAGGGAAGTCTGGGTTGTGTGTTTGTGAAGTAGCGTGCAGATGGGGTTTAAGTGAGCTCACAGATGCACACAACAATTAAATAAAGTCATGGGAAAAATATCTCCCTTTGCCCATTGCAGGATGGATCACACGTTTACAGCACGGCTTTTATTCAGAATGGTATAAAAGAGCTATTGCTTTGGTGCCTTCCTAGCAAACTCCAAATGGCAGAGCAAAAAGAGAGAAGTCAGAGTTATTGCTCCAGTTTGCATTCCTACTCTGATCCCACCCTCCGCTCAATATGTCTCCTATGCTTGCTTTACCACATTTATTTTTACATTAATTTTTAAATGGAACTTAAAGAACAAAAATGGCAAATGGGAAAAGATAACTAGAGCAGTGCTCTGACATGCTGACAGAAAATGGCACTTACTATGCTTAGCTCAGGCTTGTAAAGGCTGTGTTCTCCTCAGTGGAGGCAAGATCTTATTACTGTTGACTCTAGTCCATGTGTGAGCAGGCCTATATTTATCCATTTATCATGACATATTTAAAGTATAGCTACCAAAACAATCTAAACTGTTCTGATTCTTCCTTAAAATGGTAAGCAAAACAAAGATGCAAATGTATCTTTTTGTTTCCTAACTTATGTTTGTTTTAATCTGTGTAAATCTTTGCAGCCTGATTTTGATCTTACTCACAATTAAATTTACACTGGTGTAAACCAGGAAAATATCCACTGAAGCAATGAAGAAAAATCAATGAGTATGAGAAGATACACACAGTAATTAAATTCAGGTTACTTCTTGCCTACTACCTCATCAGTGATAGTCTAATCCCCCCTGCCACATTTTACAAGCAGCTGGTAAAAGGATTCCAGAGTAAAAAATGAAAGAAAAATGATTGGAGCACATTTTCTCTATTCCAGCTTCTATTCAGTGAAAAGATAAGGTACAAATAGTACTTTAGTAACAAAAATGAAGACTAATAAAAAAATGTAAACAAAAACAAATGGTCTGTATAGTCTCCAACTGCTTTGTACCAAAAAGTCCATCTTTTTCAGCCTTCTTTATCTCATAACATAAATAATAGGGAATATTTTCTAGTACTTAATCAGGTCTTGTCCTTAGAACTGAATTACAACAGCTAGGACAATAACGGATGTTAGTTTTTTGTGTCAAATTTCTCCTTCATTTTTTCGTATGCTTTTGGTCCATCTGATCACTCACATTTAATACTCTCCAGTGTGTCTCCAGTAAAGATTACAAGTTAAGCTTTATCTCAGCTGGATCAGAAAGAGCAAATTATTGTGTCTGCATGGATCTTATTTCAAACCTGTGACATTTGGGAGATTGTGTCATGACATATAAGGGAATTCACATACTCTTTGGCTGTCATCAGCCATAGAACTTAATGCTAAGCAAGTCCAAAGAAACAACATGATCAATGATTTTGCATTCCCCCTAGCAGTTCAGTCTGGTTTGGAAAGCTCAAAAGAGCTCTTAAATTCTGGTATTGAGAGTAAATGAACCTAGTATCTTGCCGTGTATACAAGTAATATTCTTAATGCAAGTCCATCCAATAGTGATCAATCTTTTCTATTCCCAGCCAACAAAAATACATGCACCTGGTCCTCAATTCTTCACACTTAAATTTAAGCAATTGAGTACTTCTGCAGAAAATTAAAATATTAATTTGGGTCAAAATGAGAAAAGTTGTAATAACCCAGTAACATCTGAGACAAAAATGGAGTCACAATTTCAGCCCAGAGCAGTTCACAAATTAAAAACAGCTAGCCAGGAAGGTACTCAGAGAGCAATATGCACAGCAGTATTACACGATGGTACCTAGTGATGCTCTTGGATGATTTTTCATCCTGTATTTAGGCTTTAAGGTATTTGGAGCAAAGTACTGCCTGACAAATGTGCTGAGCTCTAACTATATTTTTCAAATAATATATATAATTTTCACTATCAACAATATCCAAGAATGGAGAGATGAAACAGTTTTGTTCAAAATCAGAATTAGAATTTTAAACATTTTTACCAAATATGATTTTTTTTTGTTTTCTTTTTTTTTTTTTTTTGTTTTCTTTCAAGGCATAATGTGCATATGCCATTATGTCTAAACAGGTGGGAAAAACACCAAAACAGTCAACAAAATATTTGGCAAGCAGTAGTGATGAGGATAGAGATAAACTATTGCTTGCAGTTACCTCACTGAGATGTGTGTGGCGTGGGCTGTAAACAGGGGAGATCCCTGGAAGTTAGGATGATGTGGATTTTTACACAGTGCTAGAAACTTCAGGCTAAGCCTCCTAGAGGAACCCTTCTGGTGACTTTGATGGGAGCTGAATGAAGCCACATAAACTGCAAATCAAACATAGCCAGGAGACTGGCTTGGGGCACTGACTGCGTGAGAATTGGCTGGTTGGGATTATATTTGGGGGAAGAGTTTACTGCTGTCCCTGGTTGAATGGCTCAGGCAGTGTAACATCAATGTGGTATTAACTATTTTTGAAAACTGTATCATCAAGGTATCTGATTATCTTAGTATTTTGTATGCAACTGATGGAGAATTCATAGAGAAGGTTTAAGATTCATTTTACTGCACATTTCAGAATAAATATATTCTTTTAATGGCTTGCTTTTTGAGTTAATATTTTTAAACTTGGGATACTTGTCAGATCACCTTTTACATTAGGTCTCTGGAATTTTTTCTTACCACTGGTACAGTTAATGTGTAATGTGACTTCTCCATCTTTGCTGTGTTTCTCTTTCTCTTTTGTTGTCTTGGACTCTCCCTTTTGAACTGATATGTAGAGAATGAGAGACACATGTTCGAATATCCAATAAATTATCAGAATTTGGAACTATGTTATAAAATACATTTACTTTTTCATTCAAATGTTATCTGTATATACAGGAAAGTGGTGAGTATTCAAGGTAAACCATCCAAATCTTTCTAAGAGAGGGACAAAGCTTTGGGGGTCAAATAATATAATATAAGAGGCAGAAAGAAAAAATAATTCTTGGAAACACACTTGTGCTAAAAAGCGTTTTGATGTTTTCCCCACTTGTTTAAGCAAGGTGATATATGCATGCCTTGAGCAAATACAAGAAATTGCCACTTGCTTGAAAAGTTTGAACTTTAAGTTCTGCTTTTATAATTTAGAAACACAATATTTTTACATCTCTGACAATTGTACTACTGGCAAAGTATTTCCAGGAAGCCTAGGAAGTCCTCTGCAATCTCACATATCCTTGCTCTACCACCACACAGCCTCCCATCTCTAAAGAATCAAAGCTTGCACTGCTGGGAGGCTGCCTGATGCTCAGAGAGCAAACACCTTTACATGTCAGGAGTTTTGAGCTGCTAAATTATGGATGATGCTAATCAGGTTTTCATAGAAAAAGGAACAAAAGCATGTAGCAAGAGGCAGGGCTGAGACATCTGACTCTGTGGGGCTCTGAACACAGCCACTCCACACAGGTATTTTCAAACCTATTGAATGTGTGTGCTGTCAAAAAGAAAATGGAAATAATTAACTCTGTACTAAAGCTTTACATTATTTCAGTCCAAATACAGATAAAGTCTCAAGAGGGTTTTTTTATAATCTAAAAATTTGTACGATATTCTAGCAATTAAACCTTCACCTTTGTGGCCACCACCAGCCATAAAACAGTTCAGAAATACTGATAAACAATTAGCAGTCTCTCTAAAAATAGCCTTATTTTTTTGTTTCATATTTTAAAATTAGGGAGTGCCTTCATTGAAGAGAGTCTGGCAACTTAATTCCACAATTTTTTGGTTTGAATCCTGTATGATCAAAGTAATAAATATCCAAAACTAAATAAAAATATGTTTTGCGTACTTTTGGATACCAAATCTGTTTGGGGCTTACTTGTCTGTGTTTTGGCCAGAAGCTAATTCTGATTCTTCTGTCAGATGTTTTGTAGTAGTATGCCCTCCAGAAAGTCTGGCAAAAGTGGAGGCAGGCAAATAGAAAGGTAGGCAGGTGATTTTCTTTTACGCTGGATTCCTGGCTGTGGAAAAAGGAGTAAGCTATGTGCCCCAAGTGCCCCTCTGTATCATTACTATTATGTTCACTTCCATTCAATCCTTCCCCTTGATTTGGCAACTGTGAAGCAGGTACATAGGAGAAAATCTTTGGGTTTTGCCTGGTCCCTTTACTGCTCTTCTCTGGCAACAAAGGTCTATTGCTGAGGTCAGCCAAAGGCTGCTGCAGCAATTTAATCCAACCATTGGCATCAGTTTCCATTTCCCTACTAGAAGAAGTCTCTATTAAAGACTGGTGGAAGGAGTTGTTTTGCAGCAGATATCAAGGATTGATCCGACATTTGGAAAGGTTCTATGAGCACTATTTGGAACAGATAATGTCTGAGTTGCGGGGAATGTGGACATACTCTAAAAAGTTTACCCTTTGGGATCTCTCAGTATTGATTTTAACATCCAAAACTTCACACACAAGTAGAAATGAAAAGCAACAAAGTAGGGGATACCCCTCTGAAAAGGCACAAGTCTCAGAATGTCTAACAAGGTGTTATGCTGGTGGTAAAATTAATGGTTCCACTCAAAAAATAATAGCTAACCTCCTAGTAATGGTGAATGAACATTCAACAAAAATGTAGGTCAACAGCTGTGGAAGCCACCTCCAGCCAGCCAGAGCCTTGTGAGGCTCAGATAGCGGAGAGATAAGGTAGAGTGATACTGAATTGTAGAAAGAAATGTCATCTTTTTTTTGGAGCAAACACCATGAGTCAGAGTCCCACAGCAGAAGCACACCTGCTACGCTGTGTTTTGACAAATGCACCTCTTTTCACTCCCCAGTGATTTCTCCTCAAGTTCTTGTAATGACTCCCTCTCATCTACAAAGAGCTTTCAAAAGTTTCATTGCAGTGGAACATGTGTGACTTTAATGCAAATAATAAACAACAGTGCTCCCACGCCACTGTCATCAGAAGGAAATCTTGTCTATTTTCATCAGCATTGTAATACTATGTAATGGCACAGAAAATAAGGCTCACAGCTCACACAGCACCATTTGTAAATCATAAAGATCTGTGAGGAAACGCAGAGCAGAAACCAAAACACGAAAGCCACACAAACATCTACAAAATTAGGCAGCTTTCCATTATGACAGACTTGCCCAAATTATCTATCTCCAAACGCAGTGGGCCTGATTCTCTACTCTTGCCAGCAGAAAGGGGAATTTTACCAAAGTCATTGTTATTCCCCCCTTCTCAGCCTTGCCAAACTGTTAGGAGCTCCAAACACAACAGACTCCATAGGTAGTTCTGTTCCATTGCTAACAAAATATCACCTTGATTAATCATATGATTTTTTTTTTAAATCAGTCTCCAAAATGATCACTAATGGCAGGTTTCAGAGGGAGAAAAATTCCTTCTTAAAACAGATCTTACTCATTATCCATCACAGATTGTTGCTGGATTTCAAATAACCTTTCTCTTTTTTCCTCCCAGAAAACTCCCCCCTTGTAATTAGGGCTCAATTATGAAAAGAATTAACAACATAATTCCTGCTATTTATTTAGTTTTATCAGAACTGGTCACCGCATTACTGTTTTTTTTTCTCTGTCTCTCTTCAAAAGAGCATGCAAACAGAAGCCTCCTTTTGGGGGATTTAATGCAGTCACTAACATGAAAGACAGTTTATTCGCACAGTTCAGTAGCTAGCACACCCTCCAGGTTCTTGGACTACCCTACCTTGGCAGACAGACTCTGTGGTTTGTTGGAGAGGATCTCTGCTGCTTCCCTGCAGCGGGTGGAAAGGTTCAGGATAGCAGCAGCTGCTGCTATGTGGGTGTCTTCACTACATTGACCGTAGCTATAAGAGTTGGCATGGCAAGGGCTCTGTGTGTGGGCGCTAGCACTAGGCAGTCGATTAGAAAATTTCACTGGATTTGAAAAATGCTTTGCTGTTGAAGAGAGATTTGATTAGCAATTGCATGTATGAAATTCTTCCCATTAAATAGTTTTGTTTGTCAGACTACTATTTTATACATTAAAAAAATATTCAAAGATCACATTTAAAACAATCCATTTCCTATTGCTGGTAAGGGTTTATGGTAAAAATGTCTTCAGAAACACGGTAATTTAATTTTTCCTTAAGAAACACACATCTGTCAACAAACTTTCTGAGATTTTTACTCATATTTTATTTATCTTTAACTCAGGCATTAAAAGCAATGATGTCCAAGGAAAGACTGAACAAGCATTAATATGTTATCCATTTTGATTTGACCACTCCAGTAGGCAAATGCAATCATAAATGTATTCTTATAAAGGCTTCCTCTTGGAGCTCTATTGTGCAAAAAAACAACAGTGACTTGTCCAGTCTAAGCTAAAACAACACTGCTTACCCTGCTTAGATGAATAAGTCTGTTATTTAAATAGCTTCCCTTATGTGACTTAGGAGCACAAGACCGGGCTCTTGCAGCAGAGCAATCAGAAAAAACATTACCTGTATGGATAGCCAGTGCTGATTTTGTGGAAATATTTAGAAATTTAAGTCCATCATTTAATAAATTAAAATAATGATGTCAATTGACTTTCATATTATCTTGGTTTACAGTCTTTTGTTGGCTATATTTGGAATAATACACAGATTTACTAGGCACAGAGGGATCAGTTGAGAACGAAATACTAACAGGTGAACAGAAAAGCACTTTCACAGACAAAAGTGGTGTGTGTGGTTCTTTGTCTTCATCATCAGCAGTATTTACTCTAAAACAGTCAGAGAGAACTCTGCTCTGTCTTCTGGATTTTGGAGCTTGAGATGGCATAAACTGTCACAGGCAGAACACCACATCACGATTTCAGCTCTAAGGAAGCAGTAATCACTTCTTTTGTCTGCAGCCCTCACAGTGTCCTACAAAGATAAACTAAGCAAAATCCAATTTCTCAGCCTACACCCAGATACATCAAGAACATTTCTGCATATGGCCATCTGCTTGCTCCCTAAAGATCTGAGCCCCAAGGCTCTGGATCCCTTTGGATGTAGAGCTTTGGCTGAGTGCTTTTTAATGCTAAGAGCTACACAAGGCATAGGAGGACTCATCTTTCCTCAAACTTGGGATGCTCTAAAAGAAATGCTTGTTTATGTGCTTTGACTGTAGCTGAATGCTATATTCCATTTTTCTAAGCACTGGAGGCATCTCAGTAGAGCAATAGATGAAAGTCTCATGATTCAGTCCTCCCTTTCTCTAGCGAAAATTAAAAAGGATTTATCTACCCTGCTGTAATACAGTAACACAAACAAGAAAGTCTCAATTTTTAACAGTTAGTACAATGAAATTCAAATTGCGTTTAAAGACCAGAAAAGTGCATTTTTTATTACCTATCTTAAAGGTAAGAAAGCAAACAATCAACCAAAGAAAAAAATCCCCAGGCTATAAAGGGTGTATGTTTTGTTAACAAAACAAGTTTACAAGTGCAGAATCCACAGAGGACTAATGATGGGCTTTTGGCTGGCTATATATTTACATAGGACTCTGAACCAATCACTACATCATCAGCTTCTTATTGCCAACTTTTGTATACCTGAATAGGTAAATCACTCCCCAGCTCTTTCACTTTCACCTTTCCATTAAAATAATAGCTGCACACTGCAATCTTTGCAAGAACAACAGGCTGTAAACTTCAGCTCTGATATACTTCATACATAAATTGCATATATGTGCATTTGCATTTGTATCAAAACATTTCAATCATTTTTTCCTTGAAATGAACCTGTGAAATAGACATACATCTGTGCAAAGAGACAGCTAATAGGGAATATTCAATTTTACAAACAAAATTGGAAAATCTGCCACCCAAGAAGCTGGCAATGCATATATTTGCTTTCATTTAAGCAAGTCTATTTTCCAGGTCAGATAAATATCTACTTTTCATTTGCAATTTCAAATAGAGTATTTATATATATATATAAACAAAACACAGATACCTACAAATATATATGTGTCTTTTTGTGTACTCAGATGCATACACAAATAAATATAGAAATATACAAATTTTATAAACTTATAAAACATAGGCAATAATTTATAGTATTAGAGATATTTTATATTACAATTAACTTATATATGAATTTATTCATTAACAATTTTTTTTGCTTTTCTGTTCACCTTATTAAGAATGTTCTTTGTTGGGGTAACTGAGACAAAATTTGTTATCCTGTTTTATTTTCCTTTACTAATCTTTTTGTCATTAACAGAAAAAAAACCAACTAAAGAGTCTTTTTTCACTTTGTTCTGGATCTATTTTCTTCTAAACCCAATTTTGCTGCGATGAAGATTTTATTTTTCATTTCTCTCATTGCAACAGAATTTTTTTTTCTTTAAACTAAAGAATATTTTATTATGTTCAATACAATGGCAGAATCTTGCTGATATTTCCCATGCAGATTCTGAAGAGCATCTGCAATAAATCATCAGTGTTCACACTGTGGTATCTCATTTGTATAGACATAGTACCTCAGCAAATCTGTAAATGATGCAAGCAGAGGAATCTTGATAACAATTTGATGCATTGGACATTGGACTACAAATATGATTTAGTACAGAAATATGAGGTACAAAAACAAATTCAGTCTAGGCCTGGAATTATTGCAGCTGAGGCACATGCTCATCTAGGAGGAATAATATGTGTATGGATTTTTCTAAATGGTACCTGAAGTACCTTTGAAACCTAACTTGGATGTTTTGGTACTACAATTCATTGCATCTTGTGCAAACACATTCCATGGGACTTCTATCCCATAAAGATATCACAATTTAATCAAGAAAGAAGGTAATAGGTAAAACATAAAGCATTCTTTTCCACTCCTTTTTTCCACTGAAAACTGCTTTTAAAAGAAGCATCAAAAAAGTAAACTTTGTAGTGATGATATCTAGTGTTCTAGAATTCTATATTTTGCATATTAATGACTCCATTTGACATTCTAGACACAAGTGATTACAGATGGTTTCTACAGACCTTATAAGAATTCTGGAAATTTGAAAGCAGAACAAGCAAAAAGGAAAAAAAGGTCATCAGTATTTTGCCCCTTTTTCAGGAGAAAATTGAATTTCATACTTACATTCAAGAAACTGAGGTGTTTTTCGACCTTGTGACACAGGTGCTGTTGTGCGTTTGCCGAAGACTTGTGCATCAAAACTGGCATAATCAAATGGGACTTTCCCAAACTTCTCCTGTTCTTTCACCAAGGAGCCTCTGGAGGAGGTGACTGGCTGTGAAGTTCTGTAACTGTACTGAGATACTTCAGGCTGCTTTGCTAAATTTGTCCTGCAGAGAGGAGGAAAAGAATGAAAGAGAAAGACAAGAATGTCTTTAAATAACCTTTTCTTGAAAAATAGATTGTGATAGCATCTCGTAATCAAAAAGTGTGCTATTATCACATGTAAAACTTACTGGTGTGTGTATACAAGAAATAAACACCATAAATATGGCGGCTGACTAGTAGTCAAAAAGTTCTTTGACTACTTCACAAAGTAGTCAAAGATGAGGATATTAAAAAATGTAGTATTCTTTCACTGTGGTTTGGGCTATTTACAAGGAAGTTACTGACTTACTGCTAGATTACCACTGTAGCATAGTGTTTCCTTTAGTTCTAATAATTGTCTGGATTTTTTTCTAGCTTTTAAATTTTTTTTGGATCAGTATTGTTCTCACTTTACTGTGAATGAGTATGGTATAAATATAATATAAGATGATCTGAAATAATTGCTTGTGCTGTTTGGAAGGAACGAATGATTTATAGTGTGTTATTCCATTTAGTTAATGTTCAGTAACTACTTGTCTTTAGTAATTTCCTAAGGACTTTTCATGTGTAGAGTTAAGGCACGTGCAGTTGGCAGACACATGGACATAATATTCTGTAATGGCTCTGAAGGAACCATTAGAGCTGATCATGTCAATAATCCACAAATTAAAGTGTCCCCAAATAGACCTGAATATAATAGGTTGTAATGGTCGTGGTGCCAATGATGTGCAAATTATGCATGTCTGTAGGGTCCATATAACTCAAACAAAATACAATTGTAATAAAAAGTGTTTCTCCTTTTTGATGTCATTGTATAAAAATAAATTAAAGTAATTAAACCAATAAACTAAAAATAAAGAAACTACAAATTGTTCTGATCAGGTTACTTGCGTGGAAGTAAGATTTAGTAGGATATATTTGATTGCTTTTCCAAGGATACGTCTCTTGTCTTTAATGTCAGCCACATGCACAGGAACCAACACAAAGATGGTTGTTTATCCTGAGAATCAGATAGCTTTGTAGAGGTTCATCTTGGAAAACTGGGTTACCACTGAAGCTGAAATCTGAAGTGGGTGAAATACCTGAGGACCAATCAACAGAGTTTGTGCATAAATCCTTTAGAGAGACTGGTTTGTGAGGGCTCCTACCTTTGGGTCTGATCATGGCACTGCCCAACTTTTGGAGACTCAAGCTGGTTCTTTTCCTGGGACATTGCCAACTTTTCAGCTGCAGCAATTGGACAACCAGAAAGGCTGTTGAAAAGGAAAGGTGAAGAACAGAAACAAGAAAAAAAATTGAAATTAATTCTTAAGTAAGGGAGATGTGTGCTGTTTTTCTGTGGAAATCAGTGACTTTGAACTTCTCTGATGCTCTGCGTATCTATGGGAGCTGCTGCTGTTGTAGCCCACATTCATCTGTTTTGCAATCCTTAATGCAAAACTGTGAAATCTGTGTATTTTAGGTGATATATCTGGAAACTGAATCATGTAGGAGTTTTCCACAGTTCAGCTTTGATGTTTTGTGTCTGGCAAGTCACTAGTAAATTTTTTGACAAATGACATTTACTTTATCAGCTAAACCATGCATATAAGCCTCCTGCTGATTAAAAGGAAAGTGAATTCAGGGAAAAAAAACCAGGGATATGTGAGAGACTGTTACCAAAGAACACATTTTGTCATTTCAAGTTGTGCTAGCTTATTTTTTCCTGTTTGTTTTATTAGATTAGTACATGTTTTCTTATCCTATTCATGGGTTGCTCATGATACAGCTGATGTGCTTCAAAGACAACTGGGGATTTAAAACAGGGAACACAAAGAAAAAATATCTGTTCATTCCTTATATATTCTTGTAGACAAGCTTGTTGTATGTCTGGTAAAAATGGATTTACTATCTTTAGTGTTTAATACATAGTATGAGAATCCTTAAATTTCGTGCATTCATATGATAACAAATCAATCGATAAACAAACAAAAAAAAAAAACTAAATCTCACAAAAATTCAGATCAACAAAGAAAGTTGGTTTTGAATTCTTATGCCCCAAGTTTGATTGTAAGATTAACATTATATTTTTCCAGAAGCAGTATGATGGAATATACTGCTTCCAGCAGAAAGCAGTACTGACCAGAGCTATGCTGACAGCAGTGGCTTGCTGGAGACAGAGTGTGTTGACTCTCTGCCTCACCTGCAGTCCAGCTGTGATTCCCCAGCTGCCTGTCTGGAAGGCTTTTCTCAATTTGACTTTCTCCCTGCAGGCAGCAAGTTTAAGAGACAGGAGTGTTCCGAGCAAGAAGATGGCATTCCTGAGGGTAATAAGGGGAGCTTTTAAACAGATTTTAAAATAGTCCACTTAAAATTCTCTGTTTTGCTAAAAGGGAATGTGCCTTGATTGGAAGTTCCTTGTCGCTGTTGAGCCGCTAGCAGAGAGAAAAGACCCTCCAGAAGTTGTATGGATCAAAGAGATTTATTTTTTATTTTTCCAATTTATATAGACTTTTCATAGGTCGCTCAGATTGGTCAGTCCAAAACCTCCCCCTGAGCCTATTGGCCAGGCCCGAACTGCACACATCTTGAGAAACTGTTTTAATAACATCCAAACTTTATATTTGTTTATAAAAACACAAGAAAATTCTCACGGGAAAGGTCTGTGCCAGCCACAGTTCCTGTCAAGGACTAGCATGTATTTGGTGCAAAACTAATGGGTTCTGGTTTCCTTTGGGGTTTCCAGTTGTAGCAATAGTAATTTATTTGTTCATTCTTTCCCCTTGTACATCATGATTTTTCAATGCAAGGACTGTGATGAAATTGTAGCTTTAAATCTCATCTATGAAAACTACTAGTGGAATTTGCCATTCACAGTGCTGCAGCCATTTTTTTGTATAGTGGAATTAAACACAATTATTTGATTATAAATAATGCAGGCTACTCTTGCAGTTCATAGACATACTTCAGTGTAGTACATAGCATCTAATTCCAAGATGTGCCTATCAATTTACTCTTGAGTACATGTTAGATTTTAAGTGGACAGGAATTTTTCTGGTCTACCTTCGGTGTGTGTTGCGATTGCTGTTGACATGTCCTCTTCCAGTGCATCCTGGGGTGGGGCACTTTAAAACATTTTCATGCATGGCAAGAACTAAACAGAAATAAAAAAATAGTTGATAATAACATGCATCAATTAAAAGTACAGATTTAAAAAAAATAAGATATCCTCTTTGAACTCAGATTCTCAATTCTTTCACATTTTTATCACAAAAAAGAGAAGAAGCAAAGGGCCTACAATATAGTGAGCATGGTGCCTCCAGCATACACCAGTTTAGTTCTTTGTTACTGTAACGTGACTTCCCACATGCACATCATTGTTTCTACAGACTTTAAAAGAGCATAGGTGGAGGTCAGCAAAGATGTAACATCAAGAAGCCATCACTAACAGAGTCAGCTGGAGAAGGCAGGTAACAGAGGACCCCTGGGCCACACAGTCCTGCTGAATGGAGCTGCAGTCTCTCTCTGCCCCAGGCAAGGAAAGCTCTCTAGCACAGGAAGGCTTAAGGTTTATATGATTTATCAGATATTTTGACTATGTCCCTTTGAACTGTTACACCTTCTGATCCTCTGAGCTATGCTGAAACTGCCTTGGACTAATTGGTTGTGGTTCCAAGCAGCAGCTTACACTCTTAGTAGCAATTACAACCTCTTGCCTGTACACTTCTTATGCCCTTGGATGGGAAACACCTCTGCCAAGACTGACATGTATGTTCATGTCAAACAGTATACATTGTTGGGACAGAGTGTTTAAAAAAAGCTGAATGTTCAGTCCATTGGTTTGTTCTGCAGGAACCAAATTCTACCTATTTTTTTTCCCCATCAGGACAGAGCACATCTAATTGGAAGTGTGATAAATAATAAGAACTTGTTAATTTTAACTTTTTAGGAAGTTAATGTTGCTAAGGACTTCCAAATGCAGCCTGATTAATTCAGCAGATGTTTCCATACATACAGTTTAGTGTCAGATTTTTAAAAAAAGGGAGAGCTACAGTTAGGAAGAGGATTTTGGTAAAGTGCAAATATCCTTTTAATTTGTTGTTATGCATACCACCACAAAGAACAATCTGACTAACTAGGTTGTTTAAGCGGATAGTTTCACATTAAGTTTTGGCTTATTATGCAGCATTTCATTGCATCATGTTGCAGGATTAGACACACACACACATAAGCCAATGTAATCAGAGCAGCACAGTTAGAAATAAGCAGGGAGATTCAGGCTAGACTGGGCATAAAAGGGTTAGTGTGATACTGTCACAAGACAGGGACCTACTGTGGACCAGTGCTGGGATGAACTGATGGAAATAACCTTTTTGAGCTCAGCAGTGAGGGGAACACTGGAAATATCTCTGCATCAGCGTGCCCAGGCCTCTCAGCTGTTGGCAACCAGAGCAAGCAGCCTCTGTGTGTGATTGCGGCAAATGAGGCCAGGGCTCTGAAACAAGCAGGTGATCTCTGTGCCTTAGCAAAGGTGTGAGCAAGCAACATCTTGAAGATTCATGAGACTACCGTGTGCAGGTCTGCTGGCAGTGTGGGAATAGGTTGTCTGATCTTGTTCTTCCCAGGCTACCTGAGGAGCTTGCTGCTGTTTGTAATGATGCTGCTGAGGAGCACTTGAGCTGCACAAATGTGGGAAGCAGGACTGTGACTGTGAGCTGGAGGGCAAAGAAGGTGTGATGGTTTCTTTCCCAGTCTCATTCTGCAAGCTCACGCAGAAAGAAGGGGATTCTTCTCCAGCATAAGCACACACTACCCACGATACTGAGACAGATCCAGCTGTTATTCTGGACTGCAGGGGGATGATACTCACTTTCTAGTGGCACTCTAACTTTATGTGGACAGCCTGAGAGACTGCGGTGGTGAGGGTACAGCCCAGTCACGTGCCCTGTGCCATCACATCCTGGGATGGGGCATTTGGTTTCTCTCTTTTCGGGCCTGGGTGAATCTGCAGAGAAATCAGATAAGGATTTTGTTTGGGCTTAGCCCCCATCTGCACTCAACTGCGTGATCCTAATAGCATGATATTCTCTATTTTATACTTCAGATTTAATTCCTGTGCAAAGTTTTAACAAATATGTATGCAATTGAAACATCACTTCTGGTTTTCACTGTGTTCTTTAAAGAATGATTCCCCCCCTCCTAATATGCCTTTTATGTGCTAAACTATATAGCTTTAGGATTGCAGTGTCATTTATTCTATTCAGAGCCTCAAACAGGACAGAAGACACAATCCAATAAGCCAGAAAACTGGCAGCCTGAGCCAACAGCAAGATCTATAAAGGAATAAACAAAAAAACCAGAAACAATCTTTTGCTCCGTTAATGTCAGACTCCAGGAAGCTGGGACAACCAAATAAAAGCTGAGGTGTGAAACAAATAAACAAACAAACAAAAAGCATTTCAACCAGAAGCCATTCCTTAAATATCACAGATCTCTAGGCTGTAGGTTCTTTGTTAGGAAACTGAATACATGCCACTTTACATTTGAGAGGCAAGGCAAGCAGCTCCCTCTGGTACACATGGCAATGCCGCTTTGTGGAGCAGCCCACAAAGACACTGAAAACATGGAGCAGCCGATACCCTTTCAAAGGCAAGGTCTCAGCCCAGCCCCACAGCTACCGCTCTGTAATGGCCACAGTGCATTCCCAGTTCCTGTTTCAAGCACCTAGAATTGTGCGAGAAGCACTGGTCAGAAAACCTTTATTTGATTTCCAATGCAGGATCAAAAGTCTGGGCGAGAAGGGAATGATTTCTGGTCCAGAAATTCTCTTGTGACAAATCTGGAGGAAGTGGCTGCATAAATTGCTGAGGATGGTTTTAGCTCCATCTGTGATTGGCTGCCAACAGCATTTGGTGCTGGGGGAGAAAACAGCTGCAGCCAGCACAGGGAGCTGCCTCCTTCAAGCTCATTTTTCTGGACTGTAAGGTAGGATGTGCTTAGGGACAGAATCATCAGAGACAGCTGAGGGTTAAACTTCCTGGCAACTTTTTAGGTAAAAAAAAAAAAAAAAAAAGAAGAAAGAAAATAGACTCAGCATCATCAGGAAACCACATGCTTTTTGGAATCACTGCAAATGGAATGTGTTGCAATAGTGAACAGAAAATAAAAAGGGACCCTGAAATGTGATTTAGTGTTTCCCCTGGTAGTTGAAAAGGTTTATCATGAAATAGGTTTTTTTCTGATCAAGCATCCAAGAATGAAAATTAAGTGCTGATGGATTTGATGGTAGATTTTTTAGAAATAAAACCCTGTTAATTATATAAAGTGGAAAAAATTATGCACCCAATACAACACTGATTTAGCTAAAATCCTGCATATACAACCTGAACAAAGCCTGGTGTGTTTCTCCAAGAGTGTTAGCTCTGAACTCACCTGGAAACCACAGCTAATTACAATATGAGGCAATTCAGGAAGGGACAGATTCTGCCATTCTTATATCACTGCTCTTTCCTATGTGTGCTGTGAGAAAGTCACATTGACACCAATGTCAGCCTCGTGAACACAGTTGCTCTCAGGGTAAGAAGGGATATCTAAGAAGTTCTGGCATATGCCAGTCATCTGAGCAAATAAAGGTTCATGTAGTTTAATAAAAAGGTAGATTAATACTATGCATGTGCAGCTTAAGACGTGCTAATGAAAACACCGCTTGAGACACAAAAATGAGGCATATGCATTTACTTCCCAAATACTGCAGGAAATATATTATAGTTGCAACTCCTAAAAATGCCTGTCAGTTCTTTCCCACTAAATGCTTTAGATAAGTAAATTACTATAATAGTTACAATGGCAACAGGGACTACTCTAAAGTTACATTAGAAATACCAAAGTAAATAATTTATCAAAAGCAGAAATTGCCTCAATTCTAGGGTGACCTCGGGATGTTTGGAAGGCCAAAAGGAAAAGTCAAAGGACAGATGAATATATTGTTACTTACTACAGCAGGGAGTGTGCTTATAAAATGACATCTCTTGATGTTTTGTAATTATCCTCAATTGAGGAGTTTCACACAAGACAGCCCAGTTCATAAATCAAACCCAAATCTTTTAAATCTCCACTTCTGTAAGCCTGATTAAGTGCTGAAAATTGAGGGATGTTCCTATGGGTTTGTAGGATACCACAATTCATCAGAAACAATAAAGATTTTGGAATTTACTGGTATTTCTGCTGATGGTGAATGAGGCAGAAGAGCACGGCTTGTGCTTTACTGGCTCAGATGTGCTGGATGTAGCAAAATATAATGTTGATACGTGAAGTAGACTGAGCTCAGAAAAGACATTCCTTAGGAATTAGGTAGTATCTTTGGGAGATGCCAATTTTTCATCCTAACCTTGCCCTTGAGCACCATTTTAATGCCTTGTCTTTGGCTGCTAAAATTTTGGAGGTTTGTATTAGCACCCTAGAGAGGAGGAAGCAGAGGAGGAGGAAAAGGATGAGAAGGACTGCCAGTGCCAGCTCCACAGCCCTTTTAGTACCCATTACTGATCATTTCACATAGCAGTTTGGCAGGAAGCCAAGTACCTAGCGTTTAACCTGGTTAGACGTGAGGCACTAGTGTAAAGGTACATAATTAACAAAATTACCAGCTAAATTCCAGCTTCTTTACTGTTGCTATAAAACCCAGCTCAGAATCCTCTATCAGTCACAGGACAAATGCTTAAGCCAGCAAGAAGAGCCAAAAATACTTCCTTACGTTTGCTGCTAAATATCTGTCTCCCACCAATGTCAATAACTTTGGTTTGTCTCCTTTCCCCTGCTAGATGCTCCAGAAGAAACCTATCGAGTTCCTTGTAGGTGCTGTGAAACACATGCCCTTGCTCTGCCTGCAGAGCGATTGCTTGCTCTAGCAAACTCAAGTTCCCTTTTGTTTTGTCCAGCTCAACTGACACATCTGTGGTTTCTGACAGGCACTCGTTGTCATCTTCTTCACTTTCAGGGAAGAGATTCTGAATTCTCTTCTCGAAAGGATCTGGGTGAGGCTCCTGGGGAGCTCTCAGCTCTGTTTCTGAGTCACAGAGTGTTTCACAAGGACCATATTCGACCTCTTCCTTCTTAATTTCTGGGACTTCCAGGATGCTGGGTTGATTACACTCTACAATATATTTCTGAGTTACATGGGGCTTTACACTAGTTTCTTCTGAGAAATTTGAAGAGCTATCCCACTCGTTGTCCATAATTTCAGAGTTACTTTCATTTTCCTCTGATGAGCAGTATTTTGGGTCAGAAATAGCAGTCTTTTCTTTTCCTTCAGCTGAGTTAATCAGGTAACATTCATCAGTGTCATCACTTTCTGTTTTTAAGGATTGAATGCCACTATCATTTAGATTTTCTGCTACTGCTTGACTGGGTGCATCTTTTGCTAATTTTCCCATGTTCATCAAAGATTTGGCCATGGCATCTTGATAGCTGGAGTAGTTGTCTTTTCTTTGACTGGAACTTTCTTGCCCACCCAAATGAGGGGTTTCCTCAGAGGATTTTGGAGTACTCTCCTCTGCATGAGAAAAAAGGCAAGAGAAATATGTGAGAATAACCATTTTTTGTATTTTGTAGAAGTAATATGAAGATATTTACTTACCAATTGTCATTTCTTTACTCAAAAAGGTACTCTGAAATGGTTGAATTCATACCAAGGCTGTGTTTGAAATTACTGCTTGTAGCATGACGAAAAGCACTTCTAAGATTATGTCTACTTTACCTCATAGTTCCAGCACTATATGAGAAATAATTATATCCCATTTCTCACTGATGGTGAAAAGATATATTATCTTAGAACACATGCACATACACACACAGTTATACATACTTATGTAAATATAATGAGCCATACATTGATAATACATATATACACATAATCAATATAATATGTGTATATATATATAAACACACAAATACATTTTAAAATTCCTCTGATCTATTTTCACTTTTATTTAATCTAAGATTCTCAAATATTTTCTCAAAATAAACCCTAATTACTTTCCCAGTCACCCTGAATCCCATGAAAGACCTTGATGGAAAAATCCTCAATACTTCACAAAGGGCAAGCTCCTGGTCACCATTGAAATTGCCACATTAAGTGATAGATCAGGTCATGCACAGGCAAACAGAGACGGTTGTTATGTACAGACTCATAAAGGACTTGTTAAAGACACCACTGAAGTGCATCCTCTCTTTATAAACATCTTTCTTCAGAAGAAAAGCAGGAGCCAGCAGGTAATAAAGACTGCATGTAGGAAAGGTTGTCAGTGTGGAAGACAATATGCCTTTTGTATCTCATTTAATTTTTTATAAACATTTCCTCTGACAAGGACACTCAAAAATACATCTCCATCATCTTCCTTTCTGGTAATTATCTCTCTAAAATCAACACTGGTTTTGCCAGGATCAAGTAAATATTGCCATAGTAACTAAAAGCATTTTTGGATGAAGGGAAGAATTTAGTCACAACACTAGCCCCTTCAATAATGCTGATTATAGGGTACATTCTTTTGTTGGGATCTATTCAACATAAACTGAAAAATTTAACATTTTACTTCCTAGAAAGGAGGATGGATAAACAAGCACAGACTATTTCATAAGATGTGTCTGTCCTGAATCAGAAGAACTCCAGGTTTAAATAATGAATTAAACATAGCCTAAAAGGCAAGTGAAGTTTCTCTCAATAACACAGTGAGCTATTAAGAGAAAGTGTAAAGGGTTATGATAATTTTAAAGTATTATGAACTACAGAAAACAAATAAAAAGCATTTTCAGTGAATATGTCCAATTCATTGAACTATTCTCTCAATCCACTTAACTACCCACATGTGTACAATAATGATTTATAGACATTATACCTAATTATGCATATTTGGGCTGTGTTAGAGTGCCTAACAAAAGCTCTAGAAAGCAACAATTACCTCTGTTGCTTAGCTACATAGTTTAAAATATTCCTATTAAGTGCAGATTATTGTGGAGGGGAAAAGGGGGACAAAAATGCACATGTGCACCACAATGCATTTCACTTTACTGCTGCCAAACTGTTAGCATTTTGGGTCATTTCCAGTTTACATAATTGTTTGGTTCAACTGTTTGTTATATGTTAAAAGAAAATATTGATTAATTCTTATTCTTCTTCAGAAAATTGGACTCATGCAGGGAGAGGTGGCCTTGTGCACTGTGTGCATAAAGTTGTATTTAAGAAGTGTCTGTAAACCTTAGTGTAACTTTTTAGCAGCTGGTCTAGTACCACACACATTGCAGCATTATGAATAAAGTCTACCATCTTTTCATATCTCAGCAACTAAGAAAGATTATTTGGCTCTATAACCAACTTTAGTTAAATGGGTTTTCATTATTTGCTTTTCTGCCATTTGAAAAATAACTGAATCCCATCACTGGGTCATTTCAAAAAATAACAAGATTTAGCTTAAAAGAAATCTCCCACCCATCAAAAGAAAAATAAACAAAACATTATAATTGTGAAAGGTCTTTTCAGTTATTTTTCTGCATGAAAGATGAAAAATAATGTAAATTCATGGTAAAAGATTTTTGTTCCTTAAGTAATCAGCAATTGTTAAAAGCAATGTTTAATATTTTGTTGTTGAATCAGTCTTAATGGTTCAGCTGTCCCAGCTTTGTTTTTTACTTCTACAGGCTGTAAATTTACTTTTAAAATAATCAAAACTCAGCTTGGTTTACACTTGCATCAATCCACAAATTGAATAATTAACTGATCAACTGACAAAAGTCATGAGTTCATAATAAAGTGGGTAATATTACACTAAGAAATCATAAGTAAACCTATACAGCCAGACCAACTGTGTGCTTTAGCTGAAATTTGGCTTTTAGCTGGCAAAATTAATGCAAAATATGCAGGTGGTATTATCACTGACACAAGCAGGTATCAAATAAATCTTTTGCAAATCAAGTGGGATTTTTTGTTTTGTCTGAAGGGCATGGTTTTCCTACATTTTCTTCAATGGATCTGGTCCAACACTTGCCCTTTTTAAAAGAAACGGAACCAGTTAAATAATTTAGGTCCATCTGTATGTGGATAGAGTTTACCTTTACACCCATCATAGTACTTTCCCTTCATCGTATTCTTTGGGCTGTGCAGAGGACAGAAAAAGGGGAAGAGAAAGATGATACTGAGGGCAACTGTGGATGGTCAGGAACCAGGCTGAATCAACAAAAAAAAATTTAGCTAAAATCCAAATACCTAAAAATTCCAAACAAACAATAACAAAACCCCAAGAAAACAACCATACAGAAACTCTTAATTCAACAGATTCCCTTCTGGTATTAGAGATAGAAATACTCCCTGCAGCCTGAACAGGCACTGAGAGCCATGGGACATTTTTCTTGATGAATTTTGCTTAACAATGTCACCAAAAGACAGAGATATTGTGTATCACCTTGCTAGTTAATGTTCTGGTTGAAGATGGAGCTACCTTCCAGGCTTTTACAGCAATGGGATGCAGACCTTTGGAAAAATCTCCTCCTCTAAGATTTGCAAGTGACAGCTGACTGAAAACTTTGCTGTATAGAAATGCCACAAAGACCTCCACTGATTTTGGTAAAATCGGAATTTGACCCTTTCATCTGAAAGATATTCTTCTTCCTCTTCTGTGTGATTTATAGTAATCATAGGTATAAAATTTGGGGGGGTTGTTTTGTTTTGTTTTAAGGAAGTTCAACTTAGAGTGGATAAATACATAAATTTCTAATCTCAGTTCATCATAAAATCATAGGACAGCCCAGGCTGGAAGGGACCTTGAAACACCATCTGGTGCAGTCTTTTGTGGTAAAGGGACCCTAGATGAGATTATCTAATACCCTATCCTTCAAAAATATTTTATAAGAGAAACTAAGTGGAAAATAAGTTGCATTTTAATTGCAATAGCAACTAGCAACTGAGTGATATATAAATTCATTCTGTTTACATATTATCAATGATTACTAATTTCCCAGTGCCAGATCACATTCCTTTTATCTTAACATTTGCTGTGTGCAGCTGACCCCTAAGGTCTTCCTGATATCTTCCACTGATATCTTCTCACTTGTCTGATTAACTATTTTGGCAGGACTTCTTAAACAAAAGTTTGAGACTTTTTGCTAAACTTGAATATATATATAAAATATATTAGAAAGGAAGAGTAATCAAAATATATTATAGCTATATCTTT
Organism: Grantiella picta; assembly: GCA_013397955.1. Classification (NCBI taxonomy): domain Eukaryota; kingdom Metazoa; phylum Chordata; class Aves; order Passeriformes; family Meliphagidae; genus Grantiella; species Grantiella picta. The sequence continues at coordinate 2,091,069 of VZRM01005611.1, forward strand.
CTGTCCTGCTATCCTCATCCATATTTTCCAGCACACACAATGTGGAAACTATTATAAATTGTCAGATGTGTTTGGCTTAGCAGTGTTGGAATAACAAGTATAAAAGTGCTGAGTCTAATAATCGTGTTAAACAGAACACACACAGCAGTCACACACATGAAATTGCTTTGCTAAATGTTAAAGTCAACAATGATTTGCTAAGCTTTTTTTTTCTTCCTGAGAGCTCTATATACTGCAGTGAAAAACTGCTCTTTATCAATGTGTTTTTCTCAGTGGTGGCCTTAAGTTTGTTCTTTGACAGAGGCAGCAGAGAAGCAGATGCTGCTCCCTATCAGACCTGCCGCACTAGTTGTCTCTGTGTGACCTACAAAGCATTTACTAGACCCCAGGAGAAGCTATTGTACAAAATTAATGGACATATGAGGGTTAAACCTGGACAAAAAAACATTCCAACTCTCTTAGAAGTCAAACTTGTCTTGCATACTGTTTCAAAATACTGTTTCTTATGTCCCTTCCTGTTCAAGCAGAGTTCAAGCAACTACCTGGAGTTGAGCTGCTTTCAAGGACACTGATATCTTCCTGTAACTCTGTCCTGTCTTCGTTTTCCTCTCTGCATTCCAGACTGGGGCTGTAGTGGCGAGGTTTCATTAACAGGGACTTCCTTTTGTTGACAGGAACGCCTGATATCTGATCTTCAGCTTTTCTCTTCTTAGCCATGGAGCATTTGTAGGCACTGCAATGGTCAATGGCCAGGGATGGAGAAAAAAGTGGGAGAATTGAGGGGTAAATTTCTTTTAAAATAGCACCACCATCTAGTTTAATTCTATGTATAATATTGAGGACAGGCAAAATATTAAATCACTTGCAGTATCAGCAAATTTTGTCTAGTGGATATTTAATTTTAGCTCAGGCACTGAAAGTTCAGGCCACAGGCAAGTCCCATTTCTTTTTACTGCTGCCAAAATATTTTTGGGGAAAGGGGAATGAGGAGTAAGACAAAACCAAAAAAACCCCATAACCCAGCAGCCTTAAGGAAGGGATGAACAAAATTGTAGTCTGTGTTGATAATCCAGGAAAACAGCTAAAGGGAAAATTATACCACCAGTTGTACTACAACATCCTGAACCTTTGATCCATTACCTTTACATCTGTATGACTATCCAGTGACACACCTTGAGTTCAACAGCATAAAACCTGTGTGAAACACACTGTACATTGATAGTATTTTGTAGCACAGGGCCCTAATTCAATACTAGTCCTGAGCATTGATTTCATTTAATTTACTCCAGCCATAAAGACCTGGTTTAAGCTCTACTCAGTCTCTGTATAGACTATGAAAAAAGGCTCTTGCAAGGGGCTATTAATCTCACTTAAAACTATATATATGTGATAAAAGGGGAAGCTGTTCCCTGGGAAAGGTCTTACCCTGTTCAGATGCCTAACTTTCACACAACTGAGAAAAGCAGGAATGGCAAGATTTTAGAGAGGAAGTTCTTTAGCAGGTTTTATAGATTTCTTTCAGCTCCTAATAGACCCATATATTGATCTGAATATTCATTTTGTTCTGCAGTTATTTAGCCAAGCCTTTGTCACCATACAGTTGGTCTGTATGGTGTGTAGGTGTTACAACATAAGACACATCCTGAAAGAGGCTGGAACCTTCAACCCTCTTTACTTAATAATTTTTCGTGTAAGTGATTTGACATGATTTTACTTTTCTCTCACACACAGTATACTAAGAAATTTTTGTAGTATGAATAATAGTGCTCATATAATATCTGTCAGAGATGAAAAAACCACATACATGGATCTGTGTAATCCACTCAATGGTTTCTCAACCTTAGGTAGCCCCAGGGTGCATTACAAATCTACACGATGCCCTTAGGTGTTGGATTTTGCTTTTGGCTCACTGACTTAGCTGCAAGATTTGCAAAAAATGGCTATGTATGAACAGGATTCCTATTGGTTACACATATTACAAGCTCAACTGCATAAATTAATCCATCCAAGGTATCTTATATGCCGTAAATTGGCTCAGGTTCTGATTGTTTTGGATGAAAGCACATGACTAACTTGAGCTTTTTGTTAAAAAAAAAAACAAAACCAAAAACGTTTTTGGCTAAGCACCTTTTTGGCAATCCCTCATTGCAAACATAAAGGACATGGAAAAACAAAGGTCTGCATTTTAGGGGGAATGTTAGAAGTCCATCATATACATCTCAAACACTAGATATTCTTGATCTTCTGAAGGCTAGAATGCTATGGGCATCTGGAATCCAGGAATATGGGATGGTAAGCACATACTGTAGTTGAATAAAATATGGTTTCTGTGTTTTTTCTCTGTTTATGAATAGAGGATAACATGAATATCATAATAAAGGTCAGAATCACAGTAGTATCAGTGTACCACTGAAAATAATGCCCATATAACAGAATCAGAGATGGATGTACTGTCAAAAAATGTGCATAATTTGTTTCTAAGGAAATACAGTCAACAGTTTTTCTGTTCATTTTTGTGAATGGCAGTTCATACCAGTCGTGTTGTTCCAGGAAAATTGAATAAATGACAAAAGTTTGAAAAATTGTTTCACACACAATTGTTTTTATCAACCAAACCTTCACAAGGTTTGCTTTTGATCTTTCTCATTATTTGTCAAGTTACCTTCCAGTAGATACTCTGAAAGTGATGAGGATATGATGAATTTCCAGTGTTTAATTCCCCTTTGACAAAACTACAGCTCTTTCTTACACCAGAATAATTAAGAGATCTTTGGAACAGAAGATCCAGTTGGATCATCTAATCTGCCCTCCTGTGCAACACAGGTCACAGAACTTCAGCTAGATCTTCAGCCTTAATCCTGTAATTTGCCTGACTGTTGTCAAGACTTGGAAATTAAGAGAAGACCTCAAGTTAAGGAAAAAGAGGGTAATCTGGTAAATTCATTGCTGTATTTTTGCTCACGAAGTACAATCTTTTTCTTTACAGGGCCCACACTGTAGGCTGGCATAACATTTATTAAACACATTGGTTTTCACCACAACTGCAAAAGAGAGTCAAACCCAGGTGCCAGCAGATCACGATCTAGGCCAACGTGGGAATGCTGCTGCCACCTGCCACCTGCAGATCTGCTCTGGGAAATGAGAGCAAAAAATCCCACCTGACGAAACCACCAGAGTTTACAGCAGCAAATCAAAAGCTGCTGCATCAAAGTCAGGACAGGAGGCATAGAGATCTTCCTGGGAGCATATTGGTCATGTTAGAAAGTTTCTCCTCTATTGAAAGACTGATTGCATTAGCCCGTCCTTATTGTATCTTTTTCTGTACATGAGCAGCCACTCATCCAGATTTGCTCTACAGATCCTATAATTTTAAAAGAACTGAATACATGAGATTCAACTTTTAATAAAATCCTTCCTGACACCACTCTGATAACAGGAAGTTGATAAACATAGTTCTCACTTATTTACTAGGAAGTTCAAATTGCTATCCATATTGCAGGAAAAGATTTTTCAGCTCTTGCTTTTCCTGGAGCCTCTTTAAACTGCTGGGTTTGAGTTTTAATTGGGATCTATTAGTTTGCAGGAGCCAGTTAAAAGTTCTATCACATATCAGAAATTCCTCTCCTTTTCTGCCTTACAGTGCTTAAAATTAAAAATTTAAATAAAACTAAAGAAAAAAAAACTTCAAAAGTGGCTGCTTTTTCAAGTGTTTACACATGACTTGTTGAGGATTTGATAATGGAAAATGGGAATTTAAGTACTCTGAAAAGAATATATTTATGCCTTTGTAACATTCATGTCATACTGATTTCACCTTTGTTTTTAAAAGTTTCTATTCCTCTCATTTCCTTGTGTGCATTTATACACAGACACACATGTAGATTATCATAGATTTGTCAAGCTGTACTTTGTCAAGTGGTAAACCTATAATTTAGCTTCTCTATTACTCATCTCTTAAATTCAACGTCTAATAGTTTTGTTGCTATTTATCAATGGCCTGCTTGTTGTCATGGAACACTGATTCAGCTGTCAAGGTTATTTGGTAATCTGAGGCTCATAAAACAGCAGAAGCTCTTTTTGTTATGAGCCCAAAGCCAATACATAGTTCGTGGTTTTTTTTCCCAATTTAACTGCTTAAATTTTATGGATAACAAATCATGCTTGTACTATATAGAATGAGCAAAGTTTTTATTATATATATTTTTTTAGTCAATGATTCAGTTACCAAAGCCAGTCTTGTGTCAATTGTCACAATGTGAGTCAAGAGGTTAAAATCTGAGACACTTAGGACCTGGCTGCATATACTAAAAAAAAAAAAAAACAACCCAAGATAAATCTTTCATAGCTATTTCATACCTAAATACATTTGTAGGGAATTTAATGGGTCTTTCTCTTTATTTCTTTTCAGATCATATCATGCAGACACTGGTAGTATACAGGCAGTACAGTGCACTGGAACCCCACCACAAAGCAATGTCTCAGAAGAAAGAGGTTTTAAGCAGTCCCAAACACATAAATCTTTACTTAAAAAACGGTAATTTTTTTTTTTTGGTTGGTTCATCCAAGTAATGTGTGTGTTGAGCCTTCAACCCGACCATTAACCACTTCGTAGCCAGAAAGGATTTGTTGTAGTTAATCTGCTGGCAAGACTTCCAGATCTCTGGGGATTTTTTTTTCTTATTCACAGCAGCCTGCAGATTGGCAAAGCATGAAAACAGAGCAAAGAATTGACATAGTGGGTAAAACTAGGGGTATATTCAGCCTGAAAACTGGCGTTTACTAATGCCTGTAATGGATGCCACGTAAAATAATAAGACCAGAACACACCACATCTCATGTACACTTCTTAAATTCAAGAGAGACAACAAATACCTTTGAATACCAACGCATTTCTTTTCTACTGTCATTTTAGGATCCCACTCCTTGTGTGAGTTTGTGTTAGAAAAATTAGTGAAACATTTTAGTTGTAGAGAAAATAATTTTGATTTCTTAACCTGAATTGGATTTTGACTGTTTGCCTAACTATTGAATAACAGTTAAAGGAGACATTATCTTCTGATGTTCAGAAGCATTTAACTTCACACTAGTAGTTGCAAGGAGAAGATTAGTCTAACTACTCCTAAATAATATTGTGATGAAAGATATTGCCAGATGCTTTAGACCTTGATCAGTTTTTTTTCCCAAATTTCAGATGCCCTAGGACAATGTAGTCAAAATGTTTTCCTTACAGGAGGGAAGAGCTAGTACATGAAACTTCAGGGACACTTGCATAAGATGAAGCATACATGAAGTAACATACAAGTGTCTGTCTTGGCTGGGCTTTCTTCAAAGAATTTTAATCACCAGAAGCACCTAAGAGAAAGATAAATTCTGAACATATCCCGATCTTAGTCCTCTTTTATATCGGTTTGTTCTCTAAAACACAGATGAACTGGATTCTGTCTAACTCTCTAGCACAGTGGCTCCCTTGGGTTTAGGTTACAGCTATAAAAATATCTGATCACCTAAAATCACAGAACAATCTTGAGTTCCTCATAAACTGATGATGATCAGGAGAATTTACTAGCACTGGGTACAGAAAGGGGATGATCTGCTCTAGGATGGATTGCATCCAGTTCAAATTACGTTGCTGATATAATTTACATCAGCCCTGAATGCCAGAGATTCATGAAAGGAGCTGGAATGTCAGAGTTCAAAATGTGTGCTGGTAATCTCATCACTGCAGTTGAAAACTCAAATGGGTGTTGCTAATCAGAGTAACTTCAGATGAACAACAGAGGTTGGGAAGGAAGGTGGAGTGTTACTATGACTCAGTGGTTTGTCTTCAGGTTAAAACAGATTTATGTTCCACTTTCTTAATTAACTCTCATTGTTTGTGGAGAGTGTATGTAAATTTTATAGCACAGTGAGAGTGATAGTGTTGTCTGCTCAGGTTGGTCTAAATAGGATAACAGACAGAAAGATGTCTGTTACATTTCAAGTCTCTCTGAGACTGAAACAGCCTCAAGAAGCTGGAGTCTCAACAGAAAGAAAGTCCACAGCACCAGTCAGGACTGCAAGAATTTTTCCACAGCCAGGGATGAGGGTAGTCTTTTCAATAACATGAAAATACATATTGAATATGAGAGAATTCACAAAGTTTAACTGCATACAAAGCTAAATCCTAGATTCAGAAAACTAGATAGAAGTGTCTTTAAAGCACATAGATTAGTCACAGATTTTATATATATATATATAAAGATATATTATTATATATATAAAGGGAATATATGTATATATTTTTGAGTGTTTTCTAAAAGAAAGAAAGCAAGATGCATCACTTTGGGTCATAGACACTGGAATATAACATTTACAAGTCTTATATGCACTTGGAAAAATGGCAGCTAAACAGTAATTCTGCTAACTCTATTCCACTCTAAAATCCATATAGATGCTGGATTCAAAACAAAGCAAACTGTCTCAAAGCACATAAAGAAAATCACTTGTCTAATAAAGGATATCTTGACCAACCCCTTTTATATTTTTTAAGAAAGATACTTTATGAGATGTTTTTTATTAGTGAGAATGGCAGTTCAAGAAAAGGCTGTAATAACTTCAACCCATTTGAGTGCCCTTCAACTCTCAGTCTCAGAAAGATCTCTTTTTCAATGCCTCCTATCTTGTCTGCTGTATGGATTAATAAACAGGTTAATTCATTATGTTAGGATGTCTACATCACTGTATTCTGATGTTCCATCCTGCAATGAATTTTCCAATTCCAAACATTTTTCTGCTCAGCAGGATATGAAACTATGCTTACAGATGTTCTGTATGTCCATGAACTTACCCCTGAATAGTGGAATATGTTAGAGCAAGGGATGAAAGAAATCACCATTCTACGTAGTTAAAATAAGTGAAAGGAAGATTTGTGAACTGTCAGATGATGGAAAATTGCATATGTGTAGAAACAACTGTTTGATTTGTAAGTTTTAGGTAACAACACACAAGCTACATGAAGAACTTCAAGGAGTAAGACTGTGACAGGCAGCTGAGAAAATTGCCATCAAGGATTGGGCTAAAATTCCTTAGCAGTTTAAGACCAGGCTAAATCAGGAAACAAGAGTTTTCTTTCTAGCTATTTCAAATAATTTTACAATTGTTAAAAAATCTAAACTTTATGCAAATGAAAACTTATGGCTTTATGTGAAAATATTAAAGAACATTTGTTAGCTCTGATATGAGATTTTATAGATGAAATTTTGAAGGCTAGTCCTGGGAAGGACCACTAAGTTCTCATCACTGACAAGTTAAATGTGTATTTGCCCTAATTGTTCATCTGGAGCCAGAGTTATTGACATTAATGATTTCTTCTATTTTATAGAATTAAGTGAGCTACAGGACTTTTAGATAATTTATGACATTTGGATTCCATGACTGAGTGTGTTGTATTTCACTGATTCAGACTAGGAGATGAAAAAAAATCTGGAAAATAATTCCAGCTGGAAATTCCTCAAAAATACATTTGTGAAAGAATTCGTCAGGTAAAAATAATTTTCTTCCATCAACATTTTAAAGCACTGAAATAGAAAGAATATAAACTCATAAAATGTGTTGAAAATGAATTGCTCTTCATTTGGATGGAGAGAATTGGTTGTAACAAAGCTTAGAACTTGGAGGACTTACTCCAGTGGTAATTAAAGAAAATCTGACAGATTCTCATTTTTAAACAGCAAGCACAACACAAAAAAATTCATGTCATCCCATTGTAACTCAAAGACTTGGCTTACAAGCTGTATCTTTGAAAGGGACAGAGGCTGTTCCTGTGCCCTGGAACCATTCCAGGGTTAAAGGACCTTCTGCAATTACAGAAGGTTATTGCCATACACGTGCAATGCTCCTTTTTATAAAATGCAGAGTCGTGAGAAGTTCAGTCCAGAGCTGGACCAAGATGAAAGGAATGGGCATCAAATACAGATGGGAAAAAGATAAAAGGGAAATTTATATTTATGAACTCTAATACAGAGCAAAATAAGATCAGTAACTTGGAGGTATTGAAATGTCTTCTAGATATACAAATGAAAGGTTTAGCTACGAAAAAATGAACAGAACTGGACAGATAATGTGGAGAAAACATGGTATCATAACCGAAATCTGGCTCGAGCAAGATATTAAAAGATATATTTTATTTGAAAAAGACATATAAGAAATTCAAAGGAACTGTCATAGCCTTGTTGGTGAAAGAGGATTTATTAGACCCCATTAGAAGAGACTGGGGAGAAATGGGTAATGGTGTTGAGTCATTATGGTCTGAGCTTGGAGATATTTCAGGTAGTAAACTGAATATTACAGGCCACCTGACCAAAAAGAACAGCTGGACTGTGAAATGATTGAGCAAATGCAAAGAAGCACGTAAAGAGAGTGGAGCAACTGTAAGTCAGCAGTAACAGAGGAAAAGAGATGCAGTTGAGGTGAAATTTACCCATGCCTCAAGCTCATGCCTCTGTGAACAACAATTTCAGGCTGCAATTGGCTCATGAAATGGCTTTTTATTTTTCTTTTTAAATGTATTTTTAGTTTTTATTAAACTATTTTGTTATTTCTACAAGATTCTCCACAAAGGAGAAGCAACTCAGAGGAGGACAGCAGAGATTTAGCTTCTCTGGGTTCTTTTGTTTTCAGTTAACAATCTTGTAGAATCATAAGGCTATCCAGATCATATAAAAAATATTACCTATAAACCCTCAAATTGAAATACTATGTCAATGAAATGGATTACTTCATCACACTGTCATTCTATAGCTCATAAATCAAGAACTCTACATGGTTAAAGTTGTATGGTTGGACCCTTTTCTAGCAGGTAAGTTATTTTTAGTAAGGGTCAGTTTAGAGAAAACATACTTTTTATTGTGTGGAGCTCAAGAAGTTCTTAAACTCAGTAATATGAATGAATGCCCAAGATCTGGGCCAAATCCAGCCTCCCTAGCCTCTTTTTCATTTACTCTCTCAATCTGTCCAGGTTCAGTAGGTCAATAAATTCCAGTGGGACTCAGGCCAAGAATTTGGCTTAGAATGGATTAAGTTTCTAGGCAAATCTACAGATCATCCACACAACCTTTGCATCCAGAAAGCTTTGCACATGAGTGGTCAGCCTGCCAGTAAATGCTTAAATAAAAAGCATATTGGTAACTACAGTCTGGCTAAAGAAGACGTAAAGGAGATAAGCTTTGTGGGGTTTATTTTGCCAACAGACAATGGGACTGTAAGCAATTCATTGTCAGGAGGCAGTACCTCCCTTTAATGTTGCAGGAGGTCCCATGGCTGCAGCCTTTCCCTTTCCATGCTATCTCCAGGCTGTACACAGTCTGTTTCTGCTCACTTTTGCTTGGCTGAATCCACCCTTTACATCAGTCAGAGGCAGCAATTCAGCTAGCCATAATATTTAACTCATGATTGATATATCTGAGGCAGAAGTTACGGGTTGGCGTTTCCATGTCTATATGGCTTGCGGTCATCTAGAGAGAAAAGATCTGCCATAAGAGGAAACAGACATTTGGGGCTATAATGTTCTGATGCATTCTGTCATGCAGCAGAAGGCAGGAAGACATATGCAAACCTAAATTTCTGTGTAGGTTTGGAGGATAATATTTACTATGTGCTGATAAGTATAGCAATTGTGATGGGGAAGACAATGAATCGTGTAATGTATTAAATAACATAAAGATTTTAGCTCAAGACAGAAAGTATTCTAAGATACAGCTAACTCTCAGGTAGAAAAAACCTGAAAATAGCTATCTCCATCTAGCAACCACAATAAAGTGATGTGGATTTGACAGATATTTTTAAAAACTCTCGCAGAAAAACATAAATTGAAACCAAATTATAATTACTGTTTTTAATATTAAATGGAGGCTTTAAGTAAAAAAAAATTGTAAAACCCCAATCAAATATAATACCAGAGAAAAGAGACACTGAGACTATGAGTGTTGGCTTGAAATGAACATAGTAGACATCAAAGGAGGCCTATAATATGCTAGAAATATATCTAATGCAGTTTTTGTTAAAGAGAGTTATAAAAGTCATCTATAAAGCAAATGCACATAAAGTATCGACTAAAGCAAACTAAAATGGAAATCTGAACATGAAACAGAACCTTTAAGAGCTCTAAATAAATCTAGGAAGAAAAGGTAGAGGTCACAGTACATAGATCAAAAGGTCTGAATATGTACAGGAATTAAGCAAATTATTAATCATAATTAACAGCTCGAACCATAGTTGTGTCAAAAGGATTGTGAGATACAGTTCTTATCTCAGCCATCTTAGTGGTTATTCAGAACAGTTCACTGAATATTTAAGTCAAATAACTGTAATCCTCATGGTTACCTGCAAAACGTTTAAAGTCATTACTTGTGGTTACCCAGAACTATGTTATCATTTATTGCAAAAGTGTGGAGGTTCTGATTACCTTACATTCAAAGTGTGAAATTTTAATGAGTAAAAAAAATTATCTGATGTTCTCTAGACACATATTCCAAACATTTTGTGCAAGCCTTAACCCACTCACATGAAAGTTGAGATAAGAAAATTTTAAGTAGAAAATGTTTAAATTTTGAATTTCTTTCTGTGTTTGTTGCTTACTGTTTTCTTGGTTACTGGTTTAACAGTGCTGGAAGAACAACTTGGCTCTGAATTATGATCATGATACTATAGGGAAGTCAAAAAGCCTGAGGTCATCAACTTATCCAAACTCTAGGAAGAGGAAAGGAGGAAAAGAAATGAGATGAAGAAGCAGAGTGAAGGGAGAGGAGGAATGAGCACGCTGAAGATTTTACAATTGATGGCTAATTAGAGGGAGACTGGGAGATGAAGGAGGAAACAAGGGAGGAACTTAGACATGACAGATTATAAAATTGATTGCCATTACAATTTTCATTAATGCTTGGGTTTTCGAGTTATGATGAGAATAATTGACATACAAGATATAATAAAAAGGATGGGTGAATTCTAATACTATTCTTTGTCACTACTATGACTGTGAATATATACAGTGACTATATGCTTAGCTTTGCCTTGCAGTAAACAGCACCACATAGTGATTTTTCAGCATTTTTTTGCGTTTGACTGTTCAATGCTTTCTATCAAACATCAACTACAAAATCATTTTTCCTTAGTGTAAAACATGGATTTCAACAGATTCTTTGAGGAGAGTAAGGTCTAGCACACCAGATACAGTTCCTCAGGAACCTAATGGTGGTGTCAGAAAAGAATAGTAAATGAGCAAGATTTAATGGGAATTTAAGAAAGCATGATTCATACTAATATGACAGACTTGCTTGTACCAAAAGTCATGGAGTAAGAGAGAGAGGTTAATATTTTCAGCACCCCATAACCATTTCAATTTCTACAATGGCTAGGGGCAGGGAGAAAATTTCTTTTCCAAGCTGAAGAGCAAGCAGTAGATATTCTTAACCCATTCTGTTACCAGATCCTGGGAATAGCTACTCTTAAGATTAATACCCATTATTTAATTGAAGATCAGTCATCAATAGAAACGGCATGACACAGATCTTTGTCTCAGATGAAGTGCTTAATCCAACATGCCATGGAGAAATATTTAAATGCCAAGGTGGCACAGTTCTGCACTATCCAGTTACCATTATGGGGAGCACTGGGGAGGAGAGCTGGGAGGGTATTCTGTCAAAATCCAATCTTCAAGTGCAAAATAGGACTTTTTGTGAAGCTCAGACATGTCTGGCAGTACCTATAGCTATTGACCATCTTCATTTAGCATTTACTACCACGTCTGTGTGAATTCAGAGATACAATTTGTTTCAGCAAAGCACTTCAAGGACTGTGAGGGTCCCACACTCTCTGCCAGTGGGAGACAGATGAGACACAAGGAAATGCAAGAGTCCACCTCAGTTTCTGTTCCAAATGTGTTTATTCAGGATTATGACAAATGTGCTTTTCCACAGCAGTTTCCAGAAAATCAGTCTATGACCAGCTCCTGTGGAAACAGAAGCCAAGCCCAAAGAACAAACCTGACAGTTTTTCCAGATGCAGGCTAGGAACAAACAGCTTTCTCAGTCTCTGTCTCATTTCTAAGCAGTGCTGTGGGATAACAGTAGTGCGAAGGTGATAGCTACACAAATCAAGCATAATCTCAGTTCTTACTGAGAAACACCTTGGAGTCTTTTTGTGTGATTTTGCTTCATGTTCTCACTTCTTCCATCATCTAAGTATCACTTTCACCTCCTTGTCAAGTCCTCTACAATACTACTGCTTCCTTTTCATATAAATACTTAAAAATCTGTTTACATTATGAACTTCAGAAAAAGAGCTGCCAGTGAATCATTTCTTCCTAAATGCAGCCTAGGCATGCACAGTCGTTTTCTATCATGCCATGAACATTTCCGGACTGGTCAAATTATCTTCTATCTACCAAACTATCTTCATTCTATTACTGTCTTAAACAGAGTTCTGATATAATTGCACATATATAATTTACTAGTTCTTAAGGGAAAACAATAAAATATTCAGCAATGTAGAGTAAGGAATAATTCCTTCAATTAGCTAAATGCTTTTCAGTATGTTATCACATACTTGTATACAACAGCATATTGATATACCTCTTAAAACATTAAGGTAAAATTAAGGAATACATTTTAGTAAAATGGACTTTCTGAAATACTTCTGTTCCATTGCTTGCAGGGTTGTTTTGCTGGTTTCTCACCCTCCTAATCAATAGACAGCAGCAACAGGGTGAAGTGTCCAGTAACATCTAACAAGGAGACATCGACATTGCTTTGCTCTATTACTCCTCTCTCTGGTAAAGTATTCAGGATATTCATAACTCGGTACACTCACACTGAACAATTCAACTTCTCTGAATATCTAAAAGGTCTCACAACATCTGGAACAAGAGCTCCAGATAAAAAAATTAATTTTCCTTACTTTTGAAGAAGTGCAGAAAGTTAGAGGAAGTGTAACTATTTCCTCCAAAGAGCAATGCTGTTCTCTATGAGTTGAAACACAAGTGCCTTGTGGAGTCTTCATTAATCATCAGTGACAGAAGCCCAAAACACTTGGTTTCACCTGTATCTGACTCAGAAAAGGTACCTTTTGTATTCAGATATGGATTTAGCCAAACTCCTCTATGCTTTTGCAATCCTGTGCTTAGATCTATCCAATTTGCTCTTCCTTGGTCTGACCCAGATGCCACTCCATAACCTACAGATGGTTCATTGTACTGTATCCCATCTGTTAAATAAAACAGAGTAATGAGAATACATCACTCCAATATTCCTCACTTTCCTTTGGTTTCCATTCTAATCCTGAACACAGCTGAAGGTCCTAGTCCTTTCAGTGGTCCATGACAAAATTGTCTATGAGAAGACCTCTTCATTCTGCTTCTTACAGAAGATGGATACAGCAGAGCCTCTATGCCCAAAAGGTGTCAGATTCAAACCTGAATGTATGGGACAGAGATCTCCCTGCTTCAGCACTCGTTTCTACCACACATTATTGTTTGCCATGTTCAGCTTGTGATAAAAAGACTCATCTTTTCTTAAGGTAGTTTAGCTACCAATGAAAACACCACAGCACTACATTACTAAATAAAAAATTAATTCACATTGTTAATTGGTAAATAATTAAGACTTCAAGGTGAAACTGTTCTGTTTTGAAGGACTTATTAAGTATAGCATACTATGCTTCAACACTTCATCACATACAGTAGTATAGTTAAAATAACCCTAATAAATCTGAACTAATAACACAGAAATGTTAATAGTATTCATGTGTAAATAAAATTATTTATGTTACACTGAAAGCTGGGGTTCCTTAGCGTATATAGTATATGAAATCAGTGCAAGTTTGACACATAAACAGTTGTGTATATCTGGTCAATATCTGGAAGAAAAGTACTGTCTTCTGAAAACTCAGTGCAGTGCAAGAGAATTTTTAGTCATTTTATTAAACAAAAAAAAATTTAAAGCCAGCTTGCCCCTTAAGATAATATTTTTCTAAAAATATACTTTTTATGCAGAAAGATGGTCTTATTTCAGGATAAGATGGATAATAACAATAACACCAGCCAGATTTCTTAGTGAAATCTTGGCTGTCTTGAAATCAAGAGATATTTTGACATTGAATTTTATTAAGCAAGATTTCAATGCCTGAAATTTAGAAGACAGAAATTTTTATGCATTATTGAATCTAATTGGTGATTGAAACTCTTTGTTTTGCTTTTCATTAATTTTATTCTCTACTTTTGTGAAACACAAGTTACGGAATAAGAAAAGGATAACAAATGCTCTAGAACCAATCAATGTTATGAAACTAATAATAATACAAAATGAGCATGTAAGCTTATGTAGTGCTTTTCATGTAGAAGTATCCCAAGGCACTCCGTAACAGAAACTCAATAAGGAGTGCAAAAGTGCTTTGTCAGATAGGATAAGCCAGGGGAAAAGGAGAAATTAATTAAGCATGGATTTAAATTTCTCAGCCAACACAGCATTTAGAACCTTGGTCAGAAAAGACAGTGGTTCCAATATCTGTATCCAGGGAGTACAACAGACTATTTCAGTCTTTAATTCTTGAGGAATGTTCAATAGTTTTCCCACAAAAATATGGGTATGACTAACTGGAATGCATTTCCAAAAAGCATTTCCGTACCTCTCTCCTTCTACTTTTTCATGGATAAATAGATTCATAAAAGTTGGTCACCTGACTTGTATGCCAATTAAGTCACTTGACTGTGGAGATATGGAATTTGGCACAGCAGAAATTACAAATACCAGGGAAAGGGTAATGCCTTTATATGCTGTTTAGCTCACTTTTTTTTCTCCTTGTTTCCTTATGGAGGTAGTCCACATCTCTGACAGAGTGATCTGCTACACAGTAATTCTTAAGACAGCATGTATTTCACAGGAAAAAATAAAGTTGCTTAGGCAAAACTATAGCAATTGATAGTACATAAATCACAGCTTCCCTGATGTTGCAGAAACTTGCACATCCCCTATTTTTCAAACATTTTTCTCTTAGGAACACATGGACCATCCCCATTTTTGGATGACTGCCTCTTCGGATTAATGCATCCTTCTGGTGCATAAATTAGCGATGCACAGAGGAAAAAAGAAGAAGCACTAAATCTCAGGAAACTGAAGCCATACAGAAAAATGAGATTCACAGTAGAGCTGAATGAGTGACTCACCATGAATAATTTATCCAAAAAGTTAGCTTACACTTCTGTTCATGTAATAGCTGTAAGAAGCTTATAATTTCCTCAGTTTTATTATAAAACAAAACCTTAAAATATTGTATGTCTTCACTGCAAATAACTTCCTGTAAATGTTTCATGTTCTATCTTAAGAGATTGGGGCATTTTGGTTGATCAAATAAGTGACACGATGATGTTTCTGTTCCCTAGATGGATGAACCCACCAGAACATATTTTGGATTCTTGCTGTGATTAAGCAAGCAGCTCAGTAACGAGATGAAAAGTGAGTGTGGAGAAAATAAGTTAATTTACAAAAACTCTAAAGATCCTTCTGCAAATGTGTTTTCAGCATTTACACTGAAGCTGTAGTGAGACATAATACTGATTCATAACTCTAGGAATGTGCAACTACCTGTAAATATTTTCTTTTTTGAAGATTTGGTGCTGAATAATCTGCCAATCTTTTCAGAGTTGTATCTAAGTTTTTGGATCAGTTATTAGGAGTTGGTGCACATATAGGTAGATTACAGTAGTAATGCTGAAATTTCACAAGAATATTTGCAGTCGGAAACATCCTTGTATAGTTTGTGGTTTTGAATGTACTGCCATTCTTCATGCAAGTTTGAGAAATACTCCCTGCTACTTCCATAAACTGTGAGACCTCAAAAAATACTTAAGGAAGAATGAGCCATTAGTGCATTTAGAAGTTACAGTGGTATATGGATCAGTTTTATAAAAGCCATCAAGTAAAATATATTAATATCTCCTAGAATGTTCAGATTTTGAAATACTATAATACATATTACAGGAAAAAGAAGACTGAATATCTGAAGATTCACCAGAAATTATTTTGTTGCTTGCCCTGACACAGGCTGAAGATAAAGACAACATATCAGAATCCTGCCAGCTTCATGTTACTTTTGATTATGCTTGCGTAATTATTGCTAACATTTTGCTTTAATTTTTGGTATATCTAAAAAGTGAATCTGAATAAATCACTCTTTTTCAGATTGGTGCTAAGCTTTACAAAATACATTTACTTAATTCTTTACTTGACAGCAAGAGCAGTGGTATAAATTTGTCCATATAGTAAGAAAATAAAACTCAAAAAATAAATGTGAGTTCTTACCTGAGCTCTTGAGCTATGGAGTCCACTTGAACTGTTAATAAAAGTAGGAAAGAATTAATTAGTTTACACTTCCAGCCTTGTGCTTTCTGCAACCTTGCACCTGCCTATCTGTAATGACAGAGGAGTGGCTATCAAAACACAGGTGGTTATTTCATGCTAACCACAGGATCGTAGCTACTAGTCACAAATGTTAAAAGAACGTGTAATTCTCACAGTTATTTTAGGATACATGAAAGCTGGAGTATGATGTTCAGTGCTACAATAAGGAAAATAAAAATTAAAAAATAAAAGTAAAAGTGAAAACCCTTGTTTTTACTGAAAATAGAATGAAAAATCTCTTATTTTTCAGAATTTGAAACCAGTTTGGGAATTGCAAAGGCTGGAGTTTACAAATTCCTGCTCACACAAGAGTATACAACATATTGACAAGGCCAACAGGTGTCTCTAAGGATTACTCACATTGCAGAGCCAACTTTCGTTGTTTCCACTTCTGGGAAAATGTTCTTTATATATTAATTGCTAAAAGAGTGTGTGCACGTTTATAAAAACATGGAGGAAAAAAATCCAAAGGTTTCAAAATTGTGTTCTTAGCCTTTTGAGTGACAGTTTATGAAACCCCTATCAACTACAGTTAAAGTTTGCTATGCCAGGCAAACTGTTTTAACTCAGTCTTGACCAACACAGAAGACATGCCCTAATGCTGAGGTGTGAATAACTTCCCTATTCAGTGACTTTCCAAGTTCTCTGTTCAAATATAGCTGAATTTTATATTAATTTCAGAGAACTTCACTGAAGGTTGCATCAAAGTTTTGATATGACGATTATGTTTTTTAGAAAAGTTTGCCTGTATTTATCCCCTTGTCTGCATTCAGTCTGTGGGAGTTCAATGTCTTTCTCTTTCTCTGAGTGAAGTCTAGCACTTTTTGCCCTTTTGACCATTTGAAAATAGAGAAGTAAACCAAACCACTCTTTAATTTTTCATTCTGACCACAACTTGAACCTGAAGGTACAATATTAACAATCCAAACTACTGAGTTGTGACGATGAATCAAAGTAGTCTGTTTTTTACAATCCTGAGAGTGTACAATTCTCATTTAAATCAGAGTGAAGGATGGGTGCTTTGTGCCTCTGAAAACAGTCAAAACCAAAAATGCTCTCAGGGTAGGCAAAACTTTCACATTTATTTTTAAGTATATCCATTTTTCACTTGTTATCAAGAGTCACGAAAAGTGTTATGAATTAAAATAAAAAGTTATTTTCCTGAAAGGGCTATATTGCTAGTCAGTCATGTTTTCCAGATGTTGAGATCATTAAGGGCCTGTTTATCTCTAACTACTGCATTTCCATCTGTTCCTTACAAAAAGAGAGTAATATTTGGGAAGTACAACTATGTCATAACTTTGCAAATGAAACATGAGCACCAGTACTCAAAAAAAGCACGGGGTTCTCTTCTGCCACATACACCTGCACCTTTTGATTAAAGAATGTTTGCTTCTGGACCATTTACACAACTAATGTAGAGGTAATTAATGGCAATCGACAGAAAAACATTCAGGTGGCCAAGATAAAATCTTGATATATTATTTTTAAAGCATCCATTCAATATTGTCAATGCTACTCACTGTGGAAAATATTTTTATTTTTCCATTTTTTTCTTTTTTTTTAATATTTGCATAATAAAAAGCATACCCTTTATTTTCTTTGAAAAATAACTCACATAAAATAGCATACAGTAGATTTTTTGGCTTTTCTTTATACCATAGCTAATAACATTGTGCCTCTTAATGCCATCATTCTGTGTCCTGCCTTGATTAAAAAAGCAGCCCTAAGGAAGCTGCAGAGTCTCTTACTGCACATTAAGGACTGTGCACAGGAACTATGATATTTCATGGTGTTCTGGGCACAGGGTCGTGGAGTGTGCTTGCTAACTCACCCTTGCTTCCTTTGGAGCGTGTGCGCAGCTTTTTATTTTCCCCATCTGCATCCATCTGTAATATTAACACAAGGTCTTTAATACATACCTTTTGCCATTGAGAAAAAAAATTCTCTGATGCTTTTTTTTTTTTTGCATTTCCAAAGGCTAGACAGTAATATGAAAAAAAGAATAATCATAGCTTATTAATCTTGTCAAAGAGATAAAAAGCCATCTGTGAATATCTAGTAAATACCTAGGAGATACCTTTAATGATACAGATTTTTTTAATAAAGTGATGGTTATGAGTGACTCTGTAAGGTTTAATGACAAGGTCTACAGGTGTTAGCTGAAGGCATAAGGTTAGAAAGAGTAATGCCATGTGAGTGCTGCTTTCAGCATCCACCTCTAGAAACAAAAGGTCCCAGCAAGCTGCTGTGCCCACAGGAACTCTGCATTTTTATTGTAACTGAGGCATAGCTCTATAGATGTGCTGGAACCTGCAATTCTGACAGCTTCATCCTTAAAACGTGAAACCTTCTTGCTTGGCAATGCATGACTACACAAATGCAGCTTTGAAATACTTCACCACTTAACTACTTCTTTAAGAAGTTTTACTTAAAGAGACAGTGAGTTTATAGGATTTTTTTTGGGAAGAATGTAGTATTCAGATTTGTATTTTACATAAAAAAACTAGAAAAACAAACATAAACAATCAAAAAGCCCAGACTCCCCCAGAAGTCAGCTGTTGTCATAAGTTTTCTAACTGAAATAAGGGAGTCCTGTCAAGATCAGCTGTTCTCACTACACTTTTGGCTACATCTAAACCTGAACTGGAAATATGCACCTTCTGGTCTTGGATGTGGCCCAAACACATAATTGAAGGGGCAGGCTTTCAATCCATGGATTTTATTGCAAACCCCTGAAATTCAAAGGGATTAAGATTTCATGTTCTGGTGTGGAGAACTGCAGTGACATATAGCAGATTGTACAACAGTGCAATTTTGACCATGTCCAGGGAGACAAACTCCTCTTCTCTCTAAAAGTAACATTTATGTAAGGAAGGCTCTCTCACCAGGAATTTTTGTCTTGGCAAAATTTTAGGAACTGTGGAATTTTTCTTCAGTCTCTAAAGAAACATTGCTATTTGTCTTGGAATTGAATCTCAGTTTCCCTGTTTGTAAAATAGTGATGACTAAATATGCTGTAGACAAAGCAACTCCCATGGGCTTCTGCAGATCAGTTTGCAAGCACAAGAATCTGATTTATAAAACTGGGTTGGGTGATGGGTAGATGTGGATACCAGAAGTTGTCAGGCACCTCTCCCTGCAAAATGCCACAAGATAAATATGAATGTCAACAGAAGATCTTGTCTATTATTTCACTTTTGCTTTCTGAGGATAAGCTGAACTGAACTGAACAGAAATGAACTGAGGGAAGATGCAAGAAGCCCTGCTTGTGCCTTTTTCCATTTACAGAGTTTGAAGATCTGAGTATGCTTTATTTTTAGCTCTATATGACTCAGACAACTATGTTTTGAAGGTCTCGTCTGAAAGAACATTGCAGAACATGATAAAATTTACCTGAGAAATAAAAAGACTAAAGTCAGCCTTTCTAGGGAATAAAAAGCATTTTCTAATTTCCTGGGGTTTATTTGTTTTTATATGTGTTTGAACATTATAAGGAGTTATTGGAATCAAAATACCTATTTGCAGGAGAGAACACAAACATTTGAAAAGGGTATTCATGGACTTGTAGAAGTGTAATTCTAGAACACAGGTTAGTGATATCTGAAATGAAAATATAAATTGATGGAAATGCACATCAAAGCCAGACAATGATATCTTTTCTCTGTTTAAATTTACATCTGATATTGATTATTAGAAGGGAAAAACATGAGAGCTTCTGTTTATGTAGTGGGGCTGGTGGCAGCCTTTACTTGTTACTATCCTTAAAACCTGGAGAATGAGTTTTTGCAATGTGACTGCAATGGTAATGGGAAACATGGCTCTGTTGTCTGATGTTGAGTTGTGATTGAAGGCACTGACCTGCCATAGACTTATAATAGGGGAGCAGGTGTGGCAATGATGGACTTTAATTTCCTTTAATAAACCTTTTATGTGCCACACTTTTACTGCCATTCTATGCTCTCCAAGGTCCTGCACATAATAGGTTCATTACTTTTGATTATTATAGTCTATTGAGACAAACAACTCCAGAAAACACTATATATTATGTTCAGTTAAACCAATATAGACTATTTATCCACTGTGCATTATTTCACCTGCAACTCTACAGACAAAATTAACAACAGCTCCTGTAAGCTAAAACTATTAAAACCACTGGTAGTCCTTTGTCATCATTTCATAATAAATACCACACCAATCACAGTGCTGCTCTTTTAATTATGAAACAAAAAGTGTCCACTGCTTCTACTGAGCAGCAGTTACTTTGGTCTAAACAGCAGGTTGCATTGTGATGAATATTTAAAAACTGCACAAAGAGTGAAAACCAATGATAAAATCAATGCAGGTGATTTTTCAATTGATTTTCTTTCCTTGTAAAAGTTTCAAACTCTGAGATATCTTTTAATCAACTCAAACATAAAATTTATAGGACAGTTTAGCCTGGTGCATACATATATCAAAATAATCACCATATCTGTTTTACATAAAAAACCACCTTAACTTACAAAATAGTCCTATGCAGTAACTTGAAATACAAAAGTAACTGAATACAACCGAAATTTCTTAACTGTGTGAGAAAAATATCCCTCTTGCTTTAAATTTAAATGTAATATCTTTGGAGTTTGGTAGTTCCTGGTACTGATACAAAGTGAACAAAGTGTCTCACTTCTGTTTTTCATCTACCTAGTGATAATTTTATGTGAAATTACAGCAAAGGATGGTCAACAACAAGCATTCAAACTTTCAAATCACTCACCGAATAACAAAAGAATTAAATTCTGAGAAATTCTAGCCAACATTTTTAGAGGTAATTGTTATGAAGGTGTTAATTTGAGACATATATAATTACTGTTGTGCACTGTAAAGGTTGGATGGATTTGGGAAGGTGCTTCATGCTGTCAAAGCTGGGGGATGGTCACCCTCCCTCCCACTACATATGTTGTCTTCAGTCAAGAATCCATAAGGGGTAAATAGAATGGTCATGTCTGCACAAAATCCTCACACAGTATCTCACTACTAATTTTTTTTTAGCTATCAGGACCATGGGGATAATAATAAAATGTTTGCCAGGAAAATTTTATTTGGGTTATAGCCCCATATTTTTTAAGGGCAAGCTTGACAAAAATAATGGCAAGTGAATAGTGGAATTAAGTCCACCTAATCTTTGTGTCTTATAGCTAGATTCTCTGATTTGATGAATTTTAAACTCATCTAAACATTTTCTTTTCAAAATTAGTTGAAGCTAGCTAATGGGCTCTAAAGGAATTAGTGGGAAATACTCAGTCAGAAACTCAAGGACAGAGGCGTAGCAGCTCTGCAGTCCCAAATCATTAAGCAGTAGGCTAAGAAATAAATGCTTGCTGCTTCAGCTATACTCCATTTCTGTGATCTCAAAATTTACTGGAGATATTGATGTTGAATTATTTTCTGCAAACACATTTCAACAAATCTCCCCAGGTTTATGAATGCCCTCTGTCTGACTTTGTGAATTTCATTCTGATCCTTCCTCCACTTTTTCTTCAATGTTTGTTGAGATTTAAGGGTAAATCAATAACTAGATTGCAGTAAACTGACTGGAGTCACTGACAAGACTCCAAATTCAGCTTGGCTGAAACTCTAATAATTTGCTATTTAGCTGCTAGAGGGTATTCATATTTCTCCAGATTAATTTATTGGTGGAATAGAAGCAATCATACTTTCTGAGCAAACTATTTCAGAGTTCCTGGCTGCAGGAACCAAATGGTACTTCTTTTGTTTGTGCCATCCCGCTGCAGTTAACAGACTCGAGAGCAGCACCTGGAAATACTTCCCTGAGTGAGAGAATCAGGATTTGGCTCTGAGTTTGGCTTTTTGTGTGCCTGGAGTCTGTCTGTGCACATGTGCATGTACTGATGTTATAACAGGATCCAAGAATATGACTAACAGCTGAAAATAGGGCATGTGCAATAAATTATAATAATGACAATAATAATAATGGTAACTATTTCAGGTTACTTACACATTTTAAAATTTGAATTTCAGAAACTAAATTGGTACTACTATCTTGGTGAGACAGTTTTACAGCACATTACTGTGAAATAAACTATGATTTAGGGAAAACAGTGCTACTGACATAGGAAAAAATGAAATGCATCTCCTGGAAAGAACTCATGTAAGGGTTATGCACTTTGTAATTTCCATTGTAATCTTCATACAAGCATGACTTTCCTGGAGTGGTTTTCCCACTGGTGGAGAGTCAGCCTGTTTCGTTTTGCATAACTAGCTAGAGGAAAAGAAATCGCCAGTTTATCTAAGGAGTATAAGCTATATCATCTCACTGTGATTTTCTAACTAAAAGTTACACCGGATTTTCAAAATGAAATTTGGGAAATCATTTCACTAGGACAAACTTTACCTGATTTTGAGAGGTCTGGAAAAATAATAGCTTTACTCTTTTTAATTTGTGAATTACTTCAGTTAATATTGAGACGACAGCTATATCTGTCACAAGCCTAGTGAACTTAGATAGAAAAAAAAACCTCTATGATTTTTAAAGCACACAAATTCATTCTCAACTCTCCAACACCAGCCACAAACTTCAAAGCTGAAATCAGATACTGCTAAGAACAACAAACACGACTGTGCTATACTGTGTCCCAAGGTGACACGACAATTTTGTGCTTCTCCCTACAATAAATGATACTCTCAGAGCAAGCTTTTCCGTGGTTTTAATACACATATTTTGACGTTTCTTTTCAATACCTCATTTAAGATTCTATCACATAAAAAGACAATAAAATCAGAGAGAAAAAATGTTTTAATAATTTTGAAAGAAATATTTCTTTTAGGCTGTCCACAAGTATAAAGTGCTATTTGACTGTGTGTGTATGTATGCTGACTGACTCTTTCTCCTAGTCTATGACAAAATTTTTAATATGAAGTATTAATCTCCTGCTGATGGTGAGAAGTATGGTGAGAGAAAGAAATGCCAAGAACACATATAACAACTTCTAGAAAAAGTTAGATATTTTCATTTTTGGCAGTAAAAATAATCCAGAATCCAAAACCATTTTTTTAGGAACATTCTTGTAATGTGGTTAAAGTTTCTTTCTCTTCATTTTTTTTTTCATAATGTGTTGATGACCAGAAAGCAAAAATATTTACAAATATGTTCTTAAAGACTATCTCTAAAAATATGTCTTGTTTTGTAATTTTGATTCTTAACCAAGGACTCATCTCATCTTTATTTTTGAAAATTTTGCTTTAGTTTGCTCAATGCTATGCCTGATTTCTCTAGGAAAAAGTTGAATGACATGGAAATAATTGGTTCAGCGCTATGAATTTCACAGGAATGAAAATAAATACATTTACTCAATGCAAACTTTAAATCATGTTTATAACAGATATAAATCATCAACAATTTGGCATTTTATGGTGTGATTGAATGGTATACATGTTTTTGAGAAGTAGATTTTTTAATATTGAATTCACTACATGAAAATATGCAACGACAAAATAAGACTTAAATCAGAATCAAGCTTGAATAGCTTTGTAGTGAGGATGATTTATTTTGATTCTCACTTCTGATTTCTGAGTTGTCACTGCTGTTGTATACTTCATGAAACTTTGCACAACTGGCAGTGCTGAATATAAACCAAAGCCATATGTTTATGTCCTTTTGCCAAACGACTACAGCAAATAGTTCTATTATTCCCTTAGGTAACCAACATGTGCCAAGTATTTCTATTAGTCTTCTTTACCAAGGCTTCAGAGGGCAGAATCACAGCTTTACGAAATTAAGGGGTAACTGCTAGCTTTTTTAATTCAGGGAAAAATTATATAGTATACCACACTGAAATACAGCTCAACTCAGGCTACTTTCTGGAGGCTTTTCTTCCTGGATTATTATTTTTTATGTAGTTCGAGGTCGTGTGACTATTTCCTGTGCTATTTTATATTAAATATAATTTTTTAGAAGAGAGAAAGAGTCAATATTAAAAAAAAAATAAAGGCTTTGACACCTTGAGATCTTTTTAATTACATTAAAGTTTTAGCCCACTCAATGATAAAGTTAAAAAAATCCCAAACCAGTAATGATTATACAAATATATATATAAAAAAATCACTAATAAGTTATCCGTCAAAGATGATATTTTGCAGTGCATTATGAAATATATTATCATTCCTGGAATCATATGGATTCAAAGATACTTGTGTTACTGACAGTATGTACGGCTACCAGAGTTATATTCACAAACTTAAAAACTAGGATTTCTATGTATTTACAAAAATCTTCATCTGTGCAACTGTTTAATACTGCTGTACCCGAATGTTGAAGACTTTTCTTCTTAAAACAGGAGATGTTATGTGAGAAAAGTAGTCCTAGTGCACGAGATGCTACACATGAAAACACATAACATTCTAGTACTAATATATAGATATATTTTGACTCAAATTAATTTTTGAAAATAAATAATCCCACCTTTGTGTGTTTCCAGGTGAAAATATGTGCAGATTCCAAAGGACCAAATTCTTCACACTGCCCAAATTGCCTTGCCTGATTTAATAGATAATCCTCAAATTCATTCTCTGGAAAAAACAAACAAACAACAAAAAACAAGAAAAGAAAACAAAGAAAATAGCTATACTAAGTAAAATATAGATGAAGCAAGACAATTTTTAACTCAAATGGATAAATAATCCAGGTGCAATATTTTCTTCAAAGGTTTTACAAAGATGAGGCATCAATGATACTTCTTAAAGGCATAAAGAATAGGGTTTTTCTTTCCTTATGGTAGTTTCTTTATATTGTTCATGCCCTTTTTGACTGCTTATGAAATAGACCTGCTTTAAGAAAAGTTTTTTTTCTTATGTGGACAAAAATCCACTGTTTCTGTATGCAGAAATCCTTAGTCAAAATGTTTCAATTGTATCAGAACCCCTTTGACTGAGTAGGACGGTTCAGTACATGATGTAAAATAAATGAGAAGCATTCTGAAATATTTTGAAAACAGAAGAAAACCCTTCAGTTTTATTTTTTCTGATTTTGAATATTTAAGTTTAAAGTTTGGCAGGCTGACAGTATTCTCAGCATAAGCCAAATTAAGGAAATCTTTGACATTTCTCCATGCTCAATTTTCATTCCTTTCTGCGAGGGACTTTCTGCTAAATCAACATTAACAGCGGGGGAAGTAGAGCTGCAAAAGTTTACATCTGAGTGTATAATACTGAGATCCTTGTTCTCAGAAGTGCTGAATACCCAAACTCTTCTAACATTTAAAGTTATATGCACTTGTAACCTGGAAGGATCTCGCAATGAGCAGTTATTAAGGTCAAACGTTTCTTTGGCATTGCTCCTGACAGCAGTGACCAAAACATGAAAATTTTGCTATCAGTTGCAACTTCAGAGGTCCATATAAACCAGCATATTTAGTAAAATAGATCTATTTATTGAATATTAATAGAAAGTTTGCAAATAAACTTTTGGAACTTTAAATATTTATTTAATGATATCTGATGATGGGTTTTTTTCAGCAAAATTTGGAATGTCACATTTCTGAAACTGGAAAGGATCATTTTAACAGATTCTCAGGGAAGCTAGAGTTTATTGAGTGACTAATTTCTGCTCATGTCTCAATAGATAAGATGTTAGTTTCTTCCCATCAAGAACTTTTAATTAAAATATGTACACTTATATCAAATACTGAAACAGGCAACAGATGTAAGACGATAAAGGGAGAAAACCCAGAACAAAACATCCCAATACCAAAAATATTTTTAAGCATTTTTCTAGTGAATATATTGCTAGAAAGAGATACTGTTTATATTCAAAGGCCTTTTTCCCTGTTATTCTATTTCAACATTCATAAAAAAACTCCAAAAAACCCCACAAAAGAAGTCTCAAAGCCTTCTACCTGCCTCTTCTTCTTTGTTCAAAACACACTAACCTAAAACAAAAGATCTCTGAGAATAACTACAATATTGAGCAAAGTTACTTCTAAAGATTAAACTTACCAGATTTTTTCCTAAATTTCTATCATGTTAAGTATTTATTAACAATATATTTTTCCTTTATTTTCTCAAAGAGTGCCAATAAAGAACTAAATCACATAAGGGAGTAGCTGTAAACCCTTTCAGTTCCCTAATGTCAAACTCATTAGCATCCGAATAACCACACAGCAGCACATCATCTGCACAATTGCAATTTTTTACTACTTTTAATAGCGTTTCTCAAAGGGCTCATTTTCAACTTTCTTCAGTGGTTAGTTGGTTCTCTGGGGAACAGGAGCTTCCTGACGCTCACAGCTTCCACTCAACAACCAGGCCGTTTGCTGTCAGAAGCATCAGCCCTCTGCCCTAACCCCATCTGCTGTCTCTCTCATCCTAAGGGACTGAGAGTTAAGACAGCACAGCTGAGATCCACTTGGAAAAGTGCACAAAAGACAAGAAAAAATAAACAAAACTTTTCACATTTAACTTTAAATAATAAGATAGCATGTTGGAAATCCTCCTTTTAAGAAAAGGAGTTAGAACTGGGGCAGATCTGGGGGTCAGGCTTTAAAATTTTGCTGGAAAACTGCATGCAACAGTGCCAAAGCAAAAAAACCTGCACTCCTCTGCTGTGCTTAAACACAACAGAAGTTAGTGTTGTTAGACGTTAGTAAGTTTAATTGTGCTGGGTTTGATTTCTTTCACATAACAGGGTGCTGGCTGCCATTCAGCTGATTCGTGGGTGAGCACCCACATTTGAAGATTTGGTGTTTCATAAAAAGTCAAACACAATGTCATGCATCTGTCATGCTATAAACAGGGTCTGTAGGATTATGCTGTGTCATGGGACGTGACATACCCTTAATGTAACATAAACTATGTGTCACCCCTGTCCACACTCCAAGAAGTAAGTTATATTTCAAATATAATTTGGGGGATTTGATAGTTCAGGTAGCAAAAAAGGCTTGGTGCTGATTTCACAGAAGTATCAAGGTCTTACACAAAATTTATTTAGTAAGTTTTATGAGTTATAAAGTTGATCATGGGCCAAATTTTGAAGTATTGCAAGAAGTGCAGATGTCTGCAATACCAACTGAAGAAAATAAGATTTCAGCCTCAAGCGCCCACAAAGAACATCTAGCTAGGTTGTTGGTGACTTTGATGGTAAGATCATTGTTGATGGAAATCAGGCAGAGCAAACTAACTTATTTGTAAATTAAGGTTCTTTGGTGGTGTCACTCCCCTTGGGCCCACATGTATCTTCATTTGGCCCAATCTATTCATAGCTTACATTAACTCATTTCTCTTTTTTAGTCAAGAATTCACAACAATTTACAGACAGTAAATTTTACCTAAACTTCAACTGCCTATGTGTCTGAACAGTAATTTTTATTCTAGAGGGTGAAGCCTGCTTGCCCATAAAGAAAAATTTTCACCCTTCTCAACCACCATCTCAATTCAACTTTATAAACCCACAGAGATGGAATGTATGAGTTGGTTGATTAGTCAACGTAATTGTTCAGTGAAAAGTCACCTGGAGCCTTTGCAATTCATTCTTTGGTTTATAGCCATTTCCAGTTCAATATGATTTTGTACTTTCTCTGAAGTGCCATCCTACTGAGATCCATGAGTCATACCAGGATACTGATGTGAATCACAGTCCTGATCCTCAACATCAGATGTGTGTGACAAATCCCTTCAAACAACTATTTTTGTTGACCTACCATCATGGTAAAAGTCCACTCATTCAGGTCACATTACTAGAATTCCTGATGATTTTGAAAGGAAAAAAACATATTGTACAACCACAAAATTATTTCAGCAGAAGTCTGAAGTTGTTTTCTGTGTCAGAATTTCAATACTCAAAGCTGTACTATATTTGTGAAGGATCCCAAAAGGTTTTTAAGCATAATGCATTCCATTTCCAACAGATTAATTTGATTTTCTCTCATTTACCACATCACTACTGGATATATTGCAAATATGGGAATGAATAATCTCTACAGTTTGTGATTTTTTAACTCAGAATAAAAGTAATACCTAAGGAAACAAAATCCAATGTGCTCACCATTATGATCCCTGAACATTTCTTGTGATTCTACAGTGACAGTGATTTCCCTTTCTGAAGACAAGATAATTCAGGGTATTTAACATTTGAGAAAATAATATGTGAAAGAAATATATGATTACAAATAAATAAAGATATATTTAGCTCTAGACTGCACTCAGATCTTTATTCTGCACAGTCTGAAGTCTGTAACTTTACACATTAAGTTCTGTACAAACCTCAGAAAGATCCTGAAGTATATGTAAAATTTTCAGCGCATGAGTAACCACATTTCATTTGACCTACACCCTCACTGCAGGAAATCTGAAGGACTCCACTTGGAAATATCTTTTTTGTGTGTATAATTTGAGCTTCAGAAAGTGGTTTCCTTGGGGCAGAGTACTCGTCTTTGCATTTGTTTTATTCAGTGCAAAGTACACAGGAAGCAGAATTATTGCTGTTTCAACAATCGCAGTTTCTTTCTCAACTCCAATGCTAAACTTTATCTTATTTTGTTCGACCATGAGATGAACAGAAGGCCACATTAGCAGTGTGAGATGGGCTGGTAACACAGGCAGTTGTCCTTCTAGCACCAGTAAAAAAACTTCACTTGCACTCATCCTCTCTTTTAAACAGTAATTGCAATGCCAAGATCATAATTCACCTAGCAGAGGAGTTTAACTTTCACCTGATTTAAGCAACAAGCTATCCCTCAAAGGTGCCGGAGGCTTTGCTGTAATTAACATAACTGCATTTAGATGCTATTCATGACCGATAATTCCAACACCTTGTGAAAAAAAAAAAAGGTTGCAAGCTGTAAACATTATAAACATATTCAAATAAGCTTAACGCAATCTGCCATGCTTATTTCTGCCTAGATCATGGACCAGCGAAATGGTTAATGCAAATGGATTTATAATTTGCTTTGGGGGGCCAGTTTCTTCTCCTTATTTATTAGCCCAGCTGATGGGGCAGATTTGATGAGGCACTTCTGGAATAATTGAGTCATCACACAAAGAAGGCTGCTAGCATTCAGAGTGGTTTTATCAGCAGCAAGCAGGCCTGATTACTGACAATTACACTCTGATCCGGTGATGGAGGAGAAAGAGCCAACGAGTGGGAAATGTCCGTGTTTCTATCCAGGAATAATTTCTACATTCATTTTACATGCTAAGTGTTTCCTATCTCTGCATAATAAACTGTAAACAGGAATAGATGGCACAATGTCCCTTAATATTTCCTGGTAATGAAGACACAAATGTACAGTGAGTGCTGATAAATATAGATGAAACATAAGCTATTCTCTGAGTCTGTATTGTTACCTTTAAAATAAATGCATTTTGGTGGTAAAAGCATAATCATAGCTAATGCAAAAAAATGACAGAAGATTGAAGCTGTCCTTGTAACTACACAGAAACTTTGTAAAAGTCCTGTTAATCACCGCTGCTCTAGAGGCTCATAAGCTGAAGGTGATATACTGGAAAGAACATCATTTTGTTTCTCAATAGTCAACTATGTAGGAACTCTTTTGCTTTGACACAGTAAAGGAGAGCAACAGCAGTGACCTCCATTAACACTTCAGGGATAGAGCACATCTCAATGCTAAACTGAAAAACAATGAAGCTGGTCCTAGAAGATATCTTCACTATGATAAATTCTCATTCCCCTCTCATCAGCTTTAAGACAGTGTTTATAATGAATAACAGAGCTAGACCACAGATTTCATGAGTTGTGTTAAGCAATACATTATTGCCTTTAGAACATTATTTTTATAGCAATTTAGAGGCTGTAAAATGACAGTTATTAACAAAATCCTGCAAGCAGAACTTTCAAAAAATCTGTTTCTTCAGGGGAAAAGAATGGGGGAAAACATGAAAACAGACATAGTGGAAAGTTGAAAAGTAATTTTGTGTTTGTTGATGGGCAATTATAGATTTCAGCTAGAAAAAGTTAATGCCCTAGTCTAGGGACAGTTTTTCTTTTTAAGAGTTGATCAGGCATGAAACACTGAATAATAAACTTTTGCATGCTTGTTTATTCCTTTTCCTCTTTTTAAACTAATTCATAGCTTCAAAAGGACTAAAAGTTATTCCCTGCTCGCCTGCAGTAACTATGGCAACTATGTTTCATTAAAGTAGCCACTTAACTTCAAGGCTTGTGTTACAATGATATGCATTATTTTGAGTAAAACCACACCATAACAACCTTATGATTTCAGAGCAATTTTTTAAAAAAAGTTCAAAGAGCATGAGTCACTGGCTCTGGAACACAGGGTTTGTTTTCTTTTAAAACATGTTTACTCTTTTCCAGCCGGGATGACTTTTCCTGCATGGAGTCATCTCTGCTGTCAGGCACTGTGTGGGGGGACTGTAGACCACTACAGTCTTCAGCAAGAGATGACCACACTCTGCTCACCAAAGGGCTGCTCAGTAGTTGCAGGATTGAGGCCAGTGGGAGACACCAGAGCACACAGATCAGCACTACTAAGGACAGCGAAATTATGTGGGTTTAATTGCCCAGTTACAGTCTCCTTCAACATCAGGAAGATCCTGGTCTAGGTTCTGATGTTTGCTGCATGCCTGCTGTTTAGCCACCACTGTTACAGTCTTTGTGCTGTACTTGATTTCCAGCAAGTAAGTTAGGATTTGATGGATTTCAAGGGCAAATTTTGGGGGGGTTGTTATGGCTGCACTAAATCTCTACAGAAGTTTTGAAGCTGGCTGGGTGCAGTAAAAGTGGTCACTTCTCCAACACTTACAGGCTTAATCTAGGTTACTGTATTCCTTACTGTATTCCTGTGATTTTTGACTGTTCCAGCCATATTTTGTAGGAATATTTTATTAGTCAGAATTAGGACATCAAAATTATGCTGGACAAAACCCACGGCTAATTAGTTCACTGGACATTTTCTGACATGGAGTCAAAAGAAACAATAAACCTGAAAAC
The DNA here is from genome assembly GCA_013397955.1 of Grantiella picta. NCBI lineage: Eukaryota > Metazoa > Chordata > Aves > Passeriformes > Meliphagidae > Grantiella > Grantiella picta. The sequence continues at coordinate 2,122,458 of VZRM01005611.1, forward strand.
ACAAACTACTTTTATGGAAAGAAATATAACTACCATTCTGCTATCCTATGCATTCATTGTGCCCTTTCTGAACAAGTTCTCTTCATTAAGCATGACAGACGTGTCCCAAGAAAGGGAAAGTCACACAAAGGGAAGAAGTGTGCCTTTCCTCAACATGCAAATCACATATGTTCATTAACTTCAAGAGTGCCATGTGAAGTACAGTCTGCCACCATTTAAAAGACTTGTAATGACCCTAACTGCTAAAGATAATGGGGGCTTGCTTGCGCTACTGCACTGTGCTGAAGATCTTAGGAACATGCTGAAGAGCACAGGAAAAAAAACCCCAAGAACAAAAATACCACCTTGCAAATCAAAGCAATAAAAGATATACAAAAAAATTGACTGATACTTGTCAAAATGTGCATGTCAAATATTCCCTGGGACAGACTTATTATACAGAAGGTTTTGCCCATCATATGTTTGGGTCAGGTAAAAAAAGCAAGGAAAAGCACATTCAGTTTATTCAAACTTATGATAAGAGATCGACATCAGCAGGAATGGTGTTTCAAATTCTTTTTTCAGAGCCTTTTATGATTTTAAAGTGGGACAAAGATTGTTTCCTAAAATGACACCTGTCTTCTGTCATAGACATAAATAGAGTGCACCATGATTAAGCAAATATCTGGAAAAAAAGGGATTCTGGAACTCTCTTCCTGTCTCTGCCACTGATCTGTTCCCTCAGCAAGTCTTTTCACCTTTCAGCTAAATGAGGATAACGACATAGAGTGCTCTAAAGTGCTTTTGTGCATTTCTAAACATACTTTAATGTAGCAAATATTATTTTTACCATCATGCATTCATCAGTAGTCTGCTTATTTCACTCCCTCTGAAACTCAACTTGAAATATTTTCTCTTTAACTTCAAGCATTTTTAAAAAATGGAACAATTAAAAAAGGACAATACTTAGAAGGATGGGAACTAACAAACATATGGTGAATGGCAAAATAATTTAAAACACGTTTCCATTCTCTTCTCCCCTAATATCTTAGGCAATATGGGTATAACTGTAATCTTTGCATGTCACACTCTTATCTTAAAAATCTGTTTGTTTGCCTATACAGAGACACATTCTCCAAGGAAACATCTCTAACTGTTTTCCTCCGAATATTTTTGCTCTCATTGCTGAAAATGTCAATAAGGTGTATATATATATTTTTTGAGTATATATGTATATAAATATATATATATTTCTGTGCATATATATATATATATGTTTGTGGTATCATTAAGTTCAAATATCACACACAGCAAGCAGTGTGTTTAATTTAAACTAATTTGAAAGGGGAAAGTTTCTTTCAAAGTGAACATCTTAGCTGTGTGGTTAGAAAGTGACTTATGGTACCACTAAACAATACCGAGTTAAAAATAAACCTACAGAAATATATCTTTGTAATACTATTTGAGATTGGCAAAATAAAAGTAATCATTCCAATGCAGCAAACTAGAGCAGGATGAAAAAACTCATCCTATGGAGAGATGTCTTACAAACTTTGTCACTTTAAGCTCAGTTACTCTTCAGATTCCCTAGTGTAAGCCTGGCTGCACTGAAAACAGCCAGAGCACTCTGGTGTTCCTCAATAATATGTGCTATCTTCATGTGAAAGCACTCACATACCCTTGGTGGTAATCACACAGGTATACAATGCACAGTCCTAGTCAGAAGATCTGACAAAGCAAGGTAATCAAAAACTATTTTGCATGTGACAGCTGTAAATAATAAATGGCAGTTTAGAAATTCCAGTAGCACACTAGTGAAGATTTGTTATTTTAGGTGATAGTTATGTTATCCTAGATAAGTAGGCCTTAATCGGGTGTCTGAATATCTGTGTAATAGTCAGACTTGTTGTTTGGGCTCTGATTAAATATGGGCTCTATGTCTTGTGTTGGAACATCAAATGCCAGTGTGTGCAGAAAAAGGGGTGGCTTGAGGGGTGGCTTTTGTGCTCAGGGCATAATCCTTTCTTTTCTTTTTTTTTCATACGCTGTGCTCACCTATTCAGGAGACAGATTTTTGTTTCCTTTTGAAGAGGTCTGCATCATTTTGCATCAAAACTGTGTCCTGACACGAGAAGTAGTAGCTGTGACTTAAATAACCAGCCTCACTAAAGACTCCATTATGGTAACCAACAACCTTAAATCATTTTGACAGTGCATTCTCTGCACTGCCCATATATTTGGAGGCTGTCCTCAAAACATTGAAAGCTGAGACAATATTCATGGTTAAGAAAAGTCCAGAAGCAGCCAAACAGGTGGGCACTTCTTTCAGAAAAGACCTATTTAGATGGAAGACCTTTTGTACGCTTGTTCTATCCTAGGCCCCTTTCAGGGGCTACACCTGAGAGAGAAAGTGAATTATCAATGACATTTTTTTAAAGAATCAGTGGTTTAACACTAATTTCTAATCAGATCCTACAGAAAGGAACAGCTCGCATGGCAGCTGTACTTTTCCCAGGGTTAATTACCTTTCACTGCTCTCTACTAATGAGTCAGCTGTTCCTGTCATCACACAACTACACTGTGTTCATCTGTAGCTCTAGCTGTGGACAAACACAGTAGCTAGAGCCCTGTTTACATATTGGCGACGTTTGTTGTGCAAAGAATTTGTAAAGCAGTTTAAAAAAATAGAAATACTTAAAACTCCTTCCATTCCCATGTCTCTTTTTGTGGAAACAACATTATTTTTAGGGCAAACATGATGTTCTCCAGGTTCCTAAATGAATCAACAGGAGCAAAAATCTAAGGACATAAAAGAAATCAGGTTTTTTTGCAATATTGCATAATAGTTTATGTAAGGAAGATTAGATCCCTGTAGCCATCTAGTTTATCTTACCTGATTGTTGAGTGAGGATGTTTATTTACAGCTTGCTGATCTGGGAACTAGGAAACTTCTTTATAAAATATTGTTTTAAGTAGTATAATAGGAAATAGCAAAAAAATTATTGCAGTTAGGGAAAGAGTTGGTATTATTTTGTATGGCAAACTTTAATGAGACAATGATTTAAGACTTTCAGTAAACTGTTTATGTTTTTATGTAATTCCAACAGGTAATTCAATAGCAAGTAAATAGAACAGTTCATTTTCTCGCTTGGTTGAACAAGATGTGTTTTTCATAGAGATCATAAGATCAAAAGTAGTAGCCACTACTGGTTGTTTCAGCTCTTGTGGGAGCCTACAAAGACTTTGGCTAAAGTCAGGCATTGTGACAACTGTTCCAAAGCTCAAGTCCTGTTTGAGTAAACAGTCAGAAAATGTTTTTCATACAACTGAGGGCAGGACTCTAAGATGGTACTGTCTTGATAACATGATTTAATGCTGAAAATATCTGTATGGAGGTTGCCCTGACCCGAGGAGATTTCCTCAGTGTAAGATCTGCAGATGTTAGAAGAAAAAGCAAGTTTTCACCAGGCAGCAAAGGGATAACACACATGTACGTGTCATGTGAGAATGAGCTCAGCTACCTGCAGATTTATCTGCAACAGACCTGTTCATGAAGTTATTATTTGTCAGAATTCCATGCTAACTATCACATGAGATAATGAAAATTGACAAATTTATGGCAGGAATATAGGCATCTTAATATGATGATGGAACAAGAAATTTAAGCTTCCAGCTTCAGGTTAACCCTGTGGGACTGACAGCTCAAAATATGGTAAATTTCCTTTTGAGAACACCAAAGAAAAAGCACCATGGCATTCCAAGGGATCACTTCAATCTAGGAAATTAGTAGTATTTTTTCCTTCGAACTTTACGGTAACAAACCACCTCTGTCAGGCACCCTAGATTGTGCAAGCTGTATTGACAGCTCGAACACTCTGAGCAGAGGGAAAATGTGAGCTGTGTGGTTATGCTCTTTTAAAAGGCAGGTATTTATTTATTGCACCATTAAAAGCAATTGTCCTGCTTGATTCTGGATTAAATGAAAGTGAATTTCCTGAAGGTGCATTAATTGGGCTTAATGATTCACAGAAACCCCTGATCACTCAGGTCAGGCCAGGGAAAATTGTTATGTAATGCTCATTTTGTCTCAGATTCTTCCGCTGACCAGATTATTCCTTCTTCCAACACACTGTATCTCCCTCACTGTTAATGTAAAAAAAAAAAAAAGATTCCCAGGGATAGCATGGCTATTCTCCACCTAGTCAAAGGTCTTCTCTTCTTCCTGGCTTGTCTTAGGTTTCCTGAATTCTCAAGAACATTATTCCTCCTTCATCCACAGGCAGGAAACAGGGAAAAATTCCTTCCAATTGGTGAGTAGAAAAACCTGACATTCAGAACAAGTTTCACTCTTTCCTGAGATCTGGTCTGCTTAGCCTGAACTCTGTCAGTACCCAGGCCTATGAGCTGTCCACAAGAAGTAGACTTCATGCTGTACACTGAAGCATTTGGGATGCTAGAAGGCAGCTTCTCTAAAGAGCCTATTAAGATGATGATATCCCTATTGTAAGGATCTCTGTTGGAGATTCAGGAGGAAGGACAAAAAAAATTTGCTGACAAAAATCATGTTTTCCATACCATGTCCTCTTATAAACTTCTTTACTCCTAAAGTCTCATGTCAATTTAAAAGATCATCTAAGGGATCATTTATGGGATCATCATGCAACTAACAAATAGATACCAAACCACCCCAAATAACCAGGGAAGTAGGCTGTGTGTCCTGGAGAACGTCTGCAATGCTGAACTTGCTGTTTGAAGGCTGGCAAGCATTGATTTAAAGCAGCTTGCACTTGAATATTACGGTACTATTCCCCGTGATCACAATATAGGAGCATATAAGTCACACTAATAACAATAAAAATAAGTGGTATTGCTAATGTTGTTGCTATAAATAACATTGGGCCCAAAGCATTCAGGGATAAATCTGTTTATTCTCTCATGCTATTCAGAATGACTTAGGGATACGTAAGAAGACACTTTTTAATGATAGCCACTAAAGTGTTGATTTTAGGGAAGAAAAGTCTGAGAATATTATATTTAAGCTGGTTAAGCTTTCCGGGATAAATGTTAAAGCATTATAAAAGGTTATGTTTATTGAACTGGTGCCAATTTATACCATAATGAACTTCACATGCCCACAATCTTGTGCAAGATTTTCATTGAATTTGAGTCTCACCTGTAAAGGTGCTATTGGAGACACAGAGTTACTCCCCCTTTGTAAAACTCATCTTTTCAAAGTGAGATCAATCCGAGCATTATCTTACAACAGAATTTACTGCTGTATCTATCCTACCCTCAGGGAAAGACTCTGAAAAGGCACTGTGAGAGACCCAGCTATTGCTCCCTGCTTCCAAGGCCCACCTGTGCCTTCCATGGGATGGATTAGGGTAGTCCATAGCCAAGAACTCTCCCATAGGAAACATCTACTACATAAGGGTTAGCTCAGATCTGTGGAGTTCCATGCAACTTTAAACCCCACAGGAATTTTGGGCTGCCCACTTAGAAAGAGAATTTAGGAACTTTGCCTTGATCTGAAGGAACTTTGAGAAGCTGTCCCTGGAAATTTAAAAGATTATTTGTATAAAAAACACACACCTGTGTGCTAAAATCATGGGATGATAAATAATTCTGTAAAAATCAAAATCTCTGTTATCAAATCTCTTGAAAAATGAAATAAAACAGTTGAAATCTATGCAAAGTATGCACAGCATCTGAAATTTTCATCTGAAAGCTTGTTTATAGGTTTTATGAAAGCATGGGGAATATTGAATCACTATAATCATCCACTGAAACAGTGCAAAACCATAATCAAATCAATCTTTCTATTACCTTGAAGCTTGAGAAACAGAGCCTTGAAAGCCTGAGGAGACAGAGAAACAACCTCTGAAAGTGCCTCCGGATGCTAAGTGGTGACCCACAGGAAAATGTCTGGAAATGCTTCTATCAGCAGTATTTAAAAAACACAGCAGACTTAAGGTATTTTTGAATTATGGATAGTGCTAAATCTTTAGAGTTTGTCTCTCATTATTTTTTGAGAAGTAGTTTTGAGAAAGAAAACATTGTTCTTCAAGGAAATATAATGCCTTCTAAGAAGAAAGCAAGGAACTGACACCTTCCCTTTTGTAAAAAGCTCTTTTCAGGAGAAAATTTAGTCCTCTGAGCTGCACAAAGCAGTATTCACTTTTGTTATTCTGCTCTCCATTAATAGAGGAGCAGACACAAATTTTCATCAATGTCATGTATATGCAAGAGGAGACTTTTGATCTAAGGTATATCATATCCATATCACTGTCTTGCATGAAAATGTGAGAAATGTTTCTGTATAGAGAAGATTTAAGGAGAAATCAAGTCCAGTTTGTAGGCTGGATGGGAAAGACAGGATTCATCTTCATAACTTTACATGCCTGAAATGCAAATATATATTTCTGAGGCAGTAACTGCTGGATTCCCATGGCCTCTGTGTAGCCTTTAGGCAACCTGCAGGCATTCTCTGATGCTGTGTGGATGTGTGATACATCTTACTCATTTCATACTCTGCTTCAGGGTGAGATGAATGGCACACAAGGAATGTCTCTTTCCACTGACTCTCAAGGGAATCTGGATAACTGGCTCAGGTCTAGCCGCTTCCACTGTGCACACTGACATTTCACCAAGTGGTGATTCTTAACCAAGGAACCAATGGCAATCACTGAACAGCATCTTATAGCTTAAATAATGTTTGCTATGTCAGCTGTGTAGTGAAATAGGGCTAGGAAGGCAAGAGAAATAGAATAGGGAACCATACTCCAGGAACGAAGGCAGTGCCAGTCCTTGTAGGAAAGAACTGGCAAACAAAGCGAAGCTGATGAACAAATAAAGGGAGCACTAGTAGATGGTGAAACTTACAGAAAAGAAGAGTTAGTCACAGCTTTGACACGAGCAGTGTGGTTTCAGAGACACAGGAGAATCCAGTGCAAAGAGGCAAAGGAAAAGGTCACCACAATATGGTAAATATTTCTTATCTAGATACAGCAGAAAGAAGACAATCAAGTTCTAAGCAGAACAGAGGGAAGCTGAACTCTGAGAGTTGGTATGGACTGAAATACCATCTTTTTATTTTTTGCATTGGACAATATTTTATGAAGGAATAAAAGTTTTCCTGATGAGTAAATTCATCACATGGATTAGTGTCTGATAAATGGAAAGTGTCTGACACGAGTAAAAGTTGCTAATAGAGCTTATCTATGTTTCTTGCTTGGTTTATTATGAACTATTGCACACTGGAGAAACTTAATGTCACCAGTGAGACTGGATCTGCATTTAATTCTTTTCTACTGGTTTGTTTTAACTATACATAATTCCACCTGCCCTGGTTTTTTTTTGGTGTCTTCCATTCTGAGCCAAATTTTCAACCATAAAAGTAAATAAATTAAAACTCAAATTCCTTCTTGTAACTTTTGCTGGCCTTTGGGTGCTAATAAGAGCCAGATTTTCAAAAATTAAAATTTCATCATGCCTACATTGCTTGCCACAAATATTTTTTAGCATGCAAGGAGAGTGTTTAGGTAAAGAACTATTAACACAATTCTTTGGTTGATTTGTGAGTGTCAAACAGATCTGAGTCATATGCACTCAGTGAAATGCAATGTAAAAAACAAAACAAAGCAAAGAAAGATTCTGCACCCTTCCTCTCATTATTAATTATTATTATTATTATTATTTCATGTGTTCACCCCAAAGAAAAAAGTCTTGCTGGTGAAATTCATCATATCTAAACAAAAGACTGGCAGCTTAAGTAAGTATATGAACAGGGGGAAGGGAGACTTATTTCCTGAGTTTCAACAGATGTCATACTTAATTGGTTGTGAAATAAACCAGAGCTACTCTCGGCCTGCTTCCCTAGTTTCAGCTGTGAAAACACTTTTAAACATGTGCATTTCCCTCCTGCTTCTCATAATGAGTGTGTGGGGTGAGAATCAAACCTCCAAAAGGAGTAAAGCAGCATGCATGTTGCATACAGGCCTTCAGATACACTAATTAAACAGAAATGAGAGTTGCATCTTTTGTCACTGTGAGATACACATCAATACAGCACGAGCCAAGACAACTCTGTTGAAAGGTTACTGCCTGTGCCTTCTGCTAATTTCAGGAAGTCACCGGACTATCCCATTCTGCACAAAGTTTTTCCACCTTCCTGTATTTTCTCTCAAAAACACTCTTTGTCCTAAATAACAGCTTTGTCAATATACTACAACTAGTAGAATTGGGATCATTTTTGTACTTTTGACAGAGATAGTGCCTTAGGAGTTGTTTTTTTTCCCTTGAGGTTGTTTCCTGCTAGAAGCAGCAGCATAACACCACATTTAACACAATGATGTCCACAAAGATTTTTTTTTTTTAAAGAAAGAACAGTCAAGTATAAAATAGTTTGGCTACACATGGTGATGGACACAAGAAAATTGAGAATTAAGCTTCTCACAGACCAAAAGACCAAACATTTGCAACTGTGGCTAACCACCAGTCAATGGCATGCTAATATAAATAAAGTCATTTGTTTTTAAAGGGCTATGGCAAAGAATGTTAGCCATTCATTTTATGCCTTATTGGATGTAGCCCTCTAAATCAATTTGCTCTTTCGAGCTACACAGGAAAAAGCTAAATATATGATAGGTGCCTCTCTGTGAAACTCAGTAAACAAATAAAAAAAATTGTAATAGTGTTTGTTAAAGCATTTCAAATGGAAATGCAATGAGAATTGTGTAAAAAGAAAAATAAAGGCCAAGGTTAAATATGTTTAATTCACCTGTGGCAACCAAACTGAACAATATTTGTTCTTTTAGTTTAAACTTGGAACCCAGGTCCCAGAGGTGCTAGGAGAGCGCTTTAATCCCTGGAAAAAAAAATCAAATTCCCAAAGTGTGTGATGAAAACCAGTATAATCCTTTCCGAAGTGAGAAATAAAATAAAAAATACTTTTTTTTCCTATTAAAACAAGAGCAATCATCATGATCTTTATTCTTTCAACGTTTTACAGGTCTGACTTTCGGCAGATGACCTCTCTTGTTTGTCCCTACATGTTTTCCAAAATATAAAAGTGAAATAGAGTCCCAAGGGCACTGTACTTGAAAGGTTATGAGAGTTAGAGAATTTTAACCATGCCTGCCAAATCAGCAGATGGCTTGTGATTATAATTATATGCATCAATAAAACGAATAATCTTTACAAAATTTGAATTTCTACTAAAGTAAGGGATTTAGTAAGCAGATGCAACAGAATGCATTTTCTTTAACCCTTTTTGTAGACAGTACTGTTTATCACAAAAATAATGGCAAGGTTCTCCATAGATTAGCTTGAACATACACTTGAGCCATAAATATATGTTTCTTTTGACCAAGTGTCAATGCTACTTAGTGTGATTTATGTGTTCAGTTGCACTCTGTTCACTAAATGTTGAATGCTTATATATAGGATGATTCCCATCAGACCTATACTTCAAAATGGTCTGTAATTTTATCAAATGTTAGAGATACAATGAAAATGACATGTGTACTCATTCTCTTCATTTTTGTCGCAGTGCTCATTCATTCTCTTTTGAATTTGGTGACTTCCCGTGTCTCTTATGGAGTCTGAGTTAACCACATTATTAGTGAAAAAAATATTTTTTCCCCAAATGTGGCATATTTAAGAAAGATTTTGTGTGTGGGTGGGGCTTTTTTTGTTTTTTTTTTTTTAAATCACAAGAAATTAAATTAGAGAAAAAAATTAATAGGAAAAAACATATTAATAAGAAAAAAAATCACAATTGGGGTTTTCTGTGACTGCTGATCTTACTTTCAAGCTTACTTTTGTAACAAGATCATGTGTGTTAGATTGTGTGAAACCTCTGCCTGAAGTAGCAGAAAGTCACACAGTAGATAAATTAAAGAAAACAAAAAAAAATCCCTCTTAAGCCAAATGTATTTCTGGACTGCCTCATAAAAATTATTTGAAGACAAGATATTCACATCCTATAATTCTTCTAATACAGTAAGGAAGAAAAATTTGAGAACAATAACTACATTGTCAAAAAAGTCCCTGTTTGGCATAGTGTAGATGTCTACCTACACTATTTTAACATTTATTTTATTCAAACATTTAAATGAGAACTTCTATTTCAGGAAGTTATGTTTGTCTGTCTTTTCAGCTTCCATACTATCTCTGATGTGAAGAGTACAAAACAATATTTTTATGCTCATTAAAAAGTGGATTTTTACTTCAGAAATGACATAGCCATTACTCTGTATCATGTAAATCCTTCTTAGCATAAGGATTATTGACCTGATAGTCCATAACGGTGCCTTTGGAGCCATTACTGTTCTGCTGTGCCAATCCAGATGCTGTACATGTGCTTCAACTTGGGGGTAGGAGGGGCAGCGAAAGTGTCAAAATTTCTCTTGAGATTTAGGGAACTGACCTAGTGACTCTACCTCTGGAAAAAGAAGACCACTGTTAAGGAGAAATTGGGATCTCCAGTTTTCCCTTAAACCAGTGTTTTGGAAAAGTTCTACAGCATTTTTTTAAACCTAATGCCTCACGAAGCAGAGTTCAAATACATGCCCTTAAATGAAAATCTAGCTCTTTTTCACCAAAGTGCTTTAGTGGAGGGAAAAGTTCACGTATGAAACCAAACCTGGAATATGTACTAGCAAATGTTATTTGAATCTCTTAAGCAAATCAATAAAACCCTCATCTTGAAAACAGTTACACCCCTGCTTTGCTGTATTAAAGTGAGCCATCGACCTCATCTCAGTGGAATCACTCGTGTGTATAAAAGTTTTTGTCAGTGTTCACCTTTCCAAGAAGGTAAACCCTGTCTTCCTTCTAAAATAACTTTTGCTGTTAGATTATCACCTTTTTTGAAACAGAAATCTCTTACTTAGGAAGGCAAGAGTTGCTAGTATCATTAAAAGTCTTCCATGAACATAAAAGAGAGCAATTCTCCTCCAAAGAAATTTTATATAAATGTTAAAAAAAAGTCAAGAGGAAGACAACCTTTTTTATTATTAATTGTACAGTATCTGTAATCTGAAGTACTTCAAGGCAATTAAAATCTAGAAACATTGATTTTGCGTATGTAGTTTTTAATAATCCACAACTATGCGCACAATAACTAGAAAGTGACCCAATCCCAGGTATATATATACGCTTCCAAAATCAATCAGTTCAGTAACAGACTTTGGTCTAGATTCTCTATATACTTGCGAATATAGTAAAATATAAAGCTTATTCCACATGTTATCTACTATGTTTTATTTTGGAGCAACAGCGTCAGGCCTTCATGAGGATTGTCAGTGACTTTGGAGATACTTGATTGCCAGGAATATCAGTTGTTTTGTAACTGGTGGCTTGAAAAACTAGAAACATGCAAAAAACTGAATTAGAATTCTTCAAATCGACTGCGTAGTATGATAAAGTTTTTCAGATCCGCATGCACAGCTCATACTCTTGTGCCCCGAACTGTGCACTAAGGTAAAGGTAGAGGCCTCATATTGGACTGTATAGTTCAAAAAGTAGAATCAAATGTGGTTTCTAAAAATCTGGAGTGTTTCATACTTTATCAGGGAGATCAGATGAATGACATTAATTATCAGAAATCAAGTTTTCTTTTTCTTTTCTCTTAGGTATACTAAAGAAATGACAAACAAGAGGAAAAAAATGAAGCTGTGAAAAACTACTAAAACTTACTGAGGCGCAACCTGTCGGATTACAGAATGTAATTGTCAGATTACAGCAGTATGATTTCTGTAACACTGCTCTGTGTGCATTACCCCGGTGAAACCACTCTTTGCTTTTGATAATATAAACAGCTGAACTTATTAATGAGGTGAATGCTGAAATATCAAATACCCTTTACTCTTGTTGGTGTAGCTACGTAAAAAGCATATATGACTGTGTCCCAGGGATATGCTAATTTTTAGAAGCTGAGGGGATGCACCTGAACATCAAATACCTTGGAACATTTTCTGTTAAAATAAATTGAAAACTTCATATCAATTAGAATATTTTAAAGCAAAACAGTGTTGCAACACTGAAGCTTGGTAAATCTCTGTTGCTCTAGGTTTGAATTACAGGACTTAGAAATAAAGCTTGTTTTCTGATGCCTGAATATCTCATATTTACTGAGGTAACATAGGCAAAATGTTTCTGAGATATACACAAGTTTTAAAATTATGAAAAGTAAAATAAAATACACAATTTTACTTGGGTTTGGTTACTTTCTCATTATATTTCTTAAAACGGAATTACCAGGAAACACAAAAGCAGATATAACTGCAAATATACCTAATATATACTGAGTGTCAGGTAACTGGGATACTACATAGGTGAATACAGTTTTTTGCATATGTGAACTTTCTTTAAAATATGAGCACATGGATTTGTATATATGCATATGCTCATACCCCTTTGCAAGGAATCATCAAATGTATTTGTTAAAATGCCACATTTTATATTAGTGTCTGTAAGCTCTGGTGATAATTCTATTGCCCATACAGTAAAAAGCATGTTCCTGTGTAAGCGACACATAATGAACTGACTTCTGTGACCTGTGAAGAGTTTTAATTAAGTGAACAGGTTATCCTGATATGTCTAAATACACATATACTGACAAGCTTTTTCTAAATTAGATAAGTCTCCCAAAGCAAAGCAAAGCAAAGCAAAACAAACAAAAAAAAAAAAAAAACCAAAAAAAAAACAAACCCCAAAAACTGAACAAAAGATCAATTTTAATGCAAACTGATATCTAAACCCCACTTCTTTAACTCTGTATTTGATAAAGCATTCTTTAAACATATGGTTTGCAGTGGTTTTGCAAGGAGGAGAGGAGAAGCATTACTTAATTCACAAAGGCATCTTGCAATAATATCATGTTGTTTTGAAGCTAACATCCCCTGAGCCTCCAAAGTGCAAAGCAGACAGAAACATTTTAGCAATGCAAACAAGACTTTCCGGCAACTTCCTGTTGCCATTTTTCAGCAAAATAAAGGGTCCTGGGTACTAAACTGAAACATTACTAGGAGAGATTTTATCACTGGTTACACAGGCAGGCACTTGCTATTCTAAGATATCAGCTGAACATTTTGCTGCTGTGCAAAGAAAATAAGTCATGACTGTGCAACTGTTAAACAGCAATCTTCAACTCTTCAATGTCAGCTCAAGTAAAAGACAGTACGGAGAAAGACATCATGTCAAAATCTTTCCTAAAAATCCCAAAATTATATCAGCAACATCATTTTTATCTACATACTTGTAAAAACTGTACCAGGAATTTAGGGGTGTAAGTAGCTGTCTAGTGCATTGAAATTTGTATTCATATACATAACATATTTTCAACAGATTTTTACAGAGAAGTAAAAAAGAAACTTTCTGTCTGTAAAGTTCATCAGATGTAATGTACATCTGAGGCAATGATTACTGTGTGGCAGTTCCCACAAGGAATATTTAATTCATTAGACTATAAGAGAAATATCCAGTTCACGAAACTGTTCACAATACTGTTTCACGTTACTTTCGGAATTCCAGAAACTTTTGTAAGCTGGCAAATCAGACAGAGAGAAAAGGAAACAAACAAACAAGAAACAAACCCAACCTTGGTTCCAGAGACATTTTTCTCCCCTTCATGAAGTGACGGGGGGGGAAAAAATCCCTTCATTATGACCTACTTGTCTAGAAACGGACTTTCAACCCCATGGTTAGGCTAAGATTTGCTCTACTTTCTCCCTAGGGCATAATTGTCAGACTGACTTACCGTGTGCCTTTTAGCCTTTGTTCTGCCTCTCACGCTGACATCAGGGAAGCAGTGATGTAGAATAAAGCAGGGGTGGGCTAGGTTAGTCCACTGTTTGTGTCGTTGTGTGGTGTGCAGGGACACTCTGTGATACTCTAGTGAGCTGCTAAGCTTTTTTTGTAGGCTTTGTGTCATTTACTTAACGACCAATCTCATTAGCTGCCAGGGTACAATGGGCTGATGCATTTTCTATGTACATACTCTACACAGTGACCCTCAAGGTTGCTGAAGGTCTATTTAATCAGTCAAAATGCTGAATATATTTGCAGTAAATCACAAAAA
>VZRM01005611.1:2136568-2271658 GCA_013397955.1 Grantiella picta
AACGGGACCACAGAGGTATCTCATGAGTGTTTACTCTTTCCTGGGAGTTATTTGCAGGTAATAAACTGATAGGAGTTGTAAGCAAAAGCAAGGGCAAAGAAGGGAAAAGGGCACTCACTGGGTTTGCACTGGTCACCTTTAATTTAGGGAACCTTGGGGGCCCTGCATATCGCTGTGTCTCTGCTTGTTAATTTCTCCATGCAGTTCATGCTTCAGTGTAATCACGTTATCACAATTAAACCCCTTTAAATAAGAAGAGCAGCACTAACAAAAACACACAGCCTTTCGCACATTGGGGAGGGGATGTGTTTGTGTATGTGTGTGTGTGTGTGTGTGTGTGATATTTATTTATTAACTTCCTTACTACAGGCAACCTCAGGGCTGGCATCTTTGCATTTCTAACCTCTCGTCAGTTACAAGGTAAAACCCTTTTAACTCTTATGAAAAATGAAATGCTGAAAAGCTCCATGAATCACGACAGCTGTCCATAAGTAACAGGGAGAGTTCTATTGTCCAACTTGTCCCTGGATAAAATGAATACTTTACAGCAGAGGCTGTTCAGCTTGGCTAAAGAGTATGGGGAGAAGGGGAGGAGGTCACTGGAGATTTCGCACACTAATTTAATCTGGGAAAAGGACAGGCAGTGCATCTCACTTGAACAGACTGGCGGCAATCTGGGCTCCCACAGAACTATCTCCTTTTGCCTGTGCTCTATTTATTCCTTATCTCTGTTTACCAACCGCTAGGTCCCTTTCATTCACACCACGAGGCCGTTCTCCTACTATCAGTCAGCAGCTGACACTGTGGAAGAGCCTCAAAGGCAAAAAAAAAGGGATCAAAACTAAACCAAAGCTGTATAAACAAAGCAACAGTAGAAGTAAATGCATAAATCCTAATTCTTAACCCAACCCACAGGGTGCGAACAGAACCTTTATAGTAAATCCAACAAACCCACCACAGTGAGCTATGGGCCACAGAGGAAATGGGAAAAGCCAAATATCATTCATGAAATCACCATCTCAAGCAGAAACATTGAAAACAGGCGTTGGAAGATATTTAGCTGGTTTCAGGATAGCAGGTTCATCCGTCCCGTGTATTTCTCAGCAAGTAATGAGGCACAAGTTCACCTGTTTGTCTGGTCTAAGATGAACATGAGATTTTTCCACTTGACCATCTTACTGTTCAAAAGCTTTAGCTAACTTTGCACTCTCTGCTTGTGATTTAGATTTAGATTTAGATTAAAGTAAGTAGAGGCAAGCACTTTTAAAAAAAGCCTTTATCTGGAGATTGTGGTATTTTGGAAAACTTTATAGCTAGAAATTGGATGTCAATTTATTATTGAAATATTTGTCCAATTAATTTTGCCTTTAAAACCCTGGGTCTTTAAATACCACCCTTTCTCAGTTGTTAACTTATATTTTTCAGTCATACTCTAAGTTTTTAGCACTTAACATGAAACACAAATGGGTGCAGACAGGAAAAAAAAATTAAGCTTGTGACTTTAATAGAAAAGTAAAGTAATAGATTGCATTTGATGTTCTGGGTTTAGATTATTACAGTAACTTAACTATGCATAAGTCTATTTTATAATTTCAGTGGTCCCTTATTTTGTGTTCCTAAATTGACTTAATAAGAGACAAGCTGCAAACATTCATAGAAAGGCACCAATACTGTTTCACTGAAACAACCTAGCTTTTTAAATCTACAAAATCTATAGCTCCCAAAGTAGGGATGATCCTTCTGGAAGAGGAGGTATGCTTTTAGAGCTATTCTCAACTTTTTAAGTCACAAAAACACTGGTTAAGAGCATATAGTCAATATACTGTCAACTGACCGATCAAGATAATTATAACAATTACAAAGAAAATATTTCTCATTATCAAAGATGATCAACTAGACATAATTTCAGTTTTGATTTTCACCTATGTGCATTATGAGCAATGAAGTCTTTACTACTTGGATCCTTTTTTCCAAATGAATTAATGAATTAAATTTATCCTTTCACCAGCTGCTAGGCAGCAGATGGAACCATTTCTGAAGCCTTGTTGAATTCAATCCATAAAACTCATTTCCTAGGATTAGCAGTCCAAAGTTTCTTTTAATGTTTATATACCGCTTGGGATTTTGAATTTCATGATGTTAAACTTTCAATTTAACTATTTTTTTTTTCATTTCATATCAAACAAATATGATCGTTTGGATTTCTATAGCTTTATAACCAAACATTTCAGGTCACATAAGGACAAGAATTCATTTCAAAAGCAATCAAGTAATGCAAGATTGGGATCTGGGGTTTTTTTTTTTCCTTTGTTTTGTTTACATTACAGCACTACCATAGAAACCATTTGTGTTGTACTCATAGATTAATTTAGACGGGTAAAGTTTTATTGTCTGTAACTCTGACAAAAACCTTTGCATAAAAATTAATCTTAGCAAGCAGTTTTTAAAAGTTACTGTGATCTGAGGATGCATTTGCTATTCACAAAAAAATGGCATGCTTCTGAATTAATATTTCCATGCACAGCTTTTTTATAGTTGACTTTGTTGTAAGATGGGTGTTTTTTCTTATTTCTGAGGAGGAAAATAAAAAGTAACAAATGGTGGCGTTTCATGAACACTTCAGTAAAGATGTTTTCCGGTGCAGTAACAGGAGATCTTAGTCAGCTGCAGTACCCTGGACAGCTCCTCTTCTTTCATTTTCGGTTTTCTCACCTCTGCTACACACCTCTGTCACGAGAATCAGAGATCTGGGGGCTTGAATTGCAATTTCTTTCATACAGATCCCTATTCATAGATCTCTGAACAAATCAAGTTATAATTTAAGCAAAGTTTCTACTTATTAGAAACCTACTAGCGAAAAAAAGCAAAACAAAAAGACACCCTCTGCCGCTTATTTTTCAAAGACATATTATATGAAAAGTCTTAAGAATAAAACATCATGATGTCAAAGTCTTCCTGTTATTCAACAAAGTAAATAAAACTTTTAAAAAAAAAGTGATTCGTTGTTGTGTATAACAGTGATTTCTGCTAATTTGGCACGAGAAATCTATATTAATCTAATAATGCAGTAAGCCAAGAAGGCCACATAATAATAATTACCATTGAGTAATTGAATATTTAGAAGGAGGAGGAAAAAAAGGAAGACTGGTAATCTTAGCCTGCAGGCATGAAAGTACTATAACACAAAGATGATATTTACAAGTAAAAATAAAATGCTCCAAACTGGGAAGTTAAGAGGCAAAGCCTATATTTAGAAATTCCTCATTCCAAATCTGTATTATTTGTTAGCCACCTTAGAGCAGAAATATATTATTGTCTCAGAGAAAGCTTTCATCACAAATGCTGTAATTTTCCTCAAGAATTACAAAACCACTTCATAGCCAAACCAAAGAAGACACATCTATACAATTAACTTAACTAATTTAATTGACAAAGGAGGTAATAAATGGTCATTTTGAATCCCACAAAGATCCTTAAGTAACAAAGTTCACTCCATACAGTTTTACAGTTTAAGGATAAAATCTGGGATTTGTGCTTTTATAATCTCTTAAATGAAAAATTCACAGCACCTTGCACAAGATTGCCTTGCTATTTACATATGAAGGAAGACAAACATCTGAACTAAGTGCTTTGTTAAAGACAAAAGAAAGTCAGAGAGAGAGAGAGAGAGAGCTATTGCTGATCAGAGTGTTAAACAGACTTTCTCTAACATCAAATGATATTTCATAAAAATTATGCTCCTGCAAAATGTTGTCCCAGAAGGTCCATTTCATTCTTCAACCTTGCCTGATATTACTGTCATTTAACTTTCTAAAGATTTTCTTGACACACACATTCATTCTGAAGTACAGTATTCACTTTTTTAATCAGAAGCTCTTAATTCACTCTCTGAATCCTAAATAATTTAAAGGACAGAAATGCCATGTTTTGAAAGACCCTTTTTCCCTTAGAGTAAAGCTAATAAATATATTGATCAACAATCTTCATTTCAAAAGCATTACACATGATTTTAAAGCATTGTAAAACATCATGAGAAAGCTCTCTGCTCTGTAATACAGAACTGCAAGTGAACCTGCATCTATCGAACAGTTCCTAAAATACACTTGTTCCATTCTCTCTCCCTCTCCCGCCTCATTTTTTTCTCTCTCTTTTTTAAAAAGCCAGTATTTAAGTTCAGTAACTTTTCAAAATAAGAGAAAAAGTGTCCTTGTGATCATTTCCTCAAATCAAATAGCTAGAGCTGCAAATTTGCACAATTGTAAAATGTATATGAACAAAGGCTTTACTGAGGCAGTATAAATGCAATTACACCATGACATTTTATTCAGAAAGCTTTCTCAAAGCAGTTACAAGTAGCTATTTTTTAATTGAGGCCCAAAATAGCATTTAAGATAATGACCAAGCATACATTGTGGAAGAAACAGCATTAGTGTCATTTAAACAAAAAAGAAAAGTTTGCAGAGAGCATTTAAAGCATGGATTAAAACCCCTCAAACTTCTTAATACAAATCTCTCAAAATTTTAACATCGATATATGGACAGAATTTTTTTGCTTTTTGCAAGCTTAGAGCACAAACAAAAAAAAGACAGAAAGTTACTAACAGTACAAGTTGCTTAAACATCAATGGGTTCATAGTGTGAAAAAGTTGTTAAACTTACTTTATTTTTGTTTCCAAAACTTATATGTTTCTCCTCCCTTGTGTGCTGAACTGTGCACTAAAGCTGTGCCTTTGAAAGGTAGTTCCCATGATATGACATCCAGCGCCTTTGACTGCCTAGAGATAAGCACCTGCGTTTGTGTCCCCTCTTTACGTCACACCTCCCTATTCAAACCTTCTCAATATGATTCACATTTGCACATCAACAGCCTCATGCGCATACACAGATTTTTTTCGGCTCTGGGCCCAAAACTTTCACTTTAATTTTCATCACATGATTGCTGTGGCATATGTCCTTCCAAACCTCCCATATATCAGTCATCATGCAAATGAGATGGAATATCACTCCTCTGCAGCAGATGGCCAGGGATGATAACAATGGCTCAACAGAGGAGATTCAATGTCCCTGACTTTATCGCCACGGCAACAACAACCTAAAATATATGTAATGGAAGTGGTGCTTATTAATTTTGCAGGCTCGAGTGTTCTGATTTTGTGAGTGAATGGGCTGAGTTAAAAAGGGGGCTGTGTCCTCCTGCCTCTAGAAGACTATCTATAAAAGCCAGGGACCTGGAAATTATTTTCAGTGACTAAGAAGGCAACAGCCTAGCAATTATTTGAGTAATTAGGTGTAATTCCTCCCTGTAGGCCTTGTACCCTCCTGTGCTTGTTTCACAGAAGCTCGTGAATTAGACAGGCACAGATACTGAAAAGAAAAGTGCCTCAAGATATAGCAGGAGAGCTTGCAGGAACTAAGCTTCAGTGATATGACACTTGGCCTCCACCAGGCTTGGTAAACACAAGCCCCAAGCCATAAGTAAATAGAGGCCCCACTCCACAAACACAGACCAATTAAAATTACAAAGGCAGCCACACTTCTGGGTGGGGCTGGGGGAAGCTTTATTCTGCCGTGGTCTCACTGTGAGTTGCACACATAATGGTCTCTCAGTTCGGAGCACTAAGTACCATATTCCATTGCTATCTGTCACTATCAAACCCAAGCACAAGGCTCTCTCCTGGCTGTGAGTTTCTCCTTAGGGATTGATCATGCACCTTCAAGGAAATGTTTCAAAGTGAATTTTCTGTGTATTGTCTTCTGAATGCAAACCAGAGAAAAGTAAACGCAGCAGTTTGCTATTTATCCTCAACAGATTAACAGGCAGGAATAGTGATCAACGTTTTACCTCTCAGCAAGGAAAATATTCACAGTGTCTCTTCACCCTGTTCATGCCACAGCCTTCACATGCTTTAATGTTTTGGGTGTGTGAGTAACCATTTGATTCCTCAGAAATAAAGTTCAGCGATAATCTGTATGTTTAACTAAGAAAATATAGAAACTTTTTGTCTTTTGTTTTTTTCCCCTGGGAAGACCTTAGAAAAACGGAGAATCCTTTGTCTCCCTCTGCAGTAGAGGGGAGAATGTTTAAGTAAAACTGATGAAACACTCTGGGAAAGGAGTGGCTTCATCATGTGCTAAAGATTTAGTGCAGAATTGAACCAAGGAAGCTTGCTACCTCTTGCACAAGAGAATTCCTCAAAATTGGTAAGATTATTGAAAGCAATCTTCAATCCTCTCCTAGTAGCCCACATCCCCTGAGCCCTACATTTAACACCAGTAAGGAGACACAAGTGACATCTGGAGGAAAACTGGGATGCCAGATGCTTTCTTGAAGTGAGTGATAGAAAACTCCGGAGGCAGTTCTGGGCCTGTGGATCCTTCTTTTTTTTGTCAGAGCTCAACACATCTCAGCATTGCTCATGTGCTCTATTAGAATTTCCATTTTTTATGAAACCTGTCTTCCAACTAAACGAAAACCAACACAGGCACATTTCTATTGTGCACCAATGTCATAAACTTCCAGAACATTCATTTTTTTATTTGTCATATGACTGTGCCTCACCCAGCACCCTCACCTTCGGACCTAGTAATAGATACTGCTGGAGTACAAATGTTATTAGCTCCCAACAGAATAATTCGAAAAACAAACAATTGTAAGGTAAAGATTATTGTTCATCTTTACTTCACTCTCTAGTATGGAGGTTGCAATTACATTTTCCAAACATAATGCTGCAGATAAGTTTTCTTTTCCTGTTTCAGAAAAGCTCAGCTGAAATGAAAGCCAAGACTTTTTCAGTTTTTTATGTATGTGGATTTTTTTGTTTGCGTGGGTCCGTGTACGTGTGCATGTGCAATAGCATTCTAGAATTGTACATGTCCATGTTCTTTACTTCTGTACATTTCTTTCTTCACCTTGCTAATTTGAAATAACTCATAAATGAGGCACTTATTGACTTGATGAGATAGGTTTGGTCCAAGCCTCTGCAAAGCTCTGAAGCTCCTGGTAGTGGATCTGTAGTTGGCCAGAAAGCCAATACGCAGAGTACTTCAGGAATGATGTTTTCCTGACAGCTTGTGTTATTTATGGGACTGGCCACTGTCTTCTGAACCAGATGGAGTTTTTCCTAGTCTTTCTTTTTTTTTTCCTTTTTTTTTTTTTCCCTTTTTCATGATCTGCTCTGCATGGCCTTAATTGATCATAGAGATTGGCATTGGCATTTAGGTCAGTGTCTTTATTTTTTTCAGGGTCAAGTGTAGTCCTGGACTGTGAAGAACCTCTTACCTTCAAGATGCAGCTCATTTAGCAGAGCTATTCAGATCCTCTTGGACACTGGAAGAACATGGGACTGAGAAGATGAGTAAAATTTGTAGATACAGATTATGTTTTCCTGTATGATTACTATCTATATAGTTGTAATGGTAGTGCCATGCATATTGAAAACTGCTTCCAAAAAAAAGGATTTGAAATGTATTTGTTACATTCCACTGAGACACTTAATAAGTAAGAAAAAAAATTTTGTCATTAAATCAATCCTAATTAATGTTCATATTTAACAAAATTTTTGCATTTTGCATGGTTTGGAGTCCAGTAAGTAATGGAAAATTGGCAGATTGTACTGTGTTCAGTATCCATTTAAAAAAAATGTACTTAGGATATAAGTGCTTAAAACTTAGCAAAACTTTAGGTTGCAAACAGTCATCCTATTTTAATCCTCTAAGAAGTAGGGGGTTTAAAGCTTGCAAGACTAATGAGAAAAAGGTGAAGAAAGCTAAATTATCACTCAAACTGCTACTTAGGTAAAAGTGAAATATAGTAGGAGAGTGTGATGATTTGTTGCAGAAACACAAACGAAACAAATGTACATTGCAATATGCAGCAGTTACTATTCAGACTCATCATGGTAAGAAATTGTGCATGAATGCTCAGGTACAAGACTTCATAACCTTCCACTGATAAATAAAATATTCCTCAAAGACCACAGATAAAATTGTAAGTTAATGGTGGTAATACAGATAAACCAGACTGACAAAGCAAACTTCCTTGTAGACCGTAGAGCAGTTACCTCATTGCTGTTCAAGTTAAGGCAAAATTTCTAGATATGCACAGAACTTTAATTAAGTACCATGAATATTGCATTAAATAGCACGAAAATTTTCAATGTTTTCACCTGAGTTTAGTTTATCTTCCAGTTATGAAGGAGACACTAATACAGTAAAAAACCTAGTTTTCCTTCCTCAGCAGATATAGATGTATTCTCTGTAACCTTGCATCTTACCATATAATATTTCAGATCTATGTAAAAGAGACAAAACTTGTTTATGATGCTACCTCCCAAACAAAACAGAGATGCCTAAGAGACATCACAAGAGGAAAAATAGACAATGACTATAATTATAAAGAAACTTCAACATAACAAATATATTTCTACTTCTGTGAACAGCTATTAGCTCAGCAGAATCATAACTAAACATTCTTGAAAGGGAGAAGTATCAAAGAAATCAGAGAGATTATATCAGACGTATTGAATAACAAGCAATATGGGAAACGAAGCTTGATTCTTCACAAAGAGATAAGGGAATGAAATATTCTCTGCTGGTGCCAGTAAATTCATCGCACGTGTTGGCATCATCAAACACCAAGTGCAGAGTCATTATAACAATTTGACAGTAACATTACCAAAGTTGCCAAACCCATGAAGCACCTGGTTGAATAAAAATAATAAATCAGCCTGGAGTGAGTTATTTTAGCAGCCTTATGCTGAGGAAAGCTGGCAGATATATACATAGCATAAAAACTACAAATCATTAAGCATTCAACTTTGAAATGACATTTAGAAAATGTACTAACAATGTTTGTACAACATATTACTTCAAAAGTGTCAGTTTAGAGGAATAAAAAGAAGGAAGAAGAAAAGATACCTGAACTAATATTAACAAGGGAACAATTAACCGAATAAAATTATATATTGGCTCATGGGAATGTAAAGGTTTTCAGCATGTTCTCTATGAAATACTCTATTCGCTGAGATAACAGAAAGATTTCATCTTCTCTCTAGCCAATTTCTTTCTTAAATGTTTACTCAATATTGCACTAGAGAAAGCCAGCAAATTTTGAAGAACTCCTTTCCTGCCAATAAATTATACTACAGAAAGCTGGAAACAGACACTTCAGGTGAGCTTTCTCAAAACCTCTTAGTGCAAGTGTGCACCCAAGTCTCTTAGGCTTTCTATAAAAATACTCAAAGGACTTTGGAAAATTCTCCAGCAAAGGATGTAAAAAAGTAATTTTAATGGGGCTTATTGTTGGGATTGTATCTCATTGAAAGCAAGATTAGAATATTGCTGGTTAGAGTTGCAGTTTTATGAAATACAGGCAGGTCTAAAACTGGGGGGGGGAGAAATAGTCTTTTTGCAGTCTTATTTACTTTAATATATAGCCTTAATAAGTAACTGAAAGCAGTTATTTAATAATCACTGAAAACTAGGTGTAGGTGATGTCAAATATGGATTAAGCCTTTCAAAAACTCTCGTAATAAAGCTAAATAGTAACAAATTTTCTCAGCATTCGCTGCTAATTAAAATAAAGCACTCAAACACATCTTTCTTCTAATCATTGTATTATTAAATGCATAAATAAAAAGCAATAATCATATTGCTATTGTGGTAACTTTCTATCCTAGGCACTACCAGATTTTCATTTGCATTTTAGATAGCTGATCATCTGGAAAAACTCTTTTGAGTCACAATGTTGGATCATGTCATAAATTAGTAATTTTCTAGTTTTAACTCAAAAAGCAAAATTACTATGTTTATGTAAACCTTATTTTAGAGAATGTTTGCCTTCTAAATTATTGATCTGTTTGCTGC
This sequence comes from Grantiella picta, assembly GCA_013397955.1. Lineage (NCBI taxonomy): Eukaryota > Metazoa > Chordata > Aves > Passeriformes > Meliphagidae > Grantiella > Grantiella picta. The sequence goes on from VZRM01005611.1 coordinate 2,146,433, forward strand.
CTATTTTAAGTGTTTGTGACTGTATATGCCATTCCTGCTTTTCACACACCATCATAGATGTGGTAAGAACTTGGGGTGACACCGCTAACTTCTACTGTTAGCCGCAAAAAACTTCATAATGAGTATCTGCAGCATCAGACTATTGTTTGGGAATATAATTATTTATAGCAGAGCAAATGAGCCCTGAAATGTTAATACAAAGCTCACCTAATCCAAATAGCCCTGAGCAGTACAAAACTAGAAAACGTAGTTGTCTAAATATCCTGAACTCTGACAACTCTGTCCTTCCCTCAGTTCCACTCGTATTTTTCCTTATGTATTTTTTATTAAAGCCTAACCAAGGCAACTAGAAGCATTCCAGATTCTGTTTGAGAAACATTCTTTCTCTGATTTGGACTTGCCTGCAGGCAAGTGTGTCTGCTAGCTCTGTTTTTGTTGCTCACATTCCACAGTTTTCCAGATTAGAGAATTCAACAGGTAAACATTCATCTGCTGGACACCTGTCTTGCAGCCTAAATTCTTGTCCTCAGATTTCCCTAGGCTTCCAGCTGTGCTTCTTCGGAGTTTTGTGGTTGATAGCCATGCCTTGGGAAAGTGCCAAGGCAAGATTTTCTGCTGCTCTCTCAGCAACACACACAAAACTCCAACACCTATTGCCAGCAATGTCTTACCTGATCCCTGACAGCTGCTTCCTCCAGGGAAATTCTGCACATCATTTTCCTTTCTCCTTTCTGCTTATGTGAAGGACATATTCTCCAAAGAAAACCCTAATGACGTTGTACAAACAGTGATCTTAGTGTTCCTGGGGTTTAAAAATTCTACATGGTGAAGCAAAATTCAAATGGGTCTCAACATTAATTATCACGATGAAAACAGCCACTTGAAAGAAGTATTTTTAAATACATCTTTTGTGGATATAAAGACAGAAAATATTGGCATCTTCTTCCTTCTTTAATCCTCCAGGATTTTGGCACAGGATTTTCCTTCTGCTTCTAAATTTTTAGGATATATTTTATAGATATATCCTACTAAAACCAGACTGACTTGTTCAATAGAACCATCTTCTTAGTTCAGAGATTTCTATTAAATTTTTAAAACCTTGTCAGGTTTCATTGTTTGTTAAAATTTCTAAATTTATATCGTTGAGGGGTTTTTTCTTAATAACTTTACAATAGTAGTGTTGAACTTTGATTAACTTTACTGGAATGTGTTCAAAGAGTAAAGTTAGGCCATAAGACACAGTGATCTCACAAGGACAACTTGAGCATTGCATGAAAAGGATCCAAAGGCAGTATATGCAATACTTTGTGTATTTGATCACAATTGGATTTAAATTTACATTTTGTGCATCTTGTTAGGATTTTAAAATTCCATACTAATGCAACAAACAATTACAATATTTAACGTTATAACACAGAGTATGCAGACTTTGGCTGTCCAAACCACTATAAATAGACATATGTAAAATAATATCTGTTTTCAAGTATCTATATTCAAATATGTATTTTATATTAATATAGAAATATATATATATGTACATTTTTATACATAATATAATTAAGCCTTCAGGGCAAAAAAACCTTCTTTCTAACACTGAAGAGGCTATTTTAGTAGAATGGAAATAGTACCATAAACTTTTTCTAAATAGCCTACACAAAAGTAAAGGAGAGTCGTTAGAGGAGTTTTTTGTCTTTTTTTTTCCTCAGTGAATCAATGAGGTCAACAAGAATGCTTCGTCTTCAATCATAAAGTATTTAAAAAGCTTGGATCCAGAAAGGGATAACAACCATCTGAAAAAAAGGGGGAACTATGTTTCCATGGACTAGACTTGCTTTCTTTTCTTACACACTTTGTTGAACAGCCTGCATGGCCAGAGGCTATTCTGGACCTAATCCTAGGAAATGAGCCAAGCGTGATAAATAAGACTGAATGCTGGGAGTGGCTAGTGTAAACCACTGTGTCATTAGTCACTAGCCCTCAGGAACTAAGTATATGTTTTCTTCTGGCATTTCTAAAAGCAGTCTTTCAATTTAACTCTCAGTCATTCCCTCTGTGTTGGAAATGTCAACCAAGAATATGCAGAGAGCACTAGAAAGTAATCATTTGCTCAAAAACTCCGGGCAGATCAACACCTGAATTAGCTTCACTTAGGGATATACACCACACTCCCAAACATAACTTGCTTTTGAAAATATTGATCAGATTGACTAGTCCTATCTCCATACAAGTTACCAGCAAAATATTCCTACTGTCAGAAGCAAGAGTAAAATTAGGCCTGTCCTTCTTAATACAGAAAAGGCGATAGGTTTATTATATCAAATTATTTGAAAATAATTTCAACTAATAAGGGCAGATATGGCAGCAACTGCAAAAAAAACCCCAAAAACCTAAAAATTTAAACATGTTAATTTTTCCTTAATCAGTTAAACTTTGTAACAGTTAAACAATTTGCCCTCAATTTTCGGAAAAAAAAAAAAAGCTAAAAATAAAACCTAATCATCACACCCCACTAAATAAACAAAAAAAAAAATCCTCAGCTATTCTTCTTTGCTTTTGGAGAAAATATGGCAATTTGTATTCCAATTTTTTCCAGCCAAAGTTACAGGGGGCTAAAATAGGGCTTTATAATGGAAGTTGATTGCAACCCTAACTATAGAGGGGCTACTGCCTTTCCATAATAAAGAGCTGCACATTTCCAAGGAGGGGAGGAGAATACTGCTCTGCATGACTTCTTGTAATTTTGTTTCTTTAAATTAAGGTTGTGTCTAGAGAACTTTCTTAGTTCTTTTGAGCATAAAGTTTTATATTTCACTTCGTGTGGTTTTAATTTTGATCCTAGCACAGTGGCATTTTGCAGTTGGTACATTTTAGAAATAGGGAAAAATATGAAGCTTTGCACTTTGTCAGAGCTATGATCACAATTTATTTTGGGGTTCATGGTTTTTTGGGGGGGTAGTTGTTAGTATTTTTTTTTTTGAGGTTTTGGTAGGGATGGTTGGGTTTTTTGGGTTTTTTTTGTATGAATCTTATGAAAAGGCCATGCAGGCTGAAGCAGCAATTTAAATGTATTTGGATTTAGTTTCCTTGCTTCATATTATCTTCTTACTTAACGGTAGAATGATTTTTGGCTGTTTAAATTTCAGTCTGGAATGTATGTTAACTGTTTTTTTCTGGGCATTAAATGGGTGAGACCACAGAGACAGTGTCAGGAACATAAACTGTGACCATAATAACCAGTGCCCAGGTATGATATTATTAGCCTCAGTTTCTATTGCACAGAGGTTTCACTAGCAGTAAATGCTTTTCAGTCAGCTGGATGTTTCACCACCATTAAAGCCTGCTGACAAACAACAAACAGCAAGAAAAAGAATGAGATTATGCAAACTAAAATTTGGATTGTTTTTAAATAATTATAAATCACATTGGTTTGGGTTTTTTTCAGTGTCTTCAAGGGAACACAGAAGAGGTGAGATGTGGTAAAATTGACATCATTGGAGGAATTATTTAATTGCATATGAATTCAGATACATGGTCTGGTCTCCAAAAGTTTAGTTTAGATTTAAATCCATTCTTATCTCTTACTCTATTGCTTCTAATATCTGCAAAAAAACCATTGGGCTAGCTTTTGTGTTATGCCTACGATTAGTGAACCTAACACTTTAAAATGTTTTCATTACAGTGGTAGGTGAGAACATCTTTCCAAAATAGAGCCTGTCATTAAGGCATAAGGCATGCACATGAAGAGCCTACCACACTTACAAGCAAAACTCCTGGGTATAAAGGCACTTGCCTTTTTAGAGACAGGAGGCAAAAAACTTCACTTGTCCTAAAGATGGATATTTTACTCATAGTTTGGAAACTCTTTGGAGAACTATAATGTGCCAGCGAGGATTGCGAAAAGATTCATGCATTTTAATTCTTTTCTGCAGTATTAAAATCTTAAGCGACTATGGAGAAAATTAGTTTAAAAATTTAATTCTCACACACACTTATTAATTGAAATTATGGAATAAAGGACTGTATTTAAAGACAAAATTTGTATTTCACATTTTCAAAATGTCTCCTAACATTACTGCCCAAGCATATAACATCTATTTTTTGTGTATTCTTTCTCTAGAATACTCTAAAGAGTAGCCTTTCATGTTAAAATTATCCTTTCCAAATATTAATGAAAACAGTAGCATTGTTTTTCAAAAGTCTTATTTAGAAAACAGGAGTGTGGCATTTAACAGTTGAAAAGGGTGCTGTTACATTTCTAGCAGAGAAAACTGGAACCATGCCTTTTTGGGTATCCAGGAAGAATAATTCCTTTCAGATTTAGGTACTCAAAGTGCAAAAAAAAAATTAATTTTCAGGTCTTGAAGAATCAGTAACACTCTTTTCCTCTTCAAGTCTGTGTGTGAATAAACATGTGTGTAAACATAAGACTAGTCATACAACATCAAACCATACATGGAACACATTATAACCATTTTGTTTAAAAATCAGTTCTAAGTGTAGAATGTTTCAGTAGTTTTTATAATGTATCTAAACTATAATTTTGTCTAGCAATTGTAATATCAATGTTTGACTGCATAGGTACCACCCTGAATTCCCATTTCCCCACAGAAACAGGGTCGCAAATTATAAGAGTAAAAATTTAGGTCCCTTAAATAAAAAAGTGCAATTTTACCTCTTCAAACAAAATACACAAAATAAGTGGTTGAAGAAATATACATTCAGATGATTTTATTCAAATGTGAAGCTAGTGTATCTTCCAGGTTGTCAAAAAGAAGTAGCAAATGCAGTACAAGATTCATGCTAATTGAAAATCCACACCTTCATAGTTCAAACTTGCATTAAGAAAATAAGTTCACATGCAATTCTTTGAGTTAAGCTTTATTGCTCATTTATTCAAATGATTGTAAGAATTAGATATTTAAATTGCTATGACTTTCATCTGTCTTTACTCATCTATGTTCTGCAGGAGTTGATTAAAATATTATGGTATTAAACTCTGTAGACCTCTAACTCCAAAGAATACACTGATATTAAATTAAAACTGAGTAAAGCCAGAAAAAACCACCAGACTGTGAATGGATCAACCAATATTTTTAATTCTGCTTAGTAGGTGCCATTGACTAAAAAACAAAATTTAGTCACAAATTCACCAGGAATGGAATAAAAAATGAAGCATGCGATTGTTTTCCTAATTAGCTTACCAAAGATATGACTCGTTTTATAATGTTTTAAAGTACCAATATGCATTAATTTGTATGCTGCTATATGTAGAAATTGAGTTAAAGAGAGAAATTTTGCTAGGGTAAGCACTGTCAAACACAGAACAAGAATCAAGGAGCCAGAAAGTATAAGGTCTTCTTCACAAAAAGTTATTTTTAAATAAATCCATGATGAGAGTTAAATCCATTAAATCCAGAAAATAGAAATTTAGACCTTTAATGTATTGCTCACTTGCTTAATTACTTATTTCCGTTGAAGTTATTTTGTTCTTTGCCTTGAAGGCTCAATTTTACCATAAATAAACAGTACATCCAGGAGTTTAAATACACTAAACTCATTCATAAAAATCACTAAATGTTCTGTCACCAAGAAAATGCCTGTCACTGGGACTTTAAACATTTCAGCACTCCTAGGATAAAAGTGCAGTTCATTGTCAAATTTTGACAAGGAATGGCACACAACTGCTTCATAATGGCTATTTTGAGTGCTATAAAAAGTCTGAAATTATGTCCCCAAAAATAATAAACAAAAAGTAGTCACTTCTATTAAAAAAACAAAATTATTTAGATTTAAGGGAAAGTACCAAATCTTAATAGCGTATTTCAAAAATCATCTGACAGCCATTGCTTGTTAAAGAGAGCAGGTTTTAATGTTCAGGCTGTGAGACTCATGATTTAGTGGTTACTCACTTTTAAGTTCCTGTGTGGAGCATTGCAAAGGGCTACCTGACCTCATACACTATTCAGATAGGAATGCTGAGATCCAGTGCAGAAACATTTCCTAACAATCTCAGAATTTATCTTCTTTTATTAACTTTAGACCTTAAACATAAAACAAATTTTTGTGGCTTAAAAGTATATAAGCATCTGTTAGCAGAAGCCCTTTATTTCACATAACAAGAGAATGCTGTTTATAATGTGTCACCAGCTGCTCAGTCAAAATGGGTTCTATTAGAACTAATTTAATTTTACATAAGTTGATCTATTTGCATTCTGAGTCTCCAGTTAAATGACTAGGTACTATTTTGTAGACTGATCCCGCTTCAAGCCTCAGTGTATGGACAATGCTTAATCAGTGTGTACATCAGGAAATAAACATAATCAGCAAGTGCACTAATTAAGCCAGGGAAATTTTGCAACATGCATACACTGTATAGATTAACAAGGCAATTCATTAGAAATCTAATTATGGAATATTATATTTTCCGTACATTTTATTTTATGATGCTTCAGATGAGTTTTCTCTAAATACAGAAGCCATCTACACTTCTCAAAGTAGACAGTGAGATCCTTTTAACTCAGGCACATCTGTGTAGCCTCTAGTCTGGAAGCCTCTATGGAAAACATGCTTTGTTATCTCCAGCCAGATAACCTGATATGCTCTCTTAAACAAGCAGTTGCTAATCAGACGTTAATATGCAGATGATTAAAAAATAAATACAAAATAAAACATATAGATAAAAACTTCATTTGGTGATATGGACCCTCTTCTAATCCTTAAAAAGGGTTTTTAACATGTTTATTTCTGAAAAGTCAACAAATAGACACCCAGAGTTTGAGACGCAGCACTCATGTTTTAATGCAAAAAGCTTCCATTGAACTCAGCATGCTTCAAGCTTTTAGGATAAACTGGTGGCAAGACTCCAGTCTGAAGCAAAGATGTCAATAAATTCCAAACCTCCATGGTGGTAAATATGTGGGTTTCTCTTCTTTGAGTAATAACACTGCTTCTTTGACTCCCTGCCTAACAAAAGGTTGCATCCTACTGTACAGTTTCATGTAAACTTCTTGATGAAGGGGCTTTGCGTGTTGAATAAAGGAGATTGGTCTTGTTGGAAGTACAAGGAATCAACCAAGCAGTTTGTATCAGCAGAATTGGACTTTGTACAAAGCACTTTATCTGTCAGACAGATGTATTATAATATAACTGACTTCTGAAGTTGCCCTGCACTGATGGAGGAGGACTCAGAATGCTACACAGCTTTCTTCTGTGTAGCCAAGAATTAGGCTATTTCAGAACTGCACATTGGTAAGATCATTGTATCACTTCTAAGCCTTGCATGTAAAGCTTGCATTTTGCAGGGAAGGTTACCATGATTTTAAACAATAGTGAAGGGATTCCTGCAGCACCTTCTGAAGATGGAGAGGGGCCCTGTTGCCACAACAAAAGGACACAAAAGTATGCCTAGTAAATAAGAAATGTTTAATGGGATAGAAAGTTTATGTACAGCTGTTCATCTGTCAGGTGCTCCACATGCAGTACCCAAGAATGTCTCCTGGAGCACCTGTACATTTGGCTCTTAACTCCAGTGTGCGAATGGGAGAAATGTAAGAGTTGAAAGTCCCCTAGCACACTGTTTTTAAAACTTGAGTTAGAATACCATGGAAGAAGGTTTCTACATAGGCCCAAAACATAGATCATTCCTCTCTAACATGATATAAGATATCCTTCTTGCCCTTTTATCAACTCTTTCTTTGCTCCATTTCCATCGTCATCTCAAAATCACTCATGGGAAATGCACATCTATTTCCAGCACCATAGATGCAATCTGCATAAACTATCAGTAGATTCATTGTTGGGAAATATTCTAGTCATCACAAGAATGGGTGAAATGAGGTTATGAATCTTTGTCATTACCACAGCCAAGTTTATTTCTTAGGAAATAGGTGTAGCTAAATTCCAGTGTTAATTTAGTTTAGGTCTGTCTGAATAGTATCAAATGGGCACACTTATATGGCTTTTTTTACCAGAGTACAGGAAAAATTTTGTTCTTGCTTGTACTGTGTTTTGGATGTAAAATATTGGTTTGAACTGCCAGTGCCTCCTGCCCTTGATGTCTCCCATATTAAGTGGAGTAAGTCAATTGTAATTTTAACGTTAATTTACATTACCAAAGAAGAAGTCTGGGGGCTTTGACTGTAAACTTAAAAACTACTGTCAAATAAGAGTTGCACTCTGGTCTGTTGCTAGCAGAAATGCCAAGCAGTGCCCATATTAGGATGGTCCCTTGGCATATGCATGAGTCATAAACGTGTCTTTTGGCCACTGCTTCATTTATTGCTCATTATGTTTGTTGTGAACTAGTAAAGCAGATATAAATAGAAAAATGCTTACGTAATATGATGGACAGATTATGTTTAAACATTTTCAATAGCCTAGCCAAAACCTGACAAAGTAGCTATTATTGGCATCTGAAAATTCCCATCTCATAAAGGATTATTCGCGTATATTTAGGCCATGCTTACCACCCTATTTGTGGCAACAGGCATGACAAAAAAAAAAAGAAAAAAAAAGAAGAAAACCAGGGGCTAATATATTCAGTGAAAGCACTTAGTAGAGATATGAAATATTCATGTGTGGGACACAGGGCTTAACAGCACAATAAAAATGCATTCCCAAAACAGAGGCCAGATCACTTAAATGAGATGGAAAAGGATAAGTGACAGCACCAAACCCTTGTCCAGAGTTCTGGCCTAAAGGCAATGAAATAAGTGAATTGACAATGTGGCTAAAGCTTTTGTTTTTGAGAGCAATAATTCACATATTCTTTGCATGAACATGACAAGTGAAAATTACTTTTACATCTAGTCCTTCCTTCTGTCCTAAATCAGCCTATAATACAGCTAAAGTTTTATAAAAGGACATTGGCCATCATCATAGCCAAACAGTATGGAAAATAAAATATTAAAGTTCTGAAACTTCCCTAATCCTGTAGTAATACTTCTCACATCACAGATTGTACTTATTGCTTTCTTGCGACCACTAAATAATGATAGTGCTCGGGTTTTAATTTGAGTTCAAAAATAAACTAGGAGGCCTTTTTAAAAAGTTTACTTGAAGTATAAATTAATTTGCATTAGTTTATCAGTTGCAAAGTATATTTGCCTTTCAGCAATGACTTTGTCACATCATCAAGTCATGGAAAATTCAATCTGTCATAGGCTGAAGGGCCAAACTATAATAACTTCATTAGACCATCACAAAGGGAGACACAGGAAATTATATTGACGGTAAATTATTCCTCTCAAATCTCAACAGTTAGAGGACTTTTCTAATAATATCAATTTAGAAGAATACAATCCTATGTCATTGCTGATTTTACAAAGTGTAGAGGTCACATTGAGCAAGTGTGGACAAAACTGTTTCTCCATTTGACTGTATGCTATAAAGAAGAGATTATCCCAGATTTGTTTCAGCAACTTTTTTACTGATATTTATCTTAGGTCTGAGATATCAGCAATGGTGATAAAGAGCAGTTGCTTACATCTAAACAATGAAAATTGGCAGGTTCTCAAATTCTCCAAAACTCTTTCAAAATAACTGTTAACATAAGCCTTCATAAGGCCCAAAGTCTTCATTCAGAAAGGTGGTATTGATAACTGGGTTTATATAGAACCACATTTAATAGTTGGAATAATTAAATGAATAGATATTGTCCTGAGCTACACAGCAAGGGCATTGGACTGTCATACAGCCAGGAGGAAATGGCATTAACGCAGTCATGAATGGAATTCTTGTGGAACTGGTTTAAATGTGCCCACCCGGTTTAAACCTGTGGCTCAATTTAACTCAAATAAATAATCAGTGAATTTTTCAAACCCATCAGGTTCACTATCTCACTCCCAAAAACATTCCGTAACCACCAATATTTGCACATATAAATAAATATTTTGGACATATAAGACAGAGGGTTTCCAGATGCCAAGAGCTGACATTTGAAAATATGGTCCTAAGTGTCATATCCTACCTTTGATTGATGCACACAGATCACAACGACTTCACGGAGAGTTCTACACACAGATTGAGGGTAAGATATGACTGTAATAAAATGAACATTAATCTATGAACAGTGTTGTTCTCCACCATAGGGCAATGATACATTCACCGTAAACCTTTTCCATCTGTCAAGTGCACTGCAGTGTTCTTGGGCCTACACTAATATTCTTTCATATTTATACCAGTGGTTTCTGAACACCATGTCAGATTGAATTCAAAATATACCAAATAAAAACAGTGGTGTAAAAAATCCAAAACTGGCTTGGAAAGAAAGAAACCCGTAACTTGCAAATGAATCTGCCTTCAGGCTGAACAGTGAATTCCAATTAAAAGCATTAACATCACTAAAATACAAACACTGTTTTATTGAAATAATAGTTTATAGTTCTTCATATGGGAGAAAAAACCCACATGCTAAAGCACTGACAGAAGCACAGTTCAAAGGAAGAAGTCAACCTGCATACCAACAGTGGAGAAGTGAGGACTGCAGTACTTCTCCAGTCCATTAGGTTTATCCCTCATAAAGGTGGGACCTCATGAGGTCGTATTGGTGGTACAAAAGATTTTACTTTTACAGGAAACATCCCAAAACAGGTTCATGGCATAGGTAGATGCACTGAAGCAAACAATGAAAAACAATACTCTAATAATTGTTTCTTCACTTGCTGAAAATAATTGAATTAAAATGAATGATATTATTTGATCATTTTAAAAGCTGGTTGAATAATGAAAATAATTACTTGTGAGTATTTTAGTACCAATTGATGGTAAAATGTGAATGGGTCAATAATTAAACATTATTTGACTGTCTATACAACTAATTGAATAATGGGAACATTTATTCAGCAGTAACATATTCATCTAGTAAAGAAGAAAGGAAACAATTTGCAAATCAGACCTACATTAAAAGGATCTGATGAATATTTGCAATATTGTCCAAAATTTTTGTTATTGTTACAAATAATATGAAAGCTTACTGAAATAATATTGTCATTTACAATGACAGAATCTCAAAAGGGAAATAATTTGTCTAGAACACAGTGGTATCATTAATCCACTGTATATTTAACTTGATGAATGGAATGACATTTCCAAGCACAGAAGGAAGAATAATCTCATATTTTAGGTACAGGACCAAGAACTAGATGACCTGTTTTCTACTCCTAGTCCTACCATCAATTACTTTCACAGGATTTTCACCTCCCTAGCTGGAAATTACTTGTTTCTGAGCTAATTACTTTCACCTAAGGTGAAGCTATGAGCTTTATTCACAGTCGAGTGAATAACTAAGCACTCTTAACTACCTTTGAGTTAGGGCAACTGTAGTAACATGGGTGTAATTAACTGAGGCTCAGAAGAATAGAATGCTTGAAAGAAACAATATTCTTACAAGGTATCTCACTTCAGCTTCCTCAAGGGTTCCTGTGAAGGGATCTTTCACCAGCGAGTGAAATCAATGATTAAGTGTGAATAACACTTAATGTTACTTGACACCTTAAAAAATAATCTGTCTGAAACACATGAACCCAAAGTGGTTGGAAGTACAAACGTAAAACTGTGGAAACCATCTGCAACTGCTGATTAATACAATCTTCAAGTTCACTTAACCATTGCAGGGTGGTGAATAAATCGCTTTCATCAGGAATCTCAGTTTATTGAAAATGCCAAGTTCCCAACATCTTTATCTATGAGAAAACACCAGTCCTTGGAATATGGAGTGTGCTTTCACTACAGTGTTGGTAGGGGCCTGGAAAGCTATGAGTAACTTCACCCTGGATGAGCAGCATTCAGATCTTCTCTCTGAGCTTTGTTTCTAATTATTACTAGCCAGGCTGTGGACAAGAAAGACTTTCCAGGGCACAGTACTGAGTTAATTTTATAAAGGATCTTTTCCTGATTCTCTTCATCAACTTCAATTTATTGTCTGTGCTCTCTGCTCCTGAGCAGAAAGCAAACTTGAAAGGTGCGAGATATCTGCTCTTAGCAGGAACAGGATACTGGAACCACAGCAGGAAACCACAATTAAGAAAATGGCAATGTTGTTGTAAAATAGTAAAAATAAAAGAAAAAATAAAATAAATTGTTTCCCAGGCCTTGAGATAGAGTCCAGTTTCATCCTTGGACGGTCAGATGTCTATTTACTTTAATCTGAAAAGGACTCTAAAATATGTACACAAACTTAAGACCCTAAGCATAGCTGTTTTCCAAACCAAAGCAAAGGCTAACACAACCAAAACCTCAAATGATAATTTTTGATTATTCAGACTTCAATAGCAACTGTGTTATTTTGTATTAAGACACAATACCAAATGTCAACAAGAAAAATCAGCTTGAAGTTAATGTTTTAACCTTTTTTTGTTCTGATAGAATTGGATTTCCCCCCACACCTTCCCTTTTCAAACAGAATTAATGCAAAACTGGCCACTTCAGTGAAACATTTTGACTTTGACAGAACTGCACATTCTCTGAGCAGCAACACTGGTCAGCCCTTAGCTATAAAGCTGCATATAAATTAATTACTTGAACAAGCTTGCAAAGCCAAAAACTGAATTTTAATATGGACCTGTACTTTTTTTCTGTATCTTCCTCTTCAGAGTACAGTATAATATAATATTGGTGATGAATATTTATTCAACCCTGATTATACTTGAGCTGCATTAGTGTACTTTATATTAAAGCTTTGTTGTTTTACTGCCAATTCTCGTGCATGGTAATATTTTACATTTTAGATCTTTTAATTTACACATAAAAATATACTTTTTATGTCTGCCTTATTAACCCTCTTTTCTGTTCTACCTCCTGTTCATGTTAGTATTGTATTAATGCAGTGGGTTATTATATTTACAAACTTCATTATTTACTGCAAATGTAGAAATTGCTATAATTACCTATGCATTCAGTACAAAATTTAAGTATTGAGACTTGAAGTAGGATCTTATTCTTCTTAAAATATTTCACTACCAGGAACCTGGAAGTGTTTATTTTTAATTTTGAATTAAGTTGAAGCTACTATGTAGTTAAAAGTGATGGTGTCTCCACAAACAGCACAAGATCCTACAAGATATGAGCAACAAGAAACGTGACCATGCAGCACCTTTAGATGCCAAGAATGTGGCTTACAGAAGCCATAAATGTATAGTGCATCCAGGAAGGCCACTCAGATGTCATCTGTACCTTCCAAGAGATTATTTCTTGAACCAGTCCTCTCAGAGTCCATGGATTTATGGATTTGGTTTATAAGATATTGGAGAGATGGAAATTTACAGGTTGGAGGCAGGTTGGTGTGACTGGGTGGAAGGTATGAAGGTAGCTGCTGTATCATGTGACCTGGTGATAGAGGGAAATTTGCTATTTTTTTTGTGTGCTTTTTCACTCTTTTGTTTGGTTTTTTTAAATGGGGAAATAAAGAGAGGATCAAGCTTCTCTGCTTGTCGCCTAGTATTCTGAAACTAACTACATCATGTATACAGACAAGGTTTACAGACAAGAGGAGACTCATCTACATCTGCAAGTTCATCACTGAGGGAAACATTTCTACCCAACCCCAAACAGTAACTATTGCAATTGACAAGAGTAAGCATAAAGCCCACTGTAAACTCACTAAGAATAGAGCAGAGCAAAAGTATTGTCTTCATCCAAGTACACTGTAAATAAACTATTTTGCATCCATTTTAAACAAGCTGCCAGATAAGTGGTAACATTTTCTTTTATCATCATAACCAAAATTTTGGGAAATGAAAAAATAGAACAGAGAAGAAATAATGGAGAAAAAAAACCCACACCAAAAATTTCTTTCTCCTACTGGCTAATAAGTGCTCTTTACTTTTCTTCTTCCCATTTATCTTTCTTCTTCCTCACATAAACAGGTTACACAATCTTCTAATATGTAAGAACAATGAAAAGAGAATTGGACATACATAGAGGAAAGTCCAGTTAAGCATCCTGCAGCCAGACAATAAATATCATATTTAGAATATGTAATAAATATCATATGTAGAATCTGATAATCCTGCAAGGTCTCTCTTTCAGTACACATAATAAAGTGCTTTCAAGGTACAAACACATCTCAGCCTATTGAAAACCACATCTATGTTTGCTATACTGCCATTGCAAATACAGGACATTTTCTTATGCTTGTGCATCTGTCAGCATCAACTCCTTTGAACAATTATCACAGTGCACTAGAGTACAAATAAAAGAAAGTAACGGTGTTAAAAAATCACAATATCTGAAAATGCAGCTATGTGAGAAATTAAAAACTGTATGAAATAATGAAGAAAAAGGACCAAAGAGAGAAATTAGGTAGGTCATTACTTGGTATTTAGACATCTGTCTTATTAACATCTCTTTGTCTCTTTCTGGGAGCATCTTATCCTGTCAGTGAATCTGTGTACCACACAGAGAAAAGCACCAAATTTCCTCATCTAAATAACTAAGAGATAGTTAAAGCAAGAGAAAGAACAAAACTGTGCCAAAGAAAGTGATGCAGCAAAACAAAGGCACACAGCAGCAATAATATAGCCACCTAAATAAAACTTAGGTGGAAACTTTGCAAGCTATTTTGACCTAGGCATTTGTAGAAGGTAATAAGGTTCTGAGTTATATTTCCTAATGAGATGGTCTAGAGACAAAACAAGCAAGTACCCTCCCTACCCTACAGCTTCAGAAGCTGTATTTTTGAAAAGTGGGTTTCAGCATTCCCTCAAGAGGGCTATCACCTCCCTGCAGCTGAGCAGCTTAAGAGCACAGGTCCATTTGGACACTCAGCTTGACCAAAAATTACAGACACAAATGGCACTTATGAAGAACCTAGAAGACCTTCAACATCCTCAGAGACCAATCCAAGTAGTCAATTATAATCTCCCAGGAGATGATTTCCTTTGTGAGAAAAAATGCAAAGTAACCAGCTCCATGGTGTGGTAACTTAGTTACAAAGAACTTCAGCAACTCATCACAAATTAAATATTAATGAGGCAGTGGATGCTAAAGAACTCAAGCAGTATGCACTATCAGAAATTAAATTGTTAAATATTTTGGCTAACTGCCATTTCAGTGATCATTAGTCTGAAATATTTGGCTAGTAAATTCAGTATCTTTAATTTTAATCAGATTTGAGTGTTTGCAAATGATGCAGCTGTTGCTATAAAGATAATTAAATAACCAAATAGCCAACAACTTCAATTTTAGGGTGGGTTGTTTTTTTGAGATATTCAAAGATTAGAGTTATTTGTAAACTCCTCAGACCCCACTGGTCTCATCACTGAGAAAGAAAGGATCTCGATGCACGATCTATGTGTATATTTGTTGTCTTAGGCCAGTTCCAAACAAAGTATGACAGTCTTCACAAATCTCACCATCATAAGAGGCATCTCTGTTCTCAATCTCAGCAAAAAGCCAAAGGAAACCACAGAGATGTAATGACGCACATCTCCTCCTACAATTGGTCCCGTAAATAAAGGCAAGCTGGTGGCACAGATCAGTAAGAAGGAATTCACAGTTCTGACTATTTGCACTGACTCATTTTGCTTATTTGTTAGTGGTCTGTCCACACCAAGTTGTGGAATTACAAATAAGATTACATCTCTTATTTTTAATGTGGTGATTTTACTGAGTAACATCCCTGGAAATCAATATATATTCAAAGAAAATTCACTGGTTACAGTAGAGTTACTTGAAATTTGTCTTGGCATAGAAGTTATGATAACTGGCTGTCGAGGTTGTCTCTGATCTTTGGCTTGTGAGGCCAATTAGTCTATGATATCAGAAGCAGCAAAATATTTATAAGAAAATAATGCAAAGTACAAGTCTCTCCTTAAGTTCGCAGCATGTTGCTTTGATTATGCTTAAATATAATATCTTGAATTTAAAGTACCATGACTGTACCTTACAGGGACTGCCCTGAGGGATATTCTATCAGGCAGACCTCCAGGAAGCATTAAATACTAGGGAAAACAAGAGTTACTTACGCAACTCTGGGTAGTGTTTCTGTTCTCCGAGTGCTGCTCTATTTCTTGCATATATCTGACTTCCATAGGTATTCACATTCAGAAACACAGTATAGAAGCCCAGAAAAGGTCAAATCCCTAAAAATTCTTTGGTATCTCCATAAAGCAGCACAAGGCACAGCACGGAGCATTCCAGGAAGTGTAGACATAACTTGACTCAGTAGTGATGATATTTAGATTCAAGAAAAACAAGAGGTTTTAATTAATGAGTCACCTTCAAAATCATACAGAAACTCTCACTAACACTGACATGAAAGTCAAAAACCCATCCTAGGTGTCATCAGAGTAGCCACATTTTTTTTTGGTTGCATTTGTATGCTAATCACATAAGAAGCAAAAATAGGCTTAGATTGGAAATCAAAGATTGGTTGTATACAGGTAATAGAGTGCTCGAATGCTTTATTTTAAGATAGAAGGCTCTTGAACCAGGCTTTATTATTGAACTAAGACTATCTATCCTTTTTGACACTTTTTAAATTAAGTTCTTCCTCTAATTTATGTTTTTGTCAGCTTTCCTCCCTTACCTGGCTTTAAACTGATTTTTTTTCTCTCAAAGTAATAAACTATTTCAGAGAGGAGAGAAAAAAATTTTAATGACCCTAGGAATTCAGATTAACAAAATGGATCATTTGTATACAGCTGCAGAATTATGAAACCTTTTGAAGTAGAGAGAGAATGTCTTCAGCAATACACTGCTTCTACCATTGCCACAAAATTCCTGTAATGGCTCCCTACATTCTCAATTCTTGACATGTTTTAGCAGTACTTCATCCTTTTGGTGCAAAATTAGGAGGTTGAAGTTAAATCAAAGGGATAATGTTAAGGTCAAGACCTTCAATGTACTCTTTTATTTTTAATGCTGTGATGGATAAAGCCCACTAGCCCTTGTACCAAAGTGCCAAACAAAAGTCAGGGTGAGCCTGGATTTGCACCACCACTCGTGTTTGACTCTTTGTTGGCTGCACAGTCTGCCTCCTTATTATTGCTATTCCAACCTGCTTTCAAGCATGGTCTGCATCCCATCTGACTTCAGCAGAGATCCAGGGAGGTGGTTCAGGCAAGCAGAGTAGGGTAACAGCTGCAGCCTGATGTGTGGTGGCAGCCAGATAATCTGCTGTGATGTCTTCTTGGAGAAAATTTGGGACAATGTAATTTCCCCAGTTTGACATGGAACCCTTCTCAGAGTAACATGAGGCTCTACACGGTACACCCAGCCTTCAGATGTTGTAAGCAATATTTATTTCTCTAATACAAAAAAAAAAGATTGCACACAATGTTCCTAAGGTGGCTTCACGTTTTCAGTAGTTTGCACTTTAAAGATATGAATACAGATTGCAAAAAGAACTATCTGTTCAAGAAGAAAATGATAGCAGCTCACGATTCTTCCCTGATTCCTTTCTCTCTCTTTCCCTGACTTCAATGTGATCTTAATTCTTCTTATCAGTGGGTCATACTACAGGCATTTTTTGAGGCTCTTTCTAAATATAGGCAAAATAATTTTTTAAAAATCAGGTACTGATGTGAAAAGTGATCTGGTTTTCCTCCATTTCATGGAGTCATGTTCACAAAATTGTGCAAAGGTCCACTTCTCAAAATCTTCTTTCAAAGTGGTGTCTTTGGCATGTCTTGCAGTATTCCTGGTTTAACATGAGAATGAATTACAGGTTTTAAGAGCTCTGAATTCTTACAGAATAGGATGTCATTAAGGCAGTTTTACTCAGAGAAACATTCAATAACAACTTTAATAGAAATACTATTTTCAGCCAGGTCCCTCTGTGGACATTCTCTTTCCACATTAGAATGTTCTTTCAGTTCAGAAAATAAGTGTACTCAACTAAAATTAAAACAGCAATTAGATGGGATCTTAACTTGCCTTGAGAACCTCAGTGTGTCCTTTTAAGTTTTTTTAATGTTTCTATGACTGTCTAAAACTCACATTCCCTCCCTGGATTTTTCAGCAGATCTTAAGTCAAGCACATTTTTCAGATTTATTTTGTACTGATAGTTTTAGGCTGCTTTTGTACACCTTTTCATCAACTTTGGCCACCAGAATTTAGATAAATGTAAAAAACCTCAAGTGAAGAATATGGATATCCTATGTGACTCACTACCACAAAATGCATTTACATTCCAGATTATTTTTTTAAGTTCCTGCGTGAATAGACATCCTAGGATGCAATTCCAGTGCTGGTATTTTTTTTACTTTCTAATGTAGGAATGACACTATCTGACTCTGGTATGGCCTCCTATAGAAACTGAACCATGGGCATGGATGGTAGAGCTGAATCCCATCGTGATTACACAAGTCTTACCAGATCTGATGATATCTAAACTCACCATTCTGATTTCTCTGCCCAAGCCCACATGAAGATAGAGGCCTAAGTATCCAGAGAATGAACCTTAAATGCCAGACACCTAAAGATCAAGTAACCTGTGTGAATAGCTTAATTTGAAAAAAAAATAAAAAAAGTTGAAAGCATGCAATGTCCATTGCAACTAATGAAAATTCAATTAATTTTCATTCATTTCATTTCATTAAATGTAGTTTAGGTACGTTGACCTAAAATTTAAGTAAGTAACATTAGTTATTGAAAAATTTGCAAGCTAAAAAAGCCTACAGTCAAGTTCACTATTTCTGTCTAGAGCAGGTAAATATTGATGGCAGAAACTGCCTAAGTTTCTCCAGCTAGCATATTCAGATGTGTTTTACTAGCATATTATTCTGATCTTCCCTGTTCGGATTTGGTGATGGAGACTTCTCAATACGTGGATGCCATCATTTTGGGAGAAACAGAGACATAGAAGTAAATTAATATTGAGTATGACTGTATTTGCAATGGTTGACAAAAAGTAGGAAACGTACATTCCCAGTGGTCATTACAGTGAATGGAGAAAGTAGAGAGAAAAATTAACAAATGCAACCTACTTTTTTACTATATAGCTACTAGTAACTTAGCTCTGTTGTCTAAACTGAATTCATTAACTTTTAACTAAATTTGTCACTACATTCTCCTGAAATACTCAGGTAGGGAGTCAAGCCAAGGGAAGCTCTGACAAAATTGGATTTCTGCTGCAGCAAAGGTTATCCATTGAGTAGAAAAGGCTGGAACACACCATGGCTTCGTCAGTTGTAACAGCAAATTATATAACAAAGTATTTACAAAGAAAGGACCCTGAAACATATTTATGCATGATAGATGCTGCTCTCAGTCTCCCCACGAGTGCTGATTTCTGAATGAAATCAAAGAGTCCGATGCTACTGAAGCAATTGAATTAATACTTTTGGGGCTGAACAGATCTGTCAGGAAGAGAGACAATGCCATAGAATGTCATTGTCTTTTCCACTTCATTATTGATTCTCTGTCAGCATACAGTGCCCCTGCCTCACTGCATGGTGCTTGCTGGTGTCATGTGCCATGTTTAACACCTGGGCTCATGATAACTGAAGAAATGTAGCTCGACAGTCCTTGTCACTGTGTTAGCTGGACCAGAAATATCATTTATTTTTTCCTTAAAAAAAAAAAACGGACTAGGGAATAATAAAATGGTCTCTCTAACATGGCTGATAGTAAATTCTGCTATGAACAGAATGCTATGCTATATGCTGCATTATGTTGTATTGAACCTCTATTATCTCCTGTGCAGAAAAGAAAACCCTCAGTTGAATTTTTGAGGCAGTTTGTGTGTCATGGTCACATACACAAACACAAAGTGCAAAGGTATAATTTCTGAATAATAAATATGATCTTTTACCATGGCAGGAAAAGTTGCATCAAGTGTCTAGCATACAGAATGCCCAGTGAGGTCAAGGGAAATTACACATTTGATTGTAAACAACAAAGTGCATGCTCTGGCATTATAATGTCTAGGCAGACTTGTTGTGTGACTTGGGATGTTTTTTACTAGACATGCATGTGCTTTTGCAATAGGTAAGAGCATATTTTCAGAGTAATATGACATGCTGTTAATATATGTACTAGGGCAGATGTTTTAAAAATGTTAAAATTCTTTCCAAGCTAGACAGGCAGTAACCATCATACATCACTAAATACAACATACCTGAAAATTATCAGTTTTGTTCATGTCTGTGTTGCTGGGCAAAATCAAAGTGCATTTTGTTCAGGTCACGTGCAAGTCATCACAGAGGACATCCTCATCAGCACATGAAGGAGCTGTGCTTATGTCATTGAGCTCTTGATTTGTATTCTCTTCAATATGTTTTCTCAGTTCCACAGTTATGCTTCATGTTCATGGTACTGTGATGCTTGGAATGTAGAAGAGCTAGGGTGTCATTTTTCTTTCATATATAGCATAATAGGAGTGGTGATGGCAAAGTAATTATGCTTCTGGTTTGCCATCTAGGTATCATTAGTTTTAGTAACAGAGATGCAATGTGTAAAGCTGCTGAGGTATTTAATGCCATCTCTGCTAGAGATAGCAAAACAGTAATACAGTTGCTTTCAGTTTGTTCACACATACAATTATTCCAATGTAGTGTGTGTCACAGTACATTCAAGTAGTTTTGGATTTTCATTAAAGGTTTTCTTTTCAGTATGTTGCAGGGTGATCTTAATAATTTTCTTCTCAAAGCAGATACATGAAGTCTCAATTCACATGTGAAATTCATTTGTGTGTGAGAGTGTTTGCCAGAATCCTAATAAAATAGAAAAGGTAGATGCCACTTGCTTTCCTGCAATAAATTATAGGTGTCTTTAAGAATATTTTGCCAGTGTATCTTCCAGTGTGAGATCACCTAAGGCAAATTTGGATGTGAGGAACAGTACCAGAAAGGAGGTATGATCCAAAAAATTCACAATTCCCTGTCCAGCTATGCATGAATGGGGGAAAAAAGGCTTGCAATTTGTAAAGGCCTATTTTTTTACGATTTCATTCAACTCTGCGCTGTGGAGGAGAATGCACTCACAGACCTGTGTACTTAGAGGGAAACACCTCTAGGTGGAACCAGGTGTAGGCCAGTGGGAAAACATATGGTGCAGAGCAGACTCTTTGCCCTTCCTCCTGTTCTCAAGACACAGCCTGACATCTGCAACATGAGTCAGAAAGTTAGGAGAGCTTTGGATTTTACAATCCTACCGTTTCAAAAGGTGGCTGCCCAAAATCTAGCACAATGAGACTGGAAGGGTTTGAAGGAAACTCTTTGCAGAATCCACACCCACATTTTTAATCACCTCTTAGAAACACAGCTTATGGGGGTTTTACATTTAATTTGTATTTTTCACAGATTTTTCATTTGTGAATAAGTTAAAATAATAAAAGTGGTCACTTTGATTAGAGCTACCTTGATTTCCTTTAAAGTACAAATTACAGTTTTGACTCGCAAAAAGGCAAAATACACCTTTATTAAAGACAGACTTATTTGAAAAAGAAAAAAAACAAACCAAACCCAAACTCAAAAGATTAGTGAAATCACTTAAGTGGCTTGAAAGCTTTTGAATGATTTTGAACAAATACTTCCTTTAATCTCCTGTCTTTTTTAAAGGGGAAATAAATCATTCTGCTGGTTCAGAAGAGTGAAACATGATTACACATACATGTATAGTTAATCCACCTGTAGGTAGCTTCTTCTTTAGAGAGGGTCAAACTAATTTCACAGTGAACCATCTTTTATACACCAAAAGGGTAAAACAACTTGTTGCTTGCTGTTAGACAAGTTTTTAAACGTATGTTATAAAAGGTGGTACATTGATTTTTAATAAGGCAGTAACTACTTTAGATGTGATTTTGAAGGGTTTTTTTCAGTTGGCATTAATCTTACAAGCCATTAAAATTTTAACCATTAAAATCCACTTGTATTAAAATCCAAAATCATACTAGAAATTAAGCCATAATAAAATGTATGTTAGAAAACTCTGGAGAATTTGCATTCTGAGGGATTTTACAAGAAATTATTTCACAGGGTTAATGCAATTGTTGCAGAATCATTTGTTCTCAAAAGCTGAAAATAGCATGAGATATGTGTGACTGACTATATAAGACTAATTGATTGATCGATACTTTATCTATGACTTACAATGACTACACCTGAAAGGACTCAAAGTTTTCTATGCTATTTTTCTGGAAACTATAAAATGCATAATCAAGGAAAATATTTTAAAACCCTAATAAAGTACCTAACAAGGCCCTGAAGGATAAGAAACTATTAACTTCAAGCCACTGTATTAACTTTCACAGCAAAGAATGTCATTAAATCTCTGTGGATTCTTATAACTCAGTGTTCTCTTAGAATGATTTCACAGAACGTATGCCATGTGAGAGTTTCACACCAGATTTTACAGGTGTCTTAGTCCTGTTCCCAGTAAAACTACAGAATAATAAAACCATAGAATCATTAAGGTTGGAAAAGACTTCCAGGATCATCAAGTCCAACCTTTGACTGACCACCACCATACCAACTAATGGCGAGTAATTTCTTGAACATTTCCAGGGGTGGTGGCTCCACCACCTCCCTGGGCGGTGTGTTCCAAGGCTTAATCACCCTCATGGGGAAATGATTCTTCCTGATGTCCGGCCAGAACCTCCCCTGGCACAGCTAGAGGCCGTTTCCTCTTGTCCTGTTGCTATTTCACAGAAACATAGAATGTCCCAAAGTATCATTAAAGGCCAAATCCTGGCCTGCACATGACACCCAAGAATCACTCATGTGCCTGAGATCATTGTCCAAATGTTTCTTGAACTCTGTCCAGCTGGTGCTGTGACCACTTCCCTGGGGAGCCTCTTTCAGTGACCAACCACCCTCTGGGCAAAAATTCTTTTCCTTATATTGAACTTTAACTGTCCCCGACATAACTTCAGGCCATTCCCTTGAGTCCTGTCACTTGCCACCAGAGAGGAGATCAGTGTCTGCCCCTCCTCTTCCCATCACGAGGAAGTTGTAACTACAGTGAATCCTCTCAGTCTCCTCTTCTCCAGGCTGAACAGACCAAGTGACCTCAGTTGCTCCTTGTATGGCTTCCCCTCTAGGCACTTCACCACCTGCATAGCTCTTTTTTGGACAATATCTAATAGTTTTACATCTTTTTTATGTTGTGCTGCCCAAAACTGCATGAAGCACAGTGGGATAATCACCTCCCTCAAGGAAGGCTGGTGATGCTGCACCTGATGCACACCAGGACAAGGCTGGTGTTCCTGGTTGCCTGGAGAAGAGTCTGACCCCCATCTTGCTACAAGCTCTCCCAGGTGGTTGTAGAGAGTGAAAAAGCCTCCCCCTGAGCTTCCTTTTCTCCAGGCTAAACAAATCCAGCTCCCTCAGCTGCTCCTCAGAGGACTTGTGCTCCAGACCCTTCACCAGCTCCACTGCCCTTCTCTGGATTTGCTCCAGCACCTCAATGTCCTTCTTGTAGTGAGGAGCCCAGAACTGGACACAGGTTTCCAGGCGTGACCTCACCAATGACAAGTACAGGGGGACAGTCACTGAATCACTGCCCTGGTCCTGCTGGCCACACTATTTCTGATACAAACCAGGATGCCATTGGCCTTCTTGGCCACCTGGGCACAAGTCTGGCTCATATTCAGCTGGCTGTTGACCAGCACCCCCAGGTCATTTTCCGATGGACAGCCTCCCAGCCAATCTGTACCCAGCCTCTAGGACTGCATGGAGTTGTTGTAATCCAATGCAAATTAACTTTCTTCAGAAAAAAATCTAGACAAGTACAAGATTGTCATTATTTAACCCAATATTTCACTGAAAAAGGTAGCTCAAAAATGAAGTGTGAAAATGTGCTGTATGCAGATTGAAGCAAGCTGGCATTTGTAGCCAGAAGACAGCTGAAGGTAATAGGTAAAATGAGAAATGAAGGTTTAGGAAAAATGGATGTTATCATTATCATCACCTTTGATTAAAATCTGTTAAGAACTGTTTAGCATTATCACAAACAGAAAATGTATGAAGTGTGTATTTAGATTTTCTTGGTATTCACATGAAAATTAAAGGGAAAAAATGGTGTGAAAGATATTACTCAAAACCTATATTGAATCAGTAAAACCTAACATGAAAAGACACCTCAGTATGTGCTTGCACAAGAGTCCAACAGACAAAAAACATATTTTGCCCTGTGTTAAGAAGGGGGGAAAATGGTTAACTAGAGGTAAAATATATGCATTATCTTTGTTTAACAGGTTAGAATATTCTCCTGGCTGGAAGCTCCCTGGCATATGTGAGGGTGAATCAGGACATGTAATTCTCAGCAGTTTCACAACTTGATGGCATGCTGCCAGAAGAGCCAGCAGGTCACCGATTGTTATTGGGGAATCCCCTGACAGTTCCAACCCCCAGGAAAAGAGAGGGAAGGCTGGGCAGCCAGCCAGGACTTCACTCCTGCAAAAATCCCAAATGCCGCTCCCTGACTAGTTATGCAAGAACCATACAAACCTTTGGTACTGCTGGCACCCATGAAATTCATGATAAAACACTGAGAAAACACAGAATTTACTTAAATTGTTGGCTGGCATTGACGTCTTTACTTGACTAAAACAATGCTTCCTCAAAGGAGCATAATAACACCTTTTAGCACACACTTTCTATAGAATTAGTATTTTACTGTTATATGTTGTCTGAACCCCAAAACCAAATTACTCAATAATCTGAGCACGTTCATGTGACAGTAGTACAAGTGATATAGCCAGTAGTTGTCATCCTGATCACTTTAGTATTATGTGATGCACCCAATGGGCATGTAAAACGTATTCCACTGATGCAGGTGGATATATAGGTTACTGTACATTTTAATATTCCATCCATATGAATGAACTACTTATTCAAAGCTGTTGCCACTACTAGAATGGGCTTCTGTCTTCAAACTACTGGAGAGGTTGACAGTGATTTTTCAGGAAAACAACTTATGTAGCATGGAAGTACAGCGCCATACGGTACAGAAAATAGAGTCTGCACCTAAACATCAGCAAGGACAAAAGTCAATAATTATTTCAAAACGTAACTGAGTGAAAAGAGCATTTCCTGGTTTGCATAACACCTTGTTTGCTCAGTGACTGTAAAGGAACAAAGAATCAACCTGTCAAATTGGGTTCTTCAGTCTAATGTCTTCTTTGTCTTGTCCTTTTAACAAACTTGCTTTTCTGAACGCATTCAGATTTCCAGACGCACTGAGTTCTCCATGGTGGACTCAGAATATAATGCTAAAAATTTCCATATAACAATTTTTTGAGATGCTTCTCTAAGAGCGCAGGTGGGAATTATAAGAAAATAAATCAGGTGTATATTTATGAAATCAACACTTGGGATTTTTTTTATTTTTAGGAGAGTATTGCCTGTGAACATGGTCCATAACGTGCTTCTTTAAGCATTGAATGAAAGCAGAAAATTATATGAATGGTAGTCTATAAGACTTCTTGAAATCACTGAGTACTTTACAGTCCTGGAGTATCTTGAAAGAGCATTTTCTCATGAGGTGTTTAGTACCATCGTCTAAACCATCCAGTAGATGGGGAAATTTTTTGGACTTCTAAACCAGCTAGTGATTAATGATCTGGAAACACTGAACTGTGCTCAGTTAAATCTTCAAGGGAATGTAGAAATACAAAGGACAACAGTTAATAAACATTGAACAGCTATCGGTTGCTATTGCATATTGCTGGGGAAACATACTAATTAACAATTTATTTTAGTTAAAAATCAATACTCAGTGTAAGAACATATGTTTCAGCCCAACATTTCATTTTATTCAACCCCTTATTGTAAGTAAGTTAATAAATATTTCATTTGAGGTGATGTAACTATATTCACCTCCAAGTCTAATGATAAGCAACAAGAGAGAACAGGACACCAGTAGTTTCTTCACCTACAGCCAGTCACAGCCAGTAGGACACAGATAGATTATGGCTATTCAGAATCATAGAACCTCAGAATATTTTAGGTTGGAAAAAATCTCTAAGATCACTGAGTCCAGCAAGGTCCTCACCAGCACTGAGTACAGAGAGATAATCACTGCTCTGGCTCTGCTGGCCGTGCTATTGCTGATTCAGGCCAGGATGTCATCGGCCATCTTGGCTACCTGGGCACACACATGGCTCGTGTTCAGCCACTGTCAACCAGCATCCCCAAGCCCTTTCCCACTAGCCAGGTTTCCAGCTGTTCTGTCCCCAGCCTGTGGCGCTGCCTGGGGTTGTTGCAACCCAAATACAGAACTCAGCATTTCATGTTGTTGAACCTCACATCACTGGCCTCTGCACATCAATTCAGCCTGTTCAGATCCCTCTACAGATCCTTCCTACACTCCAACACTTCAACATCCCCACCCAACTTGCTGTGGGTTGTGAACTGACTGAGGGTGCTCTTGATCCCCTCATCCATATTGTCAATAAAGATATTAAACAGGACTGTCCTCAGTACTGACCTAGTCACCACTTGTTACTGTCTGCCAGCTGGATGTATCTCCATTCACCACCACTCTCTGGACCCAGCCATCCAGCCAGGTTTTTACCCAGAGAACTAAGCACCCATTGAAGCCATGGGCAGCCACTTTCTCCAGGAGAATGCTGTGGGAAGAAGTGGTTTGAAAAGGCTTTGCTAAGGCCCAGGAATACAATATCCACAGCCTTTCCTTTGCCCACTAGATTGGCAACCAAGTAATGAAAGGAGATCAGGCTGGTCAAGCAGGGTCTGCCTGACATGAACCTGTGCTGGCTGGGGTTGGATCCCTGGTTGTGCTGTATGTGGTGTGGGATGACACTCAAGATGATCTGCTCCCTGACCTTCCCCCGCATCAAGGTCAGTCTGAAAGGCCTGTAGTGACGTATCTTAGGGTAATGGAATCAGAAATCTTTTGAATAAATAAGTATTATATTTAAGCTTCATATAAGCTTCTTTCCTGAATTTTTGCTGTTAGATCAGCATCCAAATAAATTCTCCATCATTTTATTACAACTGTGTGTAATGAGTCACCACTGCCTGTATTTTACTAAAAATGGCTAGAAATAATTCTTCTTCGGGATTGTACTTTGAGGATCTATTAAATGCTTATTATAAACAAAGGCAAACTCTATCTTTGAACTCATCTTCAATTTCAATATCGGAATCTGCAGGTCTACTTTTTCTTCACATAAACTATAACAGGAAGATGTTGACTCTCCTTACTGCTTTAGAAACGTGCCAGAGAAAAATCACACTAACACATTTTGTGACATCAGTGTTGGAACTAAGTTGACAAAAAGATACACACCCAATTCTCAAGTCCGTCCCATTCAGAAATCACACACACACGCCCCACCCTCCTCCCCCTTCTCAAACTCCTTGAGTTTGCATTGCAGTGATACCAAAACTGCTGTTGGCATCACCTTAGCAGCTGATTTCAGGCTTGAGCACACACAGGGAAGGAAAAGTGAGACCACAATTCCAGGTACAGCTGTGGATGGTGAATCAGTCCCATTCTATAAAAGCATTCAATCAGCTAATGTAATCCACCAAGTGCCAGTGAAACATCACAAAAAAGGACTAGAATGCCTGCATATTTTCAGAGAATTGTCTGAATTCCCTGATAAAGTGAAAAAATTGACTTTCTCTCAGATGCAAAATCAAGCACAAACTAAGCTTTCTGGGTGAAATATGAGGGAGAAACCTA
Source organism: Grantiella picta (assembly GCA_013397955.1). Classification (NCBI taxonomy): domain Eukaryota; kingdom Metazoa; phylum Chordata; class Aves; order Passeriformes; family Meliphagidae; genus Grantiella; species Grantiella picta. The sequence continues at coordinate 2,174,028 of VZRM01005611.1, forward strand.
GAAAAGCACCCTATGAAGGGATGAACACAAAGTGATCCCCCAGAAAAAAAATGAGAACATTGAAATGCAAAATATCCTACCAACAGCTCCATGTAGCTAGCCCTGTTTACAATGGTGTGCAAGCACAAAAAAAACCATGTAGCACACTTATGCAATTAAGGCTTGGCAATTTGATGAAAATATCATGGAACAGAATTGATGTGAATTTGAGCACCCTGCCAGCTCATTGGGATGGAATTGGCAGTCAGGAAAAGGGACGGGTGGTGTGATGTGCACTCATGAGCCTGCACAGGCAAACTCTGGGCTCCAGGGCAATTGCCAGGAGTTGGTTATCGTGCAGGAAAACAGGGATTTTAACAATAGTTAAGCTCTCAAGGGAGGTAGGTTCTTCCAGCCTTTGGATAATTGAGGGAAAAATAGTGGGGGATAGATGTATTACCAACCTCTAATAGTCACAATCCCCCAAAAACATTAAAAACATTGCCATAGCAGAGGTAGAGGCAAATTAAGTGATTCTTCTCCTAAATGAAACTGCATTTAATTGCAAAACTTTATGCACTTCACAGTAATGTTTACCTCTACGTGGTTAAATGTTTCTTTAGATTAACTCAATACTAAATCAAACCAAAACAGATCACACAGCAGTTCATATATGCATGATTTTTTTCAGTGATTTCAAATTTATGCTAGATGCTAAAGGAACTACAGCATGTCTAAACATTTGCAGAAATCTAAGCACTTAAATAAAAAAATATCATATGGCAATAGACAAGCAAGATTTATGAAATCCTATTGTAGGATTTAAAATTATAGCACTGTGTTTCAGAAAGAACAAGGTAGTCTCCCCAAATATAATATACTATATGATATACTGTTATTATAGGTATATAATAATATTGTCTAAAAAATCCTTCCTCCACTAGGAAGGCTTTTACTCCACCATGGAGCAAAAACTGACCATTCCTGTAACAGATTAGATTTGGCAAAGAACACAAAGACAATGAAAAGTTAATTATATGCCAATGTAATAAATGTTTAAGCATCCTGAAAAATAGTCTTGTACTACATTTCATTTCAAAAAGGGGTTTATTTTATAAGGATATTTTTTACTTGTATTCATTACTTACTGTCAGACAGCAAGCACTTACTGTCAAATCTCACATTGTGCATATTACTATATGATAGCAGAATGGTCACAATTCTGCAAAAGCTTATAAATTGTGCCAATAACTGGACTTGCTAGTCAAACCCAATTAACTTCTAACACCAGTTTGCCTAGTAAAGCATCCACTTAGTCAGAACTCATTTGTGCTTTAAAATTGATGCATTTTACATTTTTTGAAAAGTATTATTTCTTCACTATGTCATTGGAATTAAAAAAAATATATATAAAGCTGATTTTAAAATCTAAAGTTACAAATAAAATTAAGCTGAATATTTAGGGTTTACAACGTTTGAATGTGCTGTAAGCACATTTTGAAGCATCAAGCAGTTCTCAGCTTCCTGCTGTGTCCCATATAGAGTCTCCATCACTATCATCAGTCATGCATAAAATAATTGTTTTTCTGCTCTTACAATAGGACCAAGAAAACCCTGCATTCTGGTTGAAATGAAAATGAAGGCAACATGAGTAATCACATCATGATGGGTCAGCTGTTGTGTACCGAACATCCTTAAAAGCAGTTCAATAATGGTACCTTTAACTAAATGTTTATTTACATAATCACATAGGTAAAAATGAACAAATAATGTTTTTAAAGCAATATCATTTTAAAGGACATTTTGGATTGAATGTTCAGAAAATCAACGATGAAAAGAAAAGCTTCTTGACAGTGTCTATAAAAATGATAACAAAATATTTACAAAGAAAAAAATCACCCAAACTCACATATCTGAGATAGCATGAATGAAGAAATTAGCACTTGGATTTAAATTTTCTATTAATTACTGAATTTTTTGTGACAAAATAGAAGTAAACTGAACACCAGATATTATTATGATTTTTTCCCTGAAACATACTTGAAATAAACATATTTTATTTGAACAATCCATTGTTGCTTAATCTGTAAACAGAATATGATAAGCATTTATGTAAACTTGTAATTGATTAAAACTGCTTTAACTCTGGCTAGTATCTTAAAAAAACCTTGAAAGTCAGTGAATTAAAATATATTCTAGATTCCTAAAAAGTAAACTGAAACTCAATTAAAAAAAAGATAATTTTCCCTCCTTTCCATGGGCAACAGCAGATCTGGGATGCAGAATACTGTTATTACAGCATTTAGTTCTTCATAAAATGCCACACTTGGATTCCATGTAAGTGCAGATCAGAAAAGATTTAATTACATTAGAGAACTCTGTTGTTGGCTTAGTGTGTGTGTTTGACTGTGGTTGGCTCTTCAATTTTTTTTTTTATAACAACTCCTTGACAGGAATATTTGGCCTTGACCCTTGAAATGCTTAAATATGTGCATTGATTTATACACCTTAATTACCCCTTTAAACTCACGTCATTTTAAGCATGTGAGTAAGTGTTTGGAGGATAAGAGATGGACAGGTTTTTAAAAGCACCTCAGTGGTGTGAAGAAAAAAGCAAACATTATACTGTGATATATAAATACAGTGATGGAGAGGCAGTGTACAAATAGGAGTGTCATGTTAGATTCGTGAAGCCATCCTTCCACTCTACTTGGTTCTGGCTGTATCACATGGAGTTTTTGGCAGGGAGATGTGGATCAACTGGAAGCAGTCCAGAGGAAAGCAACAGCAATGAATTAGGTTTGGAAAAAAAGATTTAGAAATAAAGGCTGAAGAAACTGAGTTTGCTTATCTAGATAAGTGAGACATTTCAGAGAATGCAGGTTGTTTGTCAGATTTTTGCAAGCATTCTGAGAGAAAATACCCTCAGAACTTCCGTGCTGGTCATTGATGTGTAGGTTCACAGCTACAAGGTTACATGTCATATCTTCTAAACCTTCCTTACATATTTTATACATGTGAGGTCCCCCACAAATCTCCCACTTAGATACTCAATAGATGAGAATAAAAGTGCCCAAATAATTTTCAATTTTTCTTCTGACTTGTTGAAATTCTACAATCTATTGATTTCTCCATTGTGAGGGAATTTATTTAAATCTCCAAGTAACATCTAGAACTGCACTTTATTTTTTGTTACAGATAGCTATTTATCAGAAAGACTGTGGGGGGCCAGAGGGGATACAAATCAGTTATTTTATTTTCCTTTTCTGGATTGTTTTTCTCATTTGTAGGAAAAAAAATTGCCTCTGAGGTAACTAATTTGATCATTGTACACAAGTCTGGTGGGTCACTCCCACCATATTATCTATGGATTACTGGAGTTTAATATTCTTACTTACAGAGATTAGGAGGAGATCAAGAATGAACAGAATGAGGATGCTCATCCCTAATTATCTGTTTTATGACAGAGAATCATTGTTTTAAGTTGCAAGGTTATTGCTTATGAAATCGTTGTGTATAAAATATTGATATTACAGTAATACTGTATTTTGACTGTTAGCATGGTGCACGCCGTCTGTATGAAACATAAGATCTGGCAAAACAAAAATGTTTTTCTAGGAGATTTACAAAGTGACAAGTTTTTTTATTATTTAAGCAATACTAAAGATTGAATAAATACATATTTTTTCTTGTAACTGTATTCCAAGAGTGAATGCCTCAGTAGCAACATTAATCAGGAAAAAAATCTGTAATCTGTAGCATTTGTCATGTAATTAAAATGATAAAAAGCCGGTAAATAGGAGAGAAATGGCTGTCTGAAAGGAGTTACAAGTAGGCAGATATCCAACACATGCTCCTGCAGTGGAAATCATAAAGCAAAGCTAATGCATTTAATAATTTGTACAATTCTAAAGGCAATAGCTCCACAAACAGTAAATACATATGGAAATATCTTAAGAATTCCAGCTCTTTATTTTTCTTTTTAAAATTCCTGCAGTGCATTTGGATTCTACCTGGACATCCCCACTATCCTACAGCATCTCACATTTCACCTTTTACACTGCGTGGTAGGAAGATGCTCAGATTCAGCCTAGGTTCATAAATGCTCTGACCTTCAAGAGTTATCCTTCCTCAGGCAATTACTGGAGAGTGGTCAGACTGCAGAGGATGACTTGGAGCAGTTTACATGCTTTGCATGATGTAACATGAGGAATATATTTGGCATTGTCTACCTGGAAAATCTAAATACTCTTTGATATCTAAAGATGTTATGTTATTGATTTCAATCAGACAAAAAAATCAATGAAAAAAGGAGATTTTAAGAGGAGGCAGGTGGAGACAACAGGAAGATATTTCAGGAAATCTGATATTTCCATCTGAGTTGAGCCAAAAAGTTGAAACTATGCCTTTTACATTCCAGGCACTAAACAAACTTCCTAGAAAGTTTCCCTATAAGGGAGTGAATGTTTAAGTATTTATACCACATTTATATCTCTATCTTGGTGGTGATAGGTGGGAGGGTGGCAGAGGAGATGTTCCTGAAACAGGGAGACAAAATATTTCTATATCAATATATGCAGATAAATTTTTTCTTAGCAGTTTCAGTGCTACCATAGCACTCTACAGAGCTAGAATGACTGTATCTTCCCTCATACATTAGCAATATCAGGAACTCTCATTTTTTTTACCTTTTCAAGTAGATATAACATCCCTGTTGTTGATGTACTTGAAACACTGAATTATCCAAATTCTAGTCCCGAGTCAAAGTCAGCAACCTAAATCTGGTACTACCTGGTACTGGAGCTCATAAGGAGCTCCCAAATTTTGGGGATGTTAGGTGTTTCAGCTTGAGGGTCTGCTACACCTCCTCTTTCAATTCCTGATAAAAGTATTTATGAATTTTGCTCACAGCAGAAATTTTGCTAACATCAAACCCCTGGTTTTGGGTTAATGCATTCTTGAAAAATCCTGATGGTCTCTAGGTCCTGCTCATACTTAGTGAACCTTGTGGTGAGAGATTGTGGTTCACATGGATGCCCAGTGCAGTCTGTTATTGTCCCAATATGGTTGATGACAGAACTCCCGTTTTAAATGCTACATAGTCAGTTTTCAAGATCATAATTGTGAACGATATCATATAGAGCCGTGGGCGTATTCAACACAGACACATTTCAAACATTTTCTTCTCAAAGTTCTGAAATTCCTTGAAAAAGTTTCTATTAATATCTTATTATTAATTTCTTTTCTTCTGCTTAAATCCAAGTGGTTTATTTGAGCTTGACTTTTGAAAATCTAACTGTAGGGGACCCTATATATCAAGGAAACATTTGATGTTTCCTTAAGATTACATTGCAAATTACAAGGCAAATTACAATATAAATGCAAACAACATATGCTATAAGGAAACAGGAAACTGTCAGAATTATAGTAATTCATGAAAATAACAGCTTATTGATCTGTTGAATCTAATCAAAGAGAGTAACAATTGACTAAACATTTGGTATCGCTTTTAATCTTTTTATGAACAGAGTTCTCATTACAACTTATTTGCATGTACTCTATTTCAATACATACTCTATAGTTATATAAGAATGAACATTTCTAGGGAGAAAATGGAAAAAAAATATATGTTTCATGCTCACTTAAATGGAATAAAGTAGAAATATGAAGCGGGAAACACAGATCTTTTTATGTTGTCATTATTGCAAACTACTTCTCTCTTCAGACTGTACCAGAAATTTTTCTTGGTTTTTTTTTTTTTGTTTGCTTGTTTGGTTTGGGATTTTTTTGGGTTGTAGTTGTTTTTTTTAGGAGAGAGAAAGAGAAAAATGGTGGGAGCCAAAGAATTATAGCCAAGACATAAACCACAAGAAACGTCTCTGACTCTCAAGCAGTATGTTAAATAAAGTGTTCATATACCCACACAAGCACTAGTATAAGTGGAAGATCCAATTTTGCTGATCTGACACTACCAAAAAGACAAAATCACTGCCTAGTTATGAATTTAAAAGGTTAAGGCAACATAAAGACACCAGTTGTATAGAGTAGGAGTAAAACACAGCACTTGTTTTTTAATAAGTAGATATCTGCTTGATCATACACCTACCCATGTGCTTCCAGGATAAAAGTTATTGTAAGTATTTCAAACTGTTTTCAATTGATTAAGTTACTCCATCTAGCATTGGCCTAGGGATAGATATTAGATGTGGATATTACATGAAGAAATAAAGCAGGCTTTTTTTTTTTAAACTGCCAAATAAAGCTTCAGGGAAGTCTAGTTTTACTATCACATTTTACAAAGCACTGTTCCTTAAACTAGCCCCAGATGCACAGTTCAGGTCCATGCACCTCATCTCTCTTTCCTACTTTATATGAGGTGATAATATCTTTTATTCACAAAGCTGCGAAAGATGTCCTTGAATGTACCAACCACAGACATTTATCTCGTTAAGCCTTGATTATAAAATTCTCCCCCAAGATCTGATAGACAGGGACCAATCCAGCTTTATAAAGTTTCATTAGCTCTGGAGGAAGCATCTTCATCTTAGCAGCCAAAATATCTTGTTTAGAACCTCTGTGCTGGGACACTATTTCTTAACCATAATGTAAAGGGCAGATTTGATCTATCTACTGTCATTAAAGACAAAGTAAAACCACAAATGTGTCCGAACTGAATACAGTTATTTTTGGATTGTGGCAAAGATTAGACGCCTCAGCTGTGGGTGGTGAGTCTGGGAGAAGCCCATTTAATGAGGCACTGTGAACACCATTAAAAGACAATCCCTGTCTCTAAAAGCTTGTTGCATAACAACCCCATCAACAGCACATAGTACTTTGATGGAGCTCTGCCCTCCATTTTCAATAAACTCTTTCTGGGTGCATATCTAACCACATATCTGGAGAAGCAACTACACTTACTCTTAGAGCAAGAGATATTGTGGGGATGAGACAGACAGATGGGGGAGCACGGTGCACCAGGGAGATTTATGACAAGGGTAACATGAAGTAATTAATCTCTTGAACATACATTTCTGGGAAAAAATTTGTTAATGGCAAATTTTCAGCACTACGGTCCAGCTTTTCCAACCTGTTTATATACTTATCATTTAAAATTAGCAATCTGGTTGCATTCATAAAGGTCACGAAAATATTTATAGTTCAGGCCTCTTCACATTAACTGCAAGGCAACTTGGCACTGCTGTCAGGAATTCTTTCAAACCAATAAGGGACTCTTAGGTGCTACTACTAGAGAAGTATGATTGTGCTAATGAAGTATCTGCAGGAGGGGGGAAACTGCCATTTCATATAGATTATGCTATAATGTTTCTGCTTAAGACAGTGAAATCATTTCCTCATTTATTACAATAGCTGTAATTATAATAGCTGTATCATCATTAATAGCTGTATAATGGCTCTGCAGTTATTAATACTGAGGTACAAAATCAATTTAAATTGTCAGAAATTTTGTTATTATCCAGCAGTTATTAAGATGCCTTTTACCTGCAACTTTTATTTGCCCCCCAAGAATGCTGAAGAGTTAGGCTTGAGGATATAAAATGAAAGATGATAAAACCACTGAAGTAAATTCTAATATTTCAGAAAATTTAAGTATAACTTCAGCAAGTAATTTTCACTACAAAATTTGTACTGCAAACTCAGATCACTTCAGCAAATCTGCCCATCTAGTCACTCTGAAAGAAGGAATTGCTGTATTGTCCACACCTATGCCCTACTGTGTTCCACTATTGTCCCTTCTGCCTTTGCAGCTCTCTCCTTCCCTGGATCTCTTAGGGTGTTTTATTATGTTGAATGGAATCTAATGAGCAATATACAATCTGGTTTTCTCAATGAATCAGTTTACCATTAAGACCTGGTGGTTTATGCTTCTTGCAGAAGAGGAATTGTGCTGGACAATCCACCTATTCCCTCAAGCAGATTGGCTTCACCATCTCCTGTGAAACCATTGGATCCTCAAGTTTTTCACCTGTGCACAAAATATTGTTTCGCAGTGTAACTGGAAGAGAATACATTCAGTGACTGTAAAAAGGGTCTTTATTTTGGTCAAGAGAAGGTTACATTCAGTTGCATATGAAAAAACATGGATCCAGCCATGAAAACACAGCACCACTACATATTAGGAATCCTTCTTTGAGTAAAGAGCATTTAGCTGGATCATTTGAGGAACATACCATATATTTATGTGTAGGGGAAGGCTTAAAGAACTTTGGAAAAAGGAGGCCAGGAGCAAACAGCCATAAAAATTAATCTAGACAGGAATTTACTCTCTGTCCCTATCTGAAGAGATCCAAGGAAAGAGAATGATGATAAATAAGCTGTGAGTCAAATGACTTTTTTTGCTATTGGGCTGCATCCAGTACAAGAGGGACATTCTCCCGGAAAAAAGATCAGGCACCTTCACACAGACAGTCCTTTCAATATCAGAACTGTATCAAAGGACATAAATATTTCCTATCATTTTCTCATATTTATATTTTATTTTCAGACTGCGACTCTGATCAAAATTCACAAATAGGATTTTTTTATAAATCAGAAGTCAAGATTGCTGCATTTATATTAATTCCTATTCTAAGACTGTGCAGTGAGTATGTCTTGGAAAAAATGTTGTCTTAACCACATCTCAAGGACAGTACAATCTTATGCTCATATATACTAAAGCAGGAGCAGACAAGTGCCATGAATTATGTGATCTAAATTGGAGGTAAAGATTATCACCAATCAATGCTACCTCGTACCAGAAGGAAGAAGCAAGAAAGAGTAATGCAGATCAGAAGGTTTTGCGCAGGGCAGAGAAGTTTGCTATGTTGGAGGCTGCTATGCTGGCAATATAAATCTGTGTTTTATTTAATTCACTCTGGTTGCCTTGTCTTTTGCCTTTTGACATCCAAGATTCACAGGCCCATAATGACATGCATTAGTTAATTAGTTAATGTTTCTAAAGCACTTTGAAAATGTAAAGCATTGTGTTGAGAACTACATATGAGAAATTGATATGAGGATACATTTAACTGTGGGAGTGGGAAATACACTTTTCAGATATGGTATTAGGGAAGATAAATATTTTTGCATAATTAAACCAGACTGTATTCTGCTCCCTGTAAATATACATGAGATATATCTGTGTCATACTGTGTAGCTACAGCATCACTGAGATTATATAAACAGAAAACCACTTCACATTTTCATTGGAAAGAGCACCACAGATTTGTTATAAAAGGTGCAGAGCTTTCTGCAATATGAAAGCAGAAAATTTTCAGAAACTACAGCCCATATACTAGGCATATGCTATACAGGCATGATATTGCCTGCTTTTTTCTGTTTAGTGCTATAAGATAGTATTTACAATTAATTTTGTGATGCAGAGAAATTTGGTATAGTGGGAGTATAATGTTACCTGGCTGCTGTAGTCTTTAAGTCACACAGACTTTTTAAGGGACATCTGAAATTATGAGCTAAGCCAAGGTGCTCCAAGGTGCAACATTGAAGATGTAGGCACCTGTGTGTTGGCAGCTTGTCCAGGAACCTTCTGTGTGCAGCAATGTGGACTTGGACATATTGCACAGTCCACTGACGTGCCTGAGTCAGATATGGAAATTGTAAATGAGGATGTGACCAGCAGGTACATGAAAAAAACATGAATACACTCTCAGCTGGCATCAGTCATGCTGATATAGGGCAGGTCACAGTCAGTCCAGATGAATACTAGAAAGTTTTGGCATTTCCATGCAGGATGGCAGCATGTCAGGTGTTTTACAAAAAAGATTTAAGGGACCCACTAAACATTTCTGTGTGTTTCTAGTACAGAAGCCATCCCATTATCACGCACTTTTCCCAACCAACAATCTCTGTGTTCTAGATATATCAGGCAGTGATGAGTCTAGATAAGAATTATTTTTCATGTTATCACTGAAGATAAAAAATACAACTGTCAGGAAATTGGAAAGCAATTTGTAGCAGTTGCGATACAATAAGTGCACATCCTGTGTCAAAACCACATAAGCTACCCAATCTCATGTTCTAGGTGAAGATCCATGAAGAAAAACAAATATGCATGCCTTCATCCGCAGGAAGTAGGCTCAATAAAGTCTTCTAAGTGAAACTCTGAGAAGTCTTAAAACTAACAGAAACTGATTTATCAGGAAATTTGTAGTTTCCTTTTAAGTCCACACTGCAAAGAGCAAAAGAAATCTATTTATGAGAAATTAAAAGAGAAAGAAGGAGCAAAGTCAAAACAAATAATAGCTGGGAAATGTCAGTGATATTAAAATAGTCTTTTTTATTACAGTGAATTATTTGACTTTATTTTTGTGAAGCAGTATCTAGCAATTTGGAAAAAATAATATTGTGTAGGTGCAGATCAATGTCTCAATTTAGATAAATTTAGCTGACATGTGTCTGTCCATCCCCCAATATGCTTCAATTTCATTAGATGAGCATTTCCTGCTAGAATTTTTTTTTCTAACAGATCATCTCATCAAAATTATTTTATATTGGTAAAAGGTGAAATTATATGACAGAGGACTGTATTTGCAATTATTAAGTACAAAAATGCTAGGTTCATTAAATGTTCTTCAAAGTGAATATACAAACTATCCTTACTCATACTACACCCCACTCTCTATCATCAGCTGTGCCATCTCATTTTCAGCTCCTTGCACTTATTTCTCCTCAGCTTAAGAACTGACCTTTATGGCAAATGGTGTATTCAGTCTTCACATTCTTTAAAAGCTGAAGATGAACCTGGTCTTTGTTAGGAACTGCATCAAGTCCTGTCTATATTTCCAGTTGACTTTTTTTCTAATTAGAGAGCAAAATCAGATTCCACATCTGCTGGTGTGTAGGTTTCCATGTCCTTCACTGGGGTCAGGATTTTTTCATATGAAGTTTTATCATTTTTTCCAGAAGCATCTGAAACTTCCTGTGGGCATTGGTAGAACTTTATTTTTACAAATAGTAGAGGACAGGATGTCTTCATCTGGTAGGAACAAGAAAGGGCATATTCTAGGAGCAATAGATGCCCCTTTATACACAATCTACTCCAGGATCGCCACACTTCAGGAAAACAGTTTCAGTCATTTTGCTATACATCTATCTTTTCAGATGTAACAAAACTATTTTGCAGTTTTAGGAGCTTCTCTGGATAGTCTGTTCTTTCCAGGTTTCTTCATAATAGTGATGAATGTAGCACATTTTATTTCCTCCTATGCTGTTTAAGAACAGGCTGTTGCCTGCTACCCTTTTCTACAAGTGCTCTTTGCTCAATGCCTCACCCACTCAACAAGAATTTTCAGTCTTCCCTCAAGTTAAGAAGAAAGAGATTAACAAAACTGCTAATACTGAAGAATACAGTGATGGAAAATAAATTCTTGACTGAGGAGAACAAGACCAAACCTTCTAAAACAGTTAATATGTTTTGGCATATTTTTTCCTAGTGCAAAAATTTGTCTCACTTTTGCAAAGGAACATTAGTTGATAGGTTGACAGTGTTTAACTAACAGACACTTCTGAAAATAAATGGTAAAAGTTTCTTTCCCCCAGTTTTATAGCAAGCATAACGTACAGGGACAACAAAACCTACACTGTGCCATTATCTTTGGAAAATTTTTGAAACATGATTGTGATACCCTAAACCACAGGAACAAATCATATGTCTGGGCAGGGAAATGTAGGCAAGACCTGAAGTTTTCTTCTGTCTGTATCACTAGAACTGCTTTATTCCAAGCCAAACAAAGCTGCTTGGGAATCACCCTTTTGAAGTGAAGCCATGTTTACCTTTCTTTACTTGCTGAGCTACTACATGCAGTCAATCTATATATCTGTGAAAAGAAAGACATTAGTCTTCCAGCTGTGATATATCTTACTTTATCTCATGCTTTTCCTGCACCACTTATTTTATTACAGTTTGCCCACAACTGGAGATTGTAATATATCTGTTAGTTACCCTTGGGCAGGTATCCACTTTAAATATGCTTCCAAATTTTATGAAGATATTTTGTAAACATATCTGAAACAAATGAAAGATCTTTTTCTGGAGGCAACCACTTTTTCAGTCTTAAAAAAGGCTACCCAAGCTCAGTTATTCTTAACTTTCCTAGAAGCTATTAGAGTGCAAAGCACTGTCCTAAACATTTTTTATGTACCTTGTTGATGTGAGGCTGACCCAGGGTATTAGAAGTCACTAAACAGTAGCAAACACTTCAGCATATACATGTGCAATAATGGGGAAGAAGGTTAGTGTAAAAAAATAATAATAGTTGTGTATCAGACTAGTGATGTTAAAGCCTGTAATGTACAAGAATGATACTGCCATTATGAATTATGAGAATCTGTGACACTCATGACATGGGTTTAAGTGACAGACATTATAGCAGTTGCTCTTTAGTAGAGCATTACAGAAAATGATGAAGAAAAAGATCTTTTAAAAAAACCTAGTGGCCAACTAGTTTTAAGATAAATAATATTTGGGGATCTATATTACCAGACAAGCAGCAACACACCAGTAATGTACTACTATTAAAATAAAATCTACTCATCTCGCTTCTAGCCAGTTCCTCACTCACTATAGAATTTCCTATTAATCCCCATTTTTCTCAATGCAACCCATGATTTGCCACAGCTCTCTGAAGTCCAGAAAAATTAGACTGACTTTTATTTCTTTTAACAAAAACAATTTCTTGAGATTGATCTACCATGACCTATGAGTTCTCATGTTTCTCTATGACTCATCATGTTTGTAAAACAAACCTTTGTTTTACACTTTTTTCTTCCATCTCTTTGATATTGTCGACATTTTCTAACTTTTTTCCTGATGGATTTTTAATCCATATTAGTCTGCCTCTGATTCCTGTCTTAAATGTAGCTAGCATTTATACAATTCCATAATTTTATGGTGCCACTGATATTTCTTAACACCTTTTGTCTGTTATTTTATATTCCAGTATTTTGGGAAGGATGTAGTCTTTTTCTCTCCCCATCTCCTTCACACAGTCATACATTGAGCTTAGTGAGATTTGCTTTCATAAGCTTGCCTTTGCTCTTGTGCTTAGCATTGGTCCCATTAGTAAGTGAAACAGATAGAAGTTTGGATCTGTTTTGGGTAAAAGATAAGTTTAGGCACATCTGCCATCTTTGTGTTTTGTTAAGAAAATAAGAATCTTCATTCCAAAACAAAGGCATAGGCTGATGTTATCTTCATTTATCCCACTGGTTTCTATTCAACAAAGCACAGGATTCTTTCTTCTTTTCTGCTTTCCCCATTTTTTAATAGTTTTCTGCTTAAGGTTAATGCTCTTTTAAAATTCCTTACTCAGAACATAATTTGAGAACATTCTAAGCAATTCTTCATCTTGGATTGGAGCCTGAATTCCAGGAATTTTTGCACCTCTGACTGAGAAAATTTTCATTTCTGTAAGACTTAGTTCCCAAACTCTTGATTCGAGTTTATTTATAATCATTCCTTGAAGTCTTCTCTTTTTAATTGAAAACACGTATATAGTAAGACTAAGCTAAAATTTCAAGGTCTATTCCAAATTTCTGAACAGTTATTTTGAAAGCTTATGCTTTAAATATTGAATATTTATCAATAAATAATTATATTACCTTTAAACTTCAGTGTTTACAAGAAATTGGAAGTTCTGATAGTACTCTTTTTTCATACTGTAGGTTTCCACAAGAACTCCTTGAGGGGATTATCTTGCTGTCGCAGCTGACTCATAATGAACACAGGTGTGTGTGTTTTGTCTTTGACTCAGAGTCAGTCACAGCTGTCATAGAAATCAAAATCTTTCAGTTGCAACTTGATCTAATAAAATACAATTACAGTACCATCAGCATGGAGAAATCTCCCACACAGCCTAGTGAGCACCCTGGGGGGAATGTTTTTAGTGTGGTGCACAGTAAATTAACCACTAAACACCCATTAATGTTAATGAGAGCTCCATGGTTAATTTCCTGAGCACTGTGCTGAACAGATACCTGTAGGTATTGGTTTTAAGCCTGTCTAGCGTACATTTAGTCTAATAAAATGTACTGTAAAAAGTAAGGAGACCATCTAATACAACTATTAAATCTATCCTTACAGTGTAATTTACACAAAGCAAGTTAGTCAATCTGTTAAAGAAAATAAGGTCAACACCGATTAATAGGAGACAGTTTTCTAATATAGAGCAAATATATTTGCATACAAGTGGCAAATCAAATATGCAAAAGTGCAAAATATATTTTAAGACTGTGATCAAAGACATCCTCTCCTGTAGTCATCAGACACAAGGGGGCAAATTTCTAATACACAGCACAAAGCTGCTATACATGAGCCTGTCAGTTGTATATGCACCAGTATTTTTATTGTTAATTCCATTTCAGTGGTAAAAGTCATTTAGCTGAAGGTCCTATTTTATTTTAAACTGTATTTTGAATGTTTATACTTCAAGATATAATGACAAATTTTAAGCGGAAGTTGCAGCTGGTATGTTCTTAATGATGTATTTCCAAGTCATGCTACAACAGCCATCTCTGATTACACCAGCATTAGCTAAGTTGTCCATAAGATGAGACAATTCTATTAAGCTACAGGATCAGATCTCGAGGAAATGTTTTGTAATTTCATTAGAAAGGGATATAATTTTTCTTCCCATGCACTGGTCAGGACATGTAGGACTGACCACCAGTCCCACAAACCCTTACAATTTAGATGCCTTTAAATTAATAAAAAATGAAACACATCTTAAAATATCTTGCTTAGTTACAGATAAGCTGATTGTGTTTATCTTTGTACAGTGGTCTGAGATTGTAGTATCTTTGCCAGCTTGCCCACATCTCCCCATGATTAAGATGTGGTTCCTTAAACCCTGGTGCTGAATGTACAACAGTAAAACCCATGAAATGTGATGCTCCTGTCCATGGACAATTCTACCATTGCTGAACACTTGTAGTGATTTGGAACTAACACTCCCATCCTTTAGCTTCTAGAAAATTTAGGACCAGAGAGAAGAAAGCTTTCTAACAATGTCTTTCATTCTTCTATTCTGTCCTGTATTTCTTTATTTACATACATTATAAATGGGTTGGTTTTGTTTACCTCTGGCTCATCATTTTTAGATATCACACTTTTAACATTTAAGGTTCTCTTGATGCCTAAGATTTTTAGCTTTTTATATTTTTCATATATTTGTAGCTTTGTAGATTGCTAAAGCATGGCTGTAGCTTCTAGTATTTTCCCTATCTTTCTTCCCTACATTTAGGAACAATAAGCTAACCTAATTAAGACATTCCTAAATATTGTTTAGTCTTATTACAAGAGAACCAGCTCCAAGAGTGTTCTGTTTTCCAACCAGAATCTGGACCAGACTTAAAAAAAAATTGGGACAAAAGACACCTCTGAACTGCTTCCTGTGGGGCAGGACCCCAGGAATTATTACCTAACCATTTAACCTTTTAATTGGACAGTATACGATATATTAGTATACTAATTGACTAACATTACAAAAATTGTAGAATTAATGTACCACGTGGGATTTTTGCTACATTGTGTATTTGAAAGCTTTAATGTAAAGATTTGCTTTTATATTCACTCTAATGTTTTTGGAAAGATTTATTCTATTTCCCAGACATCACTCTCAGTGCAGAAAAAAAGGGCTACTGTGAATCTTCAGCAATTGCCGAAAGTACAAGCAAATCCATAAATTTTATTATTTATTTCCTATAGCATAGCACTAATCAAAAATCAGAATCACTGTACAGGTAGAGTATAAATAAAGAATCTCCCCCAAAAACCTAGAGTATAACCTCAACATAAATAGCTCAGAAAAACTCAAAGGTTTTTCTTAGAAGCTTTGACATAGCTTCACTAGTGGGCTTCAGCCCTTACATATAACATTCTCTGTTCACTGAAACTGTTCTGCAGAGTTCTGCAGAGTTCTGAGAGTTCTGCAGCCTGCACAAAGTCAGGAGCAAAAATACCAAAGAGCCAGATTCACTCAGATTTAAACTTGGACAATTAACTCACTATCTCAAAGCAGTTTCAAAGACATCTAGTTATATTTACATACACTTAATACTGAACAACTTCTCTGTTAGGTACTAAGTAAAGATGCAATTTCAATGTTACGTTGGTGAATGGGTTTTGGCAGGGACAGAGTTCATTTACTTCACAGTAGCTGGTATACGGCTACAGTTTGGATTTGTGCTGAGAACAGTACTGATGATACAGGGGTGCTTCCACTATTGCTGAGCAGGGCTTGCACAGGGCTAAGGCCTTTGCTGCTTCTCATCTCACCCCACCAGTGAGTGGGCTGGGGGTGCACGAGGTGGGGGGGACATATCCAGGACAGCTGACCCCAACTGACCAAAGGAATAGCCCATACCATATGGCATCATGCTCAGCATGGAGAGCTGGGAGAAAAGGAAGGAGTAAGAGGATGGACATTGGAGTGTTGGCATTGTCTTCCGAAGTCACTGTGACACATGATGGAGTCTGGATTTCCTGGGGATGCCTGAACACCTGTCTGTCGACAGAAAGTGGTAAATTAATTCTTTGTTTTGCTTTTCCTGCATGTGTGGCTTTTACTTTACTTATTTCACCATCTTTAACTCAACCAATGTTGAGTTTTTACTGTTCTCACTTTTACTGTTCTGATTGTCTCCCCCATCCCATTCAAGGAGAGAAAAAGTGGCTGTGAGAAGCTTAGCTGCAGACATGGGTCAAACTACGTTAGTGAGATATACAATTAAAATCATCCTGAGTCCCAAAGAGGAACTTGCATTACCCTTTAACATGTATTTGGAGGTGCCCTATTTTTGAAAATTAAGTGTACAAATCCTGCAGTGAGAGTGTAAGCTCTTGATTTTCAATGTTGTCTCCAAAAGGCTTTTAAAAAGGCTTGTTGGCTAGCAGCTGTTCCTGGAATGAACCATCATGGTTTTATGCACATAAAGAATCCTTAGACTTCACATTAATGTCACCCCTTTTAAACTCAGTCATGCTATTCAGTTTCTCTAATGTGCAAACTTAGGCAAGCATAGAAAGCTACGGGTCTTTCTGTCATGGTAGAAAAAACATATATACAAATATTGAGCATGCAATTCTCCTTACCAGTTCCATCCCCCGCCCCCAGTCACATCTCTACTTACACTATTTCAATTGCAAATGAATGTTTGCTAGATAATTAGCTACTGAAATGCTGGCTTGCGACACCTTTACCATACTACTTTTACTATAGTACCATCTAATTGCTTACAAAATTTTCAATTAGATTCTCTTCACTTTTTTTAGATGTTCCCTCTGCCATATTCTTTCTCATACCTGCTTTCTAGCAAGTCAAGCACAAATCAGCCAATTTTCCTTCCCTTAAGAATGGACAGATCAGCTCCAGAATAATACTTTAACTTGTCTTAAAATTATTTAAAATAGGGATTCCAGGCAATCATCAAAGCTACTAACATTACCTTCAAAAGACTCAAAGAAGTGTTCGTCAGATTTTCACTTTCAGATCAAAGTGATAGAGCACAAAAAGCATTTCAGCTACAATAATGCAAAGGTGCCCTCTGGGAAAAAGAGCCTAGATTTTCCATGCTAATGCTCATCCATTCTCTAGATTATGTTGCAAAGCAAAAATTCAGGATGTTAGTCACACTTCAGGTTTCTCACACCAGGTTAGATTTCTCCATGTCTGCATGAAGCAAATGTCAGCTGTATACCTAATCCACATATAAAGCTGATTCTCTAGATTTGCAATAACAAGTGTATGTGATCAAATAGAATTCTATGAAAATAAACACCAGGAAAAGTCAATGTTTCTTGTCTGAAGCCCTATCTATTTCTCAAGACTCTGCAGACCTTAAAATCAAAGTATAACTATTTTAATAAAACACAGCAAAGAGATGAGGAAACACGAGGTTGTGGAAAAGATATACTTGGGTGAAGGGAGTAAAACACAGATTATTCTTCCTCAATTAATCTATTTGCAGGATTCTCTATAAAGAATACTAAGCAGTTTATTTCTTTCAGAAAAATAAAAAGCAAAATAAAGATGTAGCAATGCTTCTGCAGGAGACATAAACTCAGTGAACGCTTGACTATTTCTTCATGCTATGCCATTTGATAGCAAAAACGGAAAAAAAAATGCTGGCACTTCAAACTGGCAGTGTAGCTATCCATTTAAAACCCTGTATCAGATTACCAATACCATGTGATGTCTTATATAAAGCTGGATAACATTCATGATCAGTTTGTATCCAGTACAAAGCTCCTCATAAATAAATAGGGCTAGAGGCATGTTTTGATGGCAGAGGGCATCATACTGCTCTGTTCTTATTGAAAGATGGCCCTGGTTTAGTAAAGATATGTTTTGTTGGCAAAAAGTCTGCTATCATCTGGTTAAGTGGAAGGATGTTCAGACATGAAGCTGAAGCAAACATTTAAGCTTAATCTTGAAGGCAAGTGATTTACTTTGTAGCATTTCAAGGCTATTTATTTTACAGTACAGCAGCTTGTTTGCCTGGAATCAGTGTGACTCACAAAATCTTGTTAAAATGAAATATTAGGGGGAGGAAAGAAGAAAACAAAAAAGGAAGAAGAAACAGAGCAAGAGTTAGGAGTTAGAAATATAAGTAGAAGAAGAAATAAAGATTTAAACAAAAAGACTGTTAGAGAACAAGAATATATCGAGTAAACATATATTTAAGTTTATCTTCCATTTGAACCTTTTAATAGAGCCCCTGCTTATTCTGGCCAGCAGTTTCTCTTGCAAATAGCTTCATAGGCATCAGTGGGACAATTTCTGAGAATTACTGCACTTTTATGTCACTTAGAAGTGGACTACATAGTCTTTCAGATGATAATTAACAGAAATGACTACAGAGTAGTCAGAAGGAAGAGAATATATATTCTATAAACTCAAATATCAGAGTACCGAAAATAGAGGCTAGTATTAACCATTGGGAACTTAGAATTAACCAGTCTTTTAACACATTTGGATTTATTCCACACATAAACACACAAGTAATATTTTGCTTGCTATTTCACCCATTATTTTTCCGTAATGAAGTTGATTAATTAAAGGAAACTCTAAGTCTTCATTGGTCCCTTCTCTCCTGTTTCCCCCAAGTACACCTATTTTTTTTTACATTAACGGAGGGAAAACATAATGCAGCTACTATTTTAAATGCAAGCAACCATTAATCTCTGAAGATACTACTTAACATAAATGCAAGCAGTCAGTGCTGCAGCTTTTATGTATGTTTTGCACTGTTAGTTCCATCAGTGACCTGATCAGCTACATTTTTTTATGTTCCACACAAACGGCTAAGCCTTTATCTACAAGTTTAGCCTATCAATACCATTTTGTGAAGAAATTTTCACTGAATTATCTAGATCCTCATAAAATTAGTCAGAAGTGTTACAAAGAATCTAACTTTGATGTCCCCCTCAGTTAAGGAGATATTAAATAGTAATTTATTCTCAAATTCAGATTTTTGGTAATACATACACACTGCAATGGCCACTTTAAAATTTATCTCATTTGAAAGACATGTTCCATTTCAGATTTCAGTGTTGATATTAGATGTTGCAAGATATTTTGAGTATGCACTAAGCACCTCCTTATTATCTCAAAATTTTCTTGTTCCACGCAATAATTTTGCTATGTAAATGGCTCGCTGTTGCAACACAGTGAATCAATGGCAGACTACATGAGAGCTAAAGATCTGCTTTTCCATTTTCAGCAACTGGTGATGGTGACAAGATCCTTAAAAGGGGCTCTTTTGAGGTACAAATTAAAGATGTGTCTGCCACTGCAAGCCGATGGCCGACAATCATCATCTCTTCATCATTTGTATGTAGATGTGACAATCTCCATCTGTCTCTGTTGCTCGTTCCCAAGTAATCACAGGATTTAGGGAAAACGTGTAGGTAGATGGAAGAAAGACTTAAGACCTGTATAAAGGATGAATTACTCTCTTATCCTAGTTGACCACAGAATTAACTGATGAAATGGAAATACAATAGACAAAAGAAAAAGATTGAGGGCAGGGAGGGGGACAACTGAAATAATCCCACACAGAGTCCATTGCTGGCCATATTGATCTCAGTTACATGCAGAAGTTGTGCTGTGAGGTTCTCATGTGGGGCTGTCAAACATGGGAAAAACTACTTTTCCTTGCACTGAAGAACACCACAAGAACAGATTTTATAGTAAGTTGGACTGCTCACTGGCTTTGGCTAAAGAAACTGATCACACTCTATGAGTCCCTATAAAGAAAAACAACTAATTCTAACTACTTCACAGTCTCCCCCTCCACTTTATTCCATGCTTGAACTCCCCACTGTTAAAGACAGTGAATGTAGGAGGGTCGTATGTGCACAGGGTCCTATTTAGTATTTAGGCAGGCCCTGATGATATCTAAAAAAATGAGAAACAGAACCAATGAAAACTGGAGGTCTTCATGCAAAAAAACCTTTAAGAGAATATTATACAGACCTCTCACAAAAGCTTTCTATAAATACATTCATTTTACTCTCTTAACATTTGTTATTCCAGTATTTGCAGGTTTTGATGTTAGCATTTTTTTATTTTTCAATTTTATTATGATGTGAATATTTTCATACATTGCCATTTGTATATATCAGTCTACAAGAAAAAAAAAAGAAAAAATAAACTATGTCTGAAACAGTAAAAAGGGGCACGAATCACATTGTATTATGCTTTTTGCTCATAAATGAAAGAAAATTTTTTTCTTTCTATTTCAACTAGGAGCAGTTATTCAGCATTTAAGTATGTTTTCTGAGTGCACAAAGTGAGATTAACTTTTAGAAGAAAGCTGCAGCTATATTATATATTTGCAAAAAAATCCTTTGAGCTCTATTCTGCCTATCACATTTGATGAATTCATTGTCATATCCTTTTATTTAGTGTTCAACATTGGAGAAATTCTTTGATTTTGTAAGGAGCAGATATAAAGAATGATTCAATGGTGTGACAAATGTGACCAAGTCACTCCTAATGTCTAGGTATAAATTATCAGACATGTATTAACAATAAAAATAACTTGCGAAGACAGAATAATGCAATGGAATTAAATAGTATGTGTAGATGTACTAAAAAAGAAAATTGGAGGAGAAGCAAAAAGCTGCAGATCTTCCATCAGTCAATGCTCAAAACCACTCCGGGAGGTGCCAGGTGTGGCTCACAGTAACCTGTGAGTAACCTGCGGGACCTTCTGAAGTCACAGGTGATCTAGCAGTAACAAATGGTGTCTCAGCAGACAAAAGGAGCAGTTAGTTTCCCTGATGGATCTTACAATGAACATCAGTGGAATCCCCCAGCAGGTTAGAGGAGGGGAGATTGGTCTTCCTAAAGATCAGACTCAAACATTCCTAGAGACATCAGGATGAAGTGGCTTAATCCATTGGTCAGCCCCTGGAAAGTTTTGGATGGGGAAAGGGAAAAACCAATCTATCTGCTTGCAGATGATGACAGTCCCCTGTCTGATGACCCCAGTGACATGCAGGTAGTCATTGGCCAGTTTGAAAGTTCTGCAAAGCTCTTTAGACTTACAGTGCCTCTAAGAGAAGTGTGAATTCAGCCAAGACCAGACAAGGCTGACTCTGTAATGTTCAGGGTAATGCAAAATCCTCTTGGTTGTGTGCATTTGAGATGCAACCCTGCAGATGCCAGGGTAGAAGATGACAGTCTGGTCTATTGGTTTGGCTGGTAATCAGGTACTGTCTAGGGAAGGGATAGGATGCTGATCCACATGGGAGGGCTGTCACACAACACTTGTCTCTACCGTGCCTCACAGTTGGGAGATTTAGGCTGCATATCCTTGATAGGCATAACCTTGCTATTATATGCTTCCATCAGCTCAGTCCCCGGGCTCTTCCGTGATTAACGGAATAATTCCATTTGCAGGACATGATACCTAGCTCCACAGTTCTGGGGCACAGTATATTACTGGCACTGAAGTTAGGATA
Organism: Grantiella picta; assembly: GCA_013397955.1. NCBI lineage: Eukaryota > Metazoa > Chordata > Aves > Passeriformes > Meliphagidae > Grantiella > Grantiella picta. The sequence continues at coordinate 2,195,992 of VZRM01005611.1, forward strand.
ATCACAGCTGAATGGCCGTGTAGCTTGTCTACATGATGACACAACCCCTCAGGTCATTATTTGCAGAGGGCTCAAATCAGAAACTCAAACACTGCAATAACCTTAAAGCTAATCTTATCATGTAACCAACAGACTTTAGTGGGAGAAGATTACTACTCTGTTCTGGCAAACTTGGATAATATCTCTATTGTTGTCCTGAACTTTGCCTATGAACTCTATAAAGCAAAAGAAAGAAAAGAAAAAATAAACGTTCAATAATATTCTGTCTCCTTTGTGATATACCTCTGTGCCAGCCTCTGTTCTCACCCTAAAATATATAAATTTTTCTCCACAAATAAAGACATACTGCAGCTTTTACAGGACTTTTGAGAAGATACTTCATCCTCACACTGACTGGCAGCAGAGAAAAGCAAACTAGAAAACTGCTTTTTCAAGGAGTAGGTGAGCAATAATCTATCAGAAACAAATTGTGATACTGCAACAGCAAGTAGAGGGAAAAAAATCAGAACAGGCATACAGCTAATTCAAATCGAAGGGTATTAAACAGGATTTGCCCACAACTAGCTAGCACAGTTTTTACACTGCATTCTTAAAAATATTCCTTCAAGATGTGGAACTATGAGGCTAAATTGATGAAACTCTTCCAGATATCACAAAAAGAAAGAAAAATAAATTGCTTGGGGTGTGAAAAATGATTGCAAAACATACTGCCATGGGATTTTCAAATTTCAATCGTGTTTTAATATTAAATTCAGGATTGAAAATATACACATGTCTTCTCAGAAATTGCTTATGTGGAGTTTCACCGTTGTAATTTGGGTACCTGATCTTCAAAAGTTCCAAGTATTCGACAGCACTAATGGTGAACGAAAAAGGCAGATATACAAAGCACACATGTGTATTTCTATATGGACTTCTATGCACTTACTTTCTTCTCAAGGCCAAGATCACAGTAATATATTCTGAACATATATTTTATAGTTTGAGTTTTTACTACAAAGTAGCAATGCCAAATTTAAAATGGCTGAATGAAAAAATAAATGTTTTCCTACTTCCTTGCCATGAATATGCCATCACAATATCTTTTGTTTTTTACTATACAGCTCTATTTCAATAGTATAAAGAAGCCTTTTCTTGACATGAAACTGTTGCTGATAATTGCTTTTTTATTTCTGAAATGATAAATTCTCCCTCACAGGTCTTCATCCTGCAGAAATTGGATTGGCAGGTAGAGTCACACTAGAAACTATCCTGTTATCCTGGGTGTATGATGCAGAATATGTTTCCTTTTCTCACAATCATGATAATATGAGCATCGACTGCATAGCCTTGTTGTGTAATATGAGAAGATATATAGGTGGTCTCTCCAGAGAGGGTTTACAGAGGCATGATTACTTTCTGTAGAAATGTTTTTAAGTCTTTTTTAACTGTTGGTACACATATGTTGAAAAATTATATTTTTAGAAAAGGATGGGTTTGATTCTTAATTGTCTGTTTGAAATCTGCCACTAATTTGATGTGACCATAACTAAACTGTGAGGTTAATTTTTTGCTTTTCTGAAACAGGCCCAAAAACTTTAGAGAGACAACCTCATGATCTCATGAGTTAAATAATCAATAATTAATTGTTCTTTGTTTTCCTGATATCACATCTGTGGATTGCTAGGTTCACAAACAGTCAAAGAACTTAAAAATTTGCAACTGATAAGTGCTGCATTTGTTTTGCTGTTCAGATCCAGAAGGCTACATTTCTTGTTCAATAGCAACCCATCCTTTTTCCCACATCCCACAGCACCAATGAAGTCAGCAGGGATGGGATGTGGCACTCAGCTCCAGGCTGCAGGCCATGGGCCATCAGCAAGCTCCTGCAGCCAAGAGTATGTTTATTGCACCCTCTCTTACAGAGGTCATTGTCTTACTGAGGACAACTTCTGCTTCCAGTAGAACAGGAGCTCAGCTAGTGAGAGGTGACATTTTTCAATAGAAATGCTTCTCCTGTTTTTATCAAGTGTCTCGATACCAGCAAACAAAGCTAGCAAGCTTGTTCCAAAATGAAGGTTGCAGGCTGAGAGGAGAGGAAGAGCATTTACAATATGGAATTGATCCATTTTAAGCATTCTAGTTGGCAAATGTGTTAAAGAAAAAAAATCAGAGTCTGCAATAGATAATCTGGCACGAATCAGAAACAATATTTTGTAGGTGGGCCCAGCACAAAGCAAGGTCCATTAGGCTCAAAGGACACTGCAACAGAACAATGGAAGCAGACAGGAAGTCTGCACTAATAAATATGCCCATTGGGCCAGTGCCACTGCCTAGCATGGCATAGATACATACAGAAGGATTATACACTAAATGGTGCAAACACAGTCCAGTCCATCTGTCATAAACATTAAGTCCAAAGGCCACAGGTGCAGATGGCACTAAAAAGTAAAAATTACACCCAGAGAGAGACCACTTCGTGTAATATGGAGAAGAAAAAAACAACCCAGCAAAACAAAACAAAACAAAACAAAAAAATTTCCACTGATTTGTTTCCAATCAATAAATGTTCTCAGAATGTCCTTGGCAATCTCTGCTTCTTCCTTTCCCGCTGTCATTGGACATGCATAACATACATTTTATTTCACAAAAGTACTTTGAGCAGTCAGGATCATTTTTAATTCAGTTAAGTAGATCTACCAGATATTTTGGCAAACGGCAAATAATTCAAAGCAAGATTCAGTCCTTCATTCTAGTATGTTGAGAATAACATGTGTTTTGCCTTTGGAGATGGAATGTCAGACTCCAGGTACATTTTGATTGAGGAATGTTCCCATAATAAAAAGCTTAATAAAAAGGAGGACAATGTGCTTCTTTCTCTCATAGTCCAGATAAAAAGAAAGGAAATTTTCATTTTATCATTCTAAAAAGCAAAGTATTTCTGCTTTTTAATTGTTTTACATAACACTTGCACTTGACATTGATTTCTCATCCTGAATTATCTTTAATACATATGCTATATATCTTCAGATTATGTACACAAAGGTGGCTAAACACCACAGAACACACCTTATTATAGTAGCATTTAATTTACCACAGCTTTCTTCTTTCACAATCACCACAGGCAAGTAACCAAATATCAAGGACTAATTGGGAAGAGATCACCCAAAAAGAGTTCTAAGATTTGTCCATTCAAGTAAAGTAAATGCTCAGAATAAACACTCACTCTTCAAGATTTTGTCATTTTCTACCAAATCAACTGTATCTCAGGTTCTGACCTGTGGAAGTCAGAATTTCAAGTTTGTCCTTTTTCAGCCATTCTTTGATACATTTGTAGAACTTGTACAAGCATTGATCAATTTGTCAGCTGATTAAAGGAAGGATGAGAATTCTATAGCAGGACTTAGAAAAGAGTGTTAAAATTATAACCAGATGCTTATATATTTGATGGGGCATTGGATAGTGTTTAACAAAGAAACAAAAGCCATCCAAGAATATAATCATATTCCTACAGTATAAACCCACTGAAATTGCCACTGGCAACCCCAGCATTGTTTCAGAAAGAGAATTAGTTTTACTGTCACCAATCTCCTGGTTTTTTCTTGCTACAAGAATAAGTTTTATCTCTCCGTCTTACTCAGTGTTGCCCATTGTGCCTCATTCATTTTGCTCATTAAATCAATCTCCAGAAAACAATGAAAGAAACCCTGATGCCTTTGCAATAGCAATATCTATAGGATTGCATAAACAGGTGTACAGAGTTTTTGTAACTGGGCAGCAGACACTGTAATCACAGAAATGATTATGCATGCTGTGTCTTTGTTGGATTTGCAGCCAAGTACTGTAAAGTTCTAATAATATAGCAATGAATCAAATGAATGTTATTTCCAAAATATTAAAGAATCATTCAAAAAAACCCAAGTTGTATAGCTTTTAATTTTTAAGATGTATATACACATTAAGTAAGGGTTTGAGTATGGTCTCTCAAGAGATAACAGTAGGCAGCATCCATGTCATTTTCCTAACGTTTCAAATTTAAATAATTTAAGAAAGGGTTTTTTTTGACATTTTTTGTTTGGGATTTTTGGAGGTTTTTTTTGAGGGGTTGTGTTTCTTTTAATCAAAAAGTGCAAACAATGACTTTGAAGACCTGTTTCCTCATGTAAGACTAGTGGATTCTAGTATTTCTGTTTTGCCTTACAGCTGTGGTGGGATCCAATGTCTCATAACCAGAGCACATCCCCATTTAAGAGCTGACTACTTCAAGTTGTCTGGGTTAACTTGGATTAGAACTAGGGACTTTTCCAGTATCCAGTTTCTAAGTGTTTATTGCCACACTGATGCTGCAATGACATCTATGACAACAGCTACTCCTACTTGTTCTGCTCCCCCTGTCCTCAGTGACCAGGAATGACGAGAAAAAATTTCCTGTCTCATTGACAAGGTCTGTTGGTGCAATGGTGAGCAGATGAGACCTCACTCTGTCATACATTAAGTCAGCCAACTCTCATATTGCTACCACAAGAATTAAGGTGATGCCATACCCAGCCTTCCAACAAGGCTTGCTTATCACGGCCACTGTGGTGATACCCACTCACACAATATTAGATTTCTCATTTCCTATTAACTTGGAACTTAGGCAGAGTTTGCTCCCATTTCTGTTCAGGCACTGTGACCCCCAAGTAGCCCTGGCAGAGGGGCTCTTGTGCCAGGATGGATGGAAGGAACCTGAAGAGGTTTCAACTTTCCATCATTAGCCATTAGGTGCCTATGCCGTTATCTCCTCATCTCCCTTTGTGCTTCTGTACATCAAAAGCAAAAAGTAAAGGTAATTCCATTTGATGTTAGGACTTAGGAAAGCAACAAGGCTGCTGCCTGGGCCCCACCTGGAGTTATATCAGCTGAACAGGACATGATAAAACTATCCATGCAACGTAAATAAGGAACTATTGAGAGATAACAAACCTAATAAGCTAATAAGCAGTATAGAGAACACAGTGAAGAATGGCTGGATTTCACAGGCAGTTGAGAGACACTCATATGATCATTGCCCAGACTTCACAGACAGTTGAAGGGTTCCACATGGGACCTTCTAGTGAGTGCAGTCATGCAAGGTCAGCAGTGCCCAGAGAACTGCAGCAGAAGTTCCATATAAGTCTGTGAGTCTATTAGCAATGGTTTCAGAAATAATGACCTGGCAAAGTGAAACTACAAAGCTGAGATCAGTGGAGAAAAAAAAAGTTGGGGCAGGCTGTTATTTGAGAGGATACTGAAGCAGGAAAGACTTAACTAGAGAGGTGAAAAAGAACATCTAAAAATAGTTATTAGAAATTATGCAAGTCCTGTAAGCAGTGCTGCCTGCTGGGTAGTCCTGCATTTGATGAGCCCAGCCTGAGCCAGGACTACAAACCAAACTTGTAAATACACAATGCAAATATCAAACTTGTTTCTGCAATAAGGAGGAAGAGAGTTGGGCAGAGGTATTTTGCTTGGCCTAACAGAAGAACATCTGGACTGGACAGATTGAACATTCTGGCACAATTCCAGGACTGATTGCATTAGTGTCTTCCCAACCACTTCCTAATATCTTTCAGAGTATAAATCCATACAGTAAAAGATTGATTACAAGGTATTCCACATTCCCAAACAGATTTTCTGCCATTGACCCAAGAGGCTTTGTTCATTTCCTTCTACTTTTAGCTCCCAATCCTCACTGTTAGTCATGTTGATTTAGGTAGACTTACAGATATCTGTTAATCACTCTCTTTGTTCTACTATTTTTATTTCCAAGCAAAAATACATCAAATTTCTTTTGATTTCCTTGACACAGTTCTTTTTTTCTTAGCAAAAATATTCACATCAAATTTCAGGGAAAAAGCAAAAAAGCAGAGGATAAGCACCATCAAATCAAACCAAGGCACAGTTCAGAATCCATAGGCCATCACTTCCCTAGCAACAGCATTCACCACCCTGGCCAAATAGCTGTACTCTGTAAATTTCCAGCATTCCAGGAGCAACAGCAAGAACTACTCTGCAGAAAGAATCCTCCCAGAAAACACAGGAGATTTAGAGACCTGGAAAAGCCCTTGGTTTACATCTAGAATGCCAGGTTTTTTTATATTTTTCTTTACTACCTATGTAAAAACAATGTTTTGCCCTTACAAATTAGTTAACTAGTATTTCACTGTTAGTGCCTAACTTGAAGGAAATCTGTTGCCATGTTTAGTGTTTCATTAGAGCTGTTTAATAGGCCAAGCTCACCTGATGCATGTGAATGCTGAGTTTCTTTCGGAGGTAGGAGACACCACTCACTTACAAGGCAAAGGTTATTTCAGAAGTGGCTACACTCTTTTCTCAGGATTGTTCTGCTTAAAAATGATTCTTCTTTTCCTTACCTGCGGGCATCCCTTTTCTAGATTAAACAAGCCCTGCTTTCACAGAGTTTCTTCACAGGACATATGTTGCAGCCTCCAACCATCTTGATAGTTGCCTGCTGAATTTGCTCCAGTTGATCAATTTCTATCTTGAATGGAGGTACCCAGAACTGGATGAATTGTTCTAGATGTGGCATAATGAGTACCAAGAATAAGGAAATCTCAACTTTCTTTGATCTAACAATAGTCTGCTGTTGACACAACCCAGTGTTTTCCTACCCTTCATCACTGTCAGCATATAATAATTAATAATAATTAACCCACTGTCCACCAAGACACTTATGAAGTTGCTGAACCAGGGTGGGCTTCTGGACAGCCCCCAAAGGAACTTGGATAACCAGGTGGAGTATGAACCATTAGCCACTGCCCCTGGAATTCGATGATCCTTCTGTTTTCTACTCATGTACAGGTCCATCCATCTAGTCCACAACTGCATTGCATCAATATTAGGATGCCATGGGAGATTGTGCTAAAAATCTTGGGACATTGTGCTTAAGTCAAAGCAGATGACACTCTCTGCTCCCCTTAAACGTGAATCCAGTCAACCCTGCCATCTCATTGCAGGTGTTACTGTGCTGGTTAAGAATCAAACTCCATGCTACTCCAGATCACTTCTTTGTAAGAGAATGTGGTATAAGCATATCAGTTAAAAACATTCATATTCTCCGTGGTCATCTTTACCACCAATATTAAGCTGCCAGAAAATCTTTACTCATACATTTTCTCTGAAGTGGTATAAATCTGCTAGCAAAATGGAATATTTTTGACACATGCGATCACATGATTAACACTTCTATAGGAGCACTACTAATAAAATTATTACCAAGAAAAATAGATAAAATATTTCTGTGAGTCAAGTTCATGGGAAATGTGTTTCGGTTTCATGCTGTTTAAAGCTGCAGTTAGTATTTTTTCAGACTTTTATCCATATTTCATCTAATTTTAATTAAATGTTTTCTTAAGTTTAACATCTTAATTCCTGGAAAAGAATAATGCCCATATTAACTTGTTGAGATCATAAAATATATTAATGAGCTCTTAAGTGTTATTTCCCTGCAGGAACTTCATAATATTCTGTAGAGTTTCATATGCATATATTGATATAAAATATTAGTGTGTTGATAAATATACAATATATATAAACATAGATAAAAGGTTTTCAGAAGAGCACAGTTCTTTTTCTGGACCAATGAAAAATCCCCAAAGAATAGCAAAATAATGTGTTTGAATAACATTGTTATTCTTTGTATTTATACAGTGTTGGGAAAACCTAGTGCATAAAATTGAAACTGAGACGAGCCATCAAAGTAAAAAATAAAAAATTAAACCGTCAAAAAATTAAGAAAAGTAAGAGGTAAACATACTTGTTAAATATTTTATATTCTGTGAAGCCTATTCTTAATAATCCCTTGCACTATATCGAGTTCTCATAAACATACACTACAGAAGACCTTGGTGTGTTATGGAGTGTTGATAGAAGAGTTATTCTGCACAATTTTAGAATTGTGAGCAATTCTAGAATAGACGTTAAAAACATTAATATCTTGAAGTGACTTTGCTTGTAACCACAAACACTTATATGTACCAGAAAAACTGAATTCACACTTACTTTGTTTATAATTGGTAATGTGAGTATTAAGCTCTTAGAAATACATAGGGGTAAGAGAAATAACTAAAAAAAAATTAGGAAAAGGGAATGATTTTCAGAGTTTTTAGAAAGCCTTTATACCACATATTCCTCAGATTTATTGTTGACATCATAAAGGCTGCAGTTCCTCATCTTTAGGTCACCCCTTATTGTCAGTTGATTGGAGTGTTTTTTCTGCTCCCAAGATATGTAAGACATTCAAAACTTATATCAGCTCTTTATGCATTTCAGTAGGAGTGAAAGGATATCAAGAAGAGACTGGAGTCTAAAGTAAAGGTTTACATATGAGAAAGTGAAGAAATGAAAAAGAAAAGCATAGTATTGACTTGGGATGCTCAGTGAAAAGGGCAGGGAGCAAACTCCCAACAGAACTCCAGGATAAAGTGAGAAACACCCAAACCCAGCTATACAATCCAATCTAATACAATCAGGGAAAATCACTGTTTCTGATTCCTAAAGCACATTAAAGGTGCCTCCACAGATATGTTTCAGTAAAATTATAGAACCACCAAAAATGAAACTGTTGAGATATATGAAATATGTCTACATTTCCCAGTATTATACGTATTCCTTAAGCTGTCCATTTATTCATGAAATGGGTGAAAAATCTATATTTTTCCTCCCTATCAAACGTTTGAAATCACAGTTTATTTGCCTACATTTATTATCCTAATTTATTTGCTCTAATTTATTCAAGTTTATTTTGCAATCTGCAGATTGATAATGTAATTACCAGTAAGGACCCTGAATTTTTTCAATTGGTGGTGCAAATACCACAGTTTCCTTGTTAATATGAAGCGATTTTCACTAGCGCTGCTACCTTGGTCACTGATCGTCGCTGACGGAATCAGTGCTATTCCCATCTGGACACAAGCCCACATTTTTTTTATATGTGCCTAAACAGAATATAAGGCCTTCTAGTTGAATGACAGATACCCTCATATCAGGTAACATAAAGATGTTGATAGTCACCCCTGCACCCATATGCACTAAGATTGAAGAAATATAAATCCCTGAGTTAAACAAACATAAAACATAGCTTTATAACAGCAGGATAATTTAACTATGCACAGCTACCTTGAAGGGAAGAACTTCTACAAACCAGCAGAACAAAACAAAAGAACAGATCAAAGACATCTGAAGAGAAAGGAAGAAAATGAGAACATGGTGCTACATACCTGTATGTATCAATGTAATACCACAATCAAGAAAATATCAAGCTTTGATCTATGAGAGACAGGAAACTTCAGTGATAAGCTAGACCTTCTGTTTCTTAGTCATGAACAGCTTGGCTGCAATCTTCTGTCTTTGGTCAGGATACAGATAACACCAAACTTCTGGCAGAGCTTTACACTTGACTGAACTACACGTTTTCAGCAACATTATTTTGGTCTCTAATTTTGGGGGTTTGTATTCAATATGTTACAGGAAAAAAAAAGGAAAAAAACCATACCAGATATTGATGAAATTTAACAAACATGCAAACTTAATTGAAGTAAAAGTCCACTCGGACTTGTGGACTTCAGCATTGACTGGCTAAAACCAGAGCATTGCGTATTATAAGTAGTACCTTAGCATCTACCTCTGCATACTTTCCTCAATGACTTGAGGAGGAGGATTCTCTCCCAAAAATAATTAATGAAGAGAATCAGTTACTGTAATTGTTCCCTTCCACTGTGGTTCAGCTAAACACAATTTCTCACACCCTTTTTAACCAACCAAAAATGAGAGTGATATATAAAAAGCAATTGGAAAATACTGTTTTTCAAAACACTGTGGACACCAGATGTTTATGTTGGGAAAGAAAGTGGCTTTGACTTTTGGACTCCAGGTTTTTTTTTCAAAACACAATCAAATCCAGGAATGAAATCAATATTTAAAGTTGTTTCTCCAATTTAAAGGAAGAACTGAACTGAGAGGAAGTGAGTCCAAGGTTTTGGTAAAAATTTGGAATATTAATGGAAATTGTCATTTGACATACCATCACTGGTATGCCACTCTATTAGATTTGATCCTGGGTTATGAAAGAAATGAGATTTTTTCTAAGTTTCATTTGCCCGAGGGAAAAAAAAAAGAGAAACAAGCCTGTAGAGCTCCTGGTCTCACCACTGATTCAAACACAAGCACTTCACTGGCCTCCCCAAATCCAGCACTTTACACTACATGTATAAAAGGAGATATTTACATGAAAACCCATGGATTGGAAGACTTGTGTGTGATGTTACACAGAGAATTGTAGCATAGACATATCACAAATCAGATATGCAACAGCAGTTTATAACATCACTCACTCCTTCCCACCTGAATTTATGCTGCTGATAGCTGCTACAGTTATCAGGGAATCCCTGCTCTTTGGTAATCCTCCCTTTAAAGCCCTCGGAGCTTCCTTCACACTCATGGCACACAGCACAAGTGCCTGTGAGGAAGGGTTGCAGAGCTTCTATCTCATTCCTGCCACTTTCAAGAGCATGATAAAGCAAATGAAAAGAAAGTATGATTTTCAAAGGGGTTGGATTCTTTCCAATGCCTCCATAATCAATTTAGAGAAGCACATGAAAGGTAAGCAGAACAAGTGAAGAGGATTTTCAAGAATATTTGCTCTTTGTGTGGCTGTACACTCTTTTGAAAGTATGTGAAATTTCTCCCTAAAATCATAGACAGCAGATGTAAGTTGGTATTAGACTCAAAAGAGAACATGACCCCTTTTATACAGTGGTAGTGTTTTTACAATTCCTTGATATTCAACAATCACAATTTAATAGCAAGCTACTTTTCAAAGTACTTAGTTAAAGTGTAAGAAAACAGAATGGGGACAGGCAGGTTGCTCTTTCTAGATCCAGAGAAAGCAGCTTGAACAGAAGCTTTTCAGAGAGGAGATTTTGCAGCTAATATATATTGCAGGATCTTTTCATGCACAGACTATAGGCAGTGATTCTTTTCCTTGCTTTAAATCACAAAAGGAAACCACGAGCAAACAATGGCTTTAAAAAGTGAAACAAAAGATAATTCAGCTTCATATAGAGAGCCCATTTTCCTCCCCACACTCCCCTTCATATCTATGAATATACACAAAGAAAACACTTTTAAAACACCACATAATGATAAGTATCCAAACTTTTTACCAAAAATGAAAAAAATCCAGTTCTTACTTTAACTTCAAATATTTGAAAATCTGTTACCTAAAAATTATCCTTTCTCCTACTTTTTTTTCCCTACATATCTATCAGATGTATTTAACACTGCAATATATGTAAGAAGTGTTACGCATTGGTTTCAATAATGATTCCACCAAATGAGGCTTCCAGCATCTGTCTGCAAGCTGTAACATGCAACAAAATGTGTTTTGTTGCTTAAATTGATCTGTTTAAGCAGTGTGACATTTTCATACTATTACAAGCATGTTTAATCTATCTTTCGAAGAGGATAGGAATATTGGCTGTAAACCTTTACCCCATTTTAAAGGAAAAGTTAAAGATCAAAAGTAGAGAGCTTAAATACACAAAGCCTTGGCACTCTCCTTCCATTTCAGCACTCTGCACTGACCTCTACTGGTTTCTCCACTGTAGCTTTCATGAATATGAAACAATCCACATTTATTGAACTTTTGTACTTTTTTCTTCAAATTCAGGGATGAAGTAAATTGTATCCCACCCTGCCAACTTATCCCTAACTGAAGATCATAAAAAGATCAAGTTTCCAACTATTGGTGGCAGTTCATCTATAGTGAACAAGATACCATGAAAAATCATCTGTTAAAAAAACACCTCACAGTACATACACAGCTGCAGATAGACATTAAATCTGAAAACCCTATCTTAACACATTTATTATTACTAATATGTTACATTTTTTAAATGTAACAGTTATCTCATGTCTTATGTTATCATTAGATGTTTGCTTTATAAAATCTTGGTTTTTATTATACAATTCTAAGCATCTGACCCATGATGAAGACCAGAAGTACTACTGAAACACAAATACTAAAGGTGTGAATATTAAGGTAATGTCTTTAATTATCCCCATTTGACATACTTCGGCTTCACAAAACATGCTTCTCTGTAGAAGGTTCTTCAGTGGAAATATTTGCTTTAGTTAGGGCAGACCTTGCAGCTTTTTTAACAACACACTAGGGGATCGAAGTACAGTAGCAGGCTCGGCAATATAAAAGTATCACTGTAAATGCTTTGTCAAACCAAAGTCATTACTCTGTCTTACTGAGAGGACTGATGCATTCATCACATCTTTTATACAACTAAATGAAGTTCAAACCATCCATTTTTTAACTGATCGCAAAAAACCCCCAAATTCCTAGTTATGTGCCTTACAGTAAAAAACAACTCTAATTAGTCATAAGTAAATGAGCAAACTTTTCCATCCTCATTTACCAAAGAGCACTTTTGTTGTCAGCAAAACCCAAAACTTTCCAATATTTAAAGCATATTTTTAGATTTCTTTGTTACGAAAGTCTTTAAGTATGAATAACAGTTTTACATATCATGAGAACTTCATTTCCTCTCACTGCTCTACCAGTGACTCCAAACAAATTTTAAAATTTTTTAAGTCACCTATACTGTCTGGGAAAAAACCCGACAATGGTTAACCACAAAAAGAATGAAGCTTTGCTGGTATAGATAGTAAAGTGGATCACATATTGTCAATTAAATTTCAGAAAAACAAGACTCCTATTAGCATGGAAGTATTTTGTGTAATAATGCATTTTTCTTTCATTTTCCATAAAAACACCTTTAGATCCTCAATGTGAACAAATCGCTCAGATATTCAGCATGAATCCATAATATTTTCTACTGTATAATAAACTGAATATGACATCTTGTTTTTTGGTTTGTTTGGTTTTGTTTTGTTTTGGTTTTGGTTTTTTGTTTTGTTTTTTTTTTTTAATAAATCATCATCTCCGACTTGTGGAACACTCCTGTTTCTCTGCCTCCTTTCACCGCAGCTGAAGCTCGCACCTCTCCATCCTGTCAGTGCTCAGAAGCCGGAGCAGCATCCTGGGGAAGCCCTGGCGAGGGTCAGGGATGCCGGGCAGCCCGGAGGTGCCGCTCGATCCCCCCGCTCCGCTCCGCCCGGCGCTGGCCAGCAGAGGGAGGGAGCAGAAGGGGTGCCCGCACCGCCCGCAGCCCCCAGGGCATCCCACCCCTCTGCTCTGCCTCTGCAGCCTCAGCTTCATCCGTGATGAAAACCCACACCTGGTCCTACCCAGAGAGCGCAGTGATGCTGGTTTGTGTCGCTTTTCTTTCTTACCTTCACCCAGTGGCTGAGGATGGGTGTCCGCAAGGTCGCCGTTCCCTGGTCTTGCTGGGTTTGCCACCGCTCCGATACTCCCACTGCTGCTTCTAGGACTTGGATGAACAACTCGATCTGATCTGCTTATTCTGTCCTGTGTTAGAAAGAAAACATTTTGATGCTCTGTCACTAGAACTGGGCCTTTGCTCGATGAGCAAGTATATAATAGTTCGGAGATTTGCGAATCAGCATCTTTTTCCGTAAGTGGGAAATAGAAAATCTCGGTAAGACTTCCTATAACTTATGAAGGACTAAAAGACATTGATTTTCACTGAACAAGGTGTTGATTGGATCACCATGAGACCATCTTCTTTCCAAAAGGCATTTTAAAGCAGTACTTTTGGTCAGCTCCATGCAAAATATTCCACAACAGCCCCAAAAACTTTTCCTTACCTCTGGTATCCCAGTGAGGTCACAGTCTGTTAAAAACATCCTGTCAAGCTTGGTACAAAAGGGCTCCAAAGAATCAGAATGCAGAAGCTATGCAACTTGCTGACTAACTTTGCTCTGTGTTATTTACCAACCACACAAAGAAAATGCTGTCTATTCAAAACACAGTTCAAAACTCTCTTCACAGAAAGTGAGTGAACAAACAGTCCCATGTCCGACGCTGTAGTCACATCTCCCATGAGGCCCGGTGATAGCTCTGGGGCATGGGACGGAGTGACACCACCAGCAGTCACTACAAGGCACTTTTGTAAACAAGTTGTGTGTGTGTGTGCAGAGGAGGAGGAGGAGGCGGGTGTTACTCTTTCTCTCTCTTAACATTACTCTTTATTTGCTTTATCGGGTCAAAGCAGAACTTCAGTCTTGCTTAGTCTACTGGGTGCATTTGCTACAGTAATTGCATGGGATTTTCTTCATTATAACCTTTATTTTCTTCCAGAAGGGATCTGAAAGGAACATATGGAATTTGTGCAGGATCTAGATTTGGAACCCTGGAGCCCAGTTAAGCAGCAGAAGTTAGTTCAGAGTCTTCCAGACTCCTCACAGAAACTGACAGACACTCTGACTTACTCTACTTCATGACCAGAAAAAAAACCCAAAAATGGTCTAAATATTACTTTAAATTCATCTATTCTTTGTATATCCTGACCCCACTATTCACAGAGCCACACTTTGTCAGAGAAGCAGAAATGTCTTTTTTAGCTCCCTATAGGAAGAGAATTACCATACAGACCCAGCACTTCCAGTGCTGACCATTGGCCTCTACTCACACCAAGACACTCCAGTGCCTTTTTTTACACTTACAATAAAACACAAGCAGCCGTTTCCAGGTCTGGAAGGATAAATAATTGTTCTCATTAATCCCTTTGTAATTTCATTCTTTAACTGTCAGACCAGCACTGGAATCCTATTTTTGCAACACAATCCAAACCATCCTCACTTCTTATCTCCAAGGCATCCCCTCCCATGCTCAACTTCTTTTTAACAGTTCCCTTGTAAATATTTTTTTACATTTTTTCAAAGGCCTAAGGGACAGGTGTTATAAAACACCTGTGATGTATGTTTGTGAGAGGAAAATACGAGACATGGTGACATTACATTGTAAAATAAACATGAGTCTGAATTTCCTTTTGCGGGGTCTTGTGCCTTTATAAGTTTTACAGGTTTATGACATATGTTCTTCCAAATCTATATTCCAGGAACAAAGATTCTCCCAGGTATGACATGAAGCCCATTCAACTGCTGATATTCTTCCACAGCTGAATGGTTCATGACCAATAACTGGATAACAAAAGTAAAGTTTTTAAAATGTAAACATTTTCTAGAAATACACAAACCCTTAAAATACCTAGATATATTTCTTTCTTGCAGACTTGAAAACAATGTCTCTAAAATACAAACGATGAATGATCTTACAAGTAAAATTGCCCAAGTAACTCAGGATTTTAAAAACAAATATGATTGTTTCTCAGTATCCAACAAAAAAGCAGGTTTTGGTCAGAGTTGTGCTTTGTCAAGCAGTACCATCCTCTGAAAGCAATTACAGATATCAAGTGAACCTTCACTTGTACATAATCACCAAAGATAATACAACAGTTGCTATCACTTTTTAGTGCAGACTTCTAAAAACACTGGAGCCATAGGAAATTTTCTACTGATCTCTGTATTTTTTTTTTTATTTCAAGCTTACAATTATAAATTCTTCTCATCTTATTAAAATTAGTGGTGCATTACAGAAAAGCATACATCTAGTCTTCCTCTTTTCCAATAACGTCAGTTTTCCACTTAATTATCTGTATCTCAGGAACACATACCCTGCCTACTCAAATACTCTAGTATATAGTAAGTTGATTATTTTCCCATATCACAGTGAGGTAAAAAGTTTATAATCCCTGTTTTATGGACTGGGAAAACCTCAGCTAGTCTTCCTCTTTAGATTTTTCTGAGCCCTAGTAGCTATTTTTGAGTTACCAGCATGCAGAAGGCTGTACACAAGTAACAGGTCTATAAAACATTAAGCCTCCCAAGTTCAGATATCCGAGAACTTTTTCTTCTCTGTTCTTGATCCTGTTACAAAATTTTGAAAGGTACACTTTGCTTTTATAAGGAAATCTACCAAACTACATGAGTTAAAAGAATCTAGCAATTAAAATTATATTCAGATCATACCCTTTCATATACTTCCAAGAGAATTTTTTTTTCACTTCGGTGGTCCTTGTGGGTCCCGTCCAACTCAGGATATTCTATGACTCTATAAAAATCAGCAGCACTGTTGCAAGAGAGCAAAAAGTGGAGATGTCTCTGTGTTAGAGAGAGTTTCACGTTATCTTTTGTGCTGTGAACTTCTGTTCTTCGATGCACCTGAGATTATGTGTGCCAGAAGCTCCTTTTGTCGTTTGCATCCTGAAATTCTATGTCCCACCCACAAAATGGCACTCATTGAAGGGTGCCTTTTAGGCATTCTCCTTCCTTTGGATCCTGTCTGGAAATGGACACCTGTTCCCTTAATTTTTGAGCTCTTGACTGTCACTGACTCCATTCAGCTTCACAAGGAGTATCAGGTTGTTTTATTCATGAGTCTCAAAACTGGGACAGCAAGGTCAGGCTCAGATTGTGAGGAGTTCCTCCAATCTACCTCTTGCAACCTACTAATTTAAAAACACCAGTTATACTCTGTATATGCGCCTTTCAAGAATTGCCATATACTTCAGTCTCATGGAGAAAGAGGGTTAGAAAGTTTGAGTTTTGATGTTGGTTTGCCAATTATAGGTCACATGGGAGCTAAGATGTGAACCTAGTAATGCGTTTGATGCCAAAGACTCTTCCCTCTCTCCCAGAGAGCTCCACCAGGGAACTGAGATGAAGCAAGAGTGATACTAATTATGCACGGAGAGGAGACCTAGCTGCAGTCACCAGCCTGATACAGAATTCTCTGGGGATGACAGGCAAAGCTGGCAAACAAAAATGGAAGGGGGTAGAAAGAACAAAAAATGGAACAAAATGATTTTTCTGGCTGACTACAAAATATACTCATCCCTTTGAAAAATAAGTCAAAATACACACACAAAAAACCCAAGTCAGGCACGTCATGGAAAAAACCATTTAGTTATATATCTAGTAACTCCAGGAGTAATGCTGGATACCAGTCAGTCACATGGTCCCATCAGGTGGTTTAAAAAATAAAACAAAAGAAGATTTTAAAAAATCCCATGCTTCCTCCTGTTCCATGTAATTACCATGAATTACAGTTTGGAGCGATGCTGTAGAGGCGGTTTTGGGGACTGAGGTGAATTTCAAACAGATAAAAGCTGGGTAAACCACTCCAGTAGTCAGGCTCATGCAAAAGTACTTAACCAGAAACAAATGCTGCTGATGTTTTTGTTCTGGTCTTTTACTGAAGCTTATTCTGGCCTTCTGATGTGCCTCCTATAGGTTGACTCTGCCAGGCAACAGTGCATGTGCTCACAGTCCCAACTGCTAGCATCACATTTATTTATTTATTTTCAACCCAAATAAACTCTTCTTAATGGCTTAACATAAAACATTTGTATTTTTTTTTTTGAAGCACACTAAATAATAAAAAAGCCAGAAGCACAAAAGGCCATAAGGGAATGAAAGGGATGATTGTTCAAAGCCCTATTAAAAGGTTTGTTGCTTTATTTATATATTTTTTTAACAACACAATTTCAGAGCCTTTTAAAGAAGACTCCTCCTCCCCAGTTGCCTGCCAAGATAGTACTTAGCTGAGCGAGGGAGAGCCTGCTCTTTAGAAGATGATGGTATCTATTAGAGAGAGAAGGGAAAAAGAATATATAAAAAGGCTTTCCCAAAAACATTTGTCCAGAAGGGTCAATGAAAAGAAACAAAAGGTATGAGATGAGAATTAAATGGAAAGAAGATGAGAACATTAAAACAGAGCACACTGAGAGAAGAGGTTTTTACAGCAAAAATGGTTCTGTAAAGGTCATTTTAGTTACTTTATTATACTAACCATGACCCATATTTAGGCATCTGTCAGGTAGTAATTGCAAAGCACTTCACAAAATTAACTGTGAAAGCTCTCTTTCATAAGGTAGGTGAGGGACAGAGACCCACTTGCAGGCAGGCAGAGACCAGATTGTTTCCACAGAAGACCCAAAGGCCGTTTGACAGCACACCACATTAGAAAGCAACAGGCACTGAAAGGTTAGTCTTCCTCTTGCTGTGTTGCATTATTTCATTGCAGGCATTAAGCAATTTGTCTGGGTGGAAGACATTTCAAGTGCAGTTAAAATATCTGGCAATAAAGGTGAGGTCCATGTTCACTCTCCTTTCCCTTAGATTCAAATATTACAGTCTAGGTCTCACTCCTAAAAAAATTCCTCTAAAAATTACCATTGTTTGAAAGCCTGTTGTCTCAAAATGCTGTTAGTAATCACCATCACAGATGCAATCACAAACCCCCAGGTAACTCATGGAAATCTGAGTAAATGCTGCTAAATGAGCCTCAGCATTCACAGTATGGGGCTGGAACAATTGCCCCGGTGATGTCCATGGTGACCTTCGCTGCCAGCGGATGGCCTGTAGTTTGTCCTGGCTGGATTTTTTGCACCACTCTGAGAGATTAGGAAGGATGTATCTCTGTTTTGAGTATGAGAAAACTGCTGTGCAGTTAAGGAGGGAGTGTGAAGAGTTTTACCTTTCCTGATAAACTACAATCAGCTACATCAGCTTGCACTATCAGAGCCGTTGGACTCTGAGGCGGTGATGAAGAAGCTTTTGATACTTCCCATCTTTTAAGGGCAAGAAAGAAACTAATGCAAGAGGATGTTTTTATGGTAGCTTGGATGCAACAAAAGATGTCATCCAGCTCCTAAGGACAGTTTTATTGGAAACACCTCTATTTCAGAACTGAAATTTCCTGCTGTGAGACTAAAAACAGCTTTCATTTTCCATCATGTGGTTTTTTTAAAATAAAACACCCATTTCAGTGACAATCTCCAAATAAGCTCTGCTGAAAACATTTAAAGGAAAACTCTACTGAAAAAATTTCAAGGACTCTTAAGTTCACAAACTGAGTCACTAAATGTAATGTAATACAAGGACCATAGGTTAAGGTGCAGATAAATTCTTCAGAGATCATCATTTTCCTTAACAGGTTGTTCTTGCCTGGGTTTGATTTCCTAAATCTCTCAGTATCTGAGTTGCAGATTAGGAGATGCAAAAGACTTTGAAAAGTGATATACAATGTGTCTTTCTGCATGATGCAGCTCTGAAGCTGCTAGCACACCGACTTGCAGTTCTGAGATCAAATCAAGGCAAACTCCAAAGTTAGTGTCTTATTTCAATGTTACCCCGTTTACTGGGCCTGTCCATAGGAAGGAGAAAGGATCCATTACCTTGTTTATCTACTGAAGGAAAGCAGTTCAATCTTTCCTAAAGAAATCTTTGAAAGTGTCTGAAATAACCCAAGGTTACACATCTTAGATTAAACTAACCGACTTCTATTGAAAAGAATATGGCTTGTACAAGAGAGTCATATACAATTTTCTTTCTTGTATGATGCTGGTTTTGGTGAAACAGTGACTAAATTATGATATATGCTCTGATGCCAAGGAACTCCTTGCAGAATCCATTAAAATTAGTGAAAAGAAAGAAAAGTGAAACTGTATCCAACAGAAAGTACAAAGAGACTTCCAGTACCTAAAGGAAATTAACTTTTAATGTGGTATGGCCAGGACATTGTAATTTCTCTTTACCATCCTGAAAAGACAGTGGGATTTTTGACACCTGGAGCTGTTGTGACCTTTGTTTCTTGCTGGCTGAAGGAAGGAATCCTAACAATGGATCCCTCACCAAGGTCCTGGCAGGCAGAGCCAGAGAGGCTCACCACTTGTGAGGCTTAGAAAGACCACAGCTGAACTGACAACAGTGATGACTGCAGCCACAGGCATGAGCCTTCTAGAGCAGCAGATCAAAAGTCTCTCACTGATGTAAAAATTCACTTTGTTCAGTGGGGCTTCAGTGTGCTTTAAATACGAGGATATGTGGGGACTCAGAGCCTGGCTTTCCCCTCAATTTCCAGATAAGCTACTTAAACCCATTAGATGTCTCCAGTGAATTCTGTGAGTAGAGAGTGTTCATGGTGAAGGTGTTCATTTCAGAATCCTCTCTTTAAAAAGCAGTTTGTGTGAACTAATCACAATCTAATTAAGAACAAGCTGGGAACTGCCTTTTAGAAGTGCCATTAGAAGAGAGACCATCTTGCTCTGAGACCGTGAGGATGAAGGGGCCAACACCTGACTGACTACATGTACAGGAAAATCTTAAGAATTTTATAAAGTGCTGAGATGTGAGGGTGAGGCTGGTTTTTTCAGCTCTTGCTTTTGGGTATGAGAAGAGTTTGGGCTGCCACCCAGTGGCGACAGGTACCAATTTCGTACCGATTTAGTTTCCCAGTCACAACAGGACACTCGGCTCTCTAGCTCCCCAAGAGTAGGAAAGGGAGCATCTTAGTGATGTTACTGCTTAGTGCTCACCATTTATTATGAATAGCTATATTCCACCTAGAAGTTCAAATACAGCTTTTCAAAATGCTAACCTAGGATCTTATAGTCAGACTGAAATTTTGCCTTCCATATCTGCAGTGGTAGTTCCTGTAGGACAAAATTAGACTGATTGTTGAATAAATTTCCTAAAGAAAGAATGCTAAATACTTGTTATATTGTTGTTTCAGACATAATATAACTTTTATTCTACATTTTATTTGGTATTCTTTATGACCAAATATGGGATTTTGCACTGATGGGGTCACTTGCATTATAATTTTACTAGCAAAAAAAAAAGCACCATGGAAATATACAGCAAGAGCAAAGAACATTTCTATAAAACATCTAAATCAGACTTGAATTACTGTCAGGATAGACAAGAAAGATATGTTAACCCCATGTATTGACAAGAAAAATTAGGCACAATTCAACATCTACACTGATTTATATAGGTGTTATATAATTTTCTTTCTGTTAACTCATATCTGGCACACTGCTGCTCTAGCATAAACCCACTTTCCGTCTGGGTTTTTTTTTACCATTTCAAATAGTATTTCAAACTTCTTTCTTGTGTACAAGAATGTGAAAGGGGAACTTACCAGGGACAAAATTAAAGAATCTAGTCTCTTACCAAGTTGTGAATGGCAAAAAACAATTCCCCAGCCAGATATGACAGATTTTACAGAAAGCTTCTGTTAACTCGAAAAATTTTTGCTTCTCTTTGTCTGACAGGTATGCAAATGCTTTATGTAAATAAGATAATTTTCTTTGTAGGTATTACTCTTGTTTTCAAATTTGTGCTTCATCCAACTTGGAGCAAGTGTTACTTAGATTTATGGAATGCCATTAAATACCAGACCAGGAATCCTGTACTTGCTTATTAGCAGCCTCTTCTGTTAAAAGATGTTCTACTTATGGTATTTATTCATCAGACAAGACAACATTTATCTACTTTAAAGTTCTGTGGTTAAGGCATTTGCCTGGGACACATAAACTTTTCTGTTGTAATAAGACAGAGTGTTTTGAAGCCCATCTCTCATTCTTTCAGGGAATGCCATTTATCTCATGCAGTCAAAAACCCCCTGCATAGCCAGAAGAGATTCCCAGGAACATCCCTTCTGGGTTAAGTTACAGAATATAAGAGTACATCTTTTCTCAGGTTATCAGAGAACAAGCAAGGACTGCAGATAGAGGAGGAGATAGAAAACCCTTTGGATCAAGGTTTGCTGTGTATGCTCAAAGTTTGGCTCAAAGTTTGGCCCTTGTTTGCTGTGTTGTGTCTAAAATCTAGAACAAAACAGCACCTCAAAGACTTTCATTTCTGTTTTGAAATGGGAAACTAAAACTCTGTGACTGCACTGACTGCTCTGGGTGTGCACTTCTGTCCTAATCACTGGCCTACAAGTACAAAAGTAATTAAGTGGTTTGAGAGCTTGCTGCTGATAAATTCTGTATGATCAGCCCATGTTTGAAGGGCAGGTCTGTGCCTTCACTTCCCTCCGAATTATACTTCTTGTTGCACGACAGCTTCCATAGGCTTGGAACTTGGAAACATTTTGTTCTCTTTGGGCAGTCTTTATATTCAGCTACGTAGCAGTGATTTCTTTAAAAATCTGACCAAAATTTTAAGGTGAAAATTTCCCTGCATCCTTAGGAGAAGTTTTAACAGTTCAATTAAAACACCACAAAAATGGAGCATTAGAAAATTTATAGCAATGGTCAAATCCGAAACTATGAAGTGCTGTGCTCTTTTCCCATGGTTTTGTTGCAATTAACAACTTCTGGTCAATATATTTTCATGCCACAAGAGGGAGATAAGAGAACATAATTTCTTAAAATGAACCAAAGCTTTAAAATCCTCTAAATTACATTTATCAGGAGAGTTGTCTAGACTGTTTGATCTCTCATGAACACAATACTGGTTCTGGAAATTAACAGGCTGGCATAGAGAAGTTTCTACTCCATACCACATAAGAAAAAAAGACTTAAAATTCAGGGATATTAGGCTTCCACTGATGTACACGGAAGGAAATATGCAAGAAAATCCCTAGTAACCTTCCAAGGAGATAATACAAATGCTGAGCTTCTAAGCTTCCCTTTGAGAAGAGTTTGTTCTAGGAATTTAGGAGTGGGAAAGATTAATTACTTCCCAATAAATTGATCTTTTTATTGTGTAAAGTTTATATGGGACTAGCATTTTATTTTAGCCATTTATAATGCCATGATAAGAAATAATGCTTCTATAAATTTAAGACAAAAGAAGTTCAGCTAGATGGAGAACGCTGTTTTGTGTTAGTATAAGTACAAAATTTCATAATTAGGCACTTATACACAAATTTCTGTTAAGGGAGCAATTAAAAATTCTCAAGGATAAAGAATGTCCACTCAGCATGTGGATGCTTCTCAATTTCATTTGGCTTAGAGCAATGCCTCAAAATTCATTTCTCCACCACTTTTGTAGCTGGGTTGCTCTGAGCTGCCAGTCAAATAAAATTTAGCATTATTTGTTCTCAAGCATTTCAGTATAGCTAAGTGTGGTTCAATAAGTCATGGAATGGACTAAAAGCTGCACTACATCTTGAAGCATTTGCAAATCAGTACCAACAGTGATATAAACCATTGTAAGGAAACATTGGGCTGTTGCACCGCTGTGTTGACAGCAACACATGAACTCAAGTAATTCGGCACTGGGACTCGACCAGGGTTAACTAGAGATTGTACTTGTTCTGGCAGCTGTTGAAACTGATACCTCTGTAATTTCTGACAACCTGAACTGAACAACACAGGAAGTAAAGAAGAATGCAAGGCAGAAAGCAGAAAATGTAGAAAGCAAAACAAGCACTGTTAACGTGAGTTGTTCAGAAACCTACCTGTAGTCACCTTGAGCTTAATAATCTAAAAATTATTTTATATTCCCCTGTTCTTCAAGAGAATTATATTCCTTATTAAAATCAGTACACAGATAACACTGGAAAATAGCCAATAATTTTATGTTGGAAGGCTTAACACAATCAGTTTTTCTTGTATATTATATCAATACAGAAAACACCATTTTATGGGTCAAATGGAACAGATCTGTATTTCTTCAAAAAGGGGTAGAAACTCTAGAGTTATTCAATTTGTTTTCAAAGGTCCTTAACATAATATGTTGCTATGCCTTGCAAAAACATTTGTCAACAGCCAAATAAATTAGCCTTTTGAAAGAAATGCTTGCTGAATTTTGAGAAACTTGAGAAATTTTGAGTAACACCGGGATATGTAATATTTTTACAATGCATTTTGAATTAACCATCAGTTGCTCAAAGCTGAATTTAAGTTGCTCAGAATCAGAATATGCTTTGTCTTGACAGAAATACGTTAAGGGGAAAGGGAAAAAAACCCAAGGAATGCAGCACCATCGGGACCACCTTTTGCTAAATGGGGATGTTTGGTTTAGAAACTGCTGAAACACTTCATTTTCAAATTGAAGCCAGTGATGTTAGAAGACTGTAGAGAAAATAGCTTAATTTCATGTAATCTTTCAAAATCTCCATTTGTAATGAGGATTTTTTTGTGTTATAAACTTTAAATACTGATGTTATGAGAAAATTATTTCAGAACAGCTCTAAAATGCTTTTGGCATATGTTTATTAAGTTGTTGTGCCAGAGATTCTGACAAATCAGGCTGAGCCCTGAAAAACAAACAATAAATTATTTAAGGAAGTTCCATTAAAAAAGTTTCACTTTCTAAATACTGCTGTAGCAAACTACTGGTAGTGTTTAAAGTAGTGTAAACAATACAGTAGAAACACTACAAGGTAAACATTTCAATGGCAGGTATAAAGAATACAAAATCAATTTGAAAGGAGAGGATTGGATTTGGATTATTATTATCATGTGGATTATGACCAAAACCCCTATGTTCTCCAAAACTTAAATTTGAGTGTGAGTTTCATAAATGCATACTTCCTCTAAAAAGGTAAAATCAAACAAACAAAAAAAAGCCCAAACATTATAACCTGAGAAAAGCAATGAATTTAAATGTGTGTTTGAGGGCTATAACTACACATTGCAGGCAAATTATGTCTGTAATTCTTAATGACTGTTCCATTCATTTCAATAATTTTTTACCACTTTACTACCATAGAACATTGACACTTACTGCAAATGTCAAACAAAACCTCTCTAAGATGTGATGGAAAGCTTTTCCCTCCTTTCCATCTCTAAGATGTGATGGAAAGGAGGGAAAAACTGTGAATAGATAAAAAGGCAGCATTTTTATTGAAAGAGAAGTCTCACAAAAGCCTTAATATCCCTTTTGTATGGCATCAATCCCCTACTCATCCTAGAAATTCCTTCTGTTTCCCTACAAGGAACCTAATTATCTTGGTTCTGACTGTGTTTCCCTCAGAGGGTTTAGTTTGGTTTCCATAATATGGTTCCAAATCCAAGGATCACCTTTAAATATCCAGTGAATATTTCACTAGAAAGGGCCACTTCATAGTCCTTTCCAACTTCCTTCCAAACTACACCAACTTTACTTCTGCTTAAAATCTCTGAGCCTTTCCTCACCACCTGAAGATGAACAATGTCCCAAGAGCTTTTCTAAGCACACCATCAGCACTTGTAGAAATAAATATTAAGTTATTGCCAAGAAGCTACACAATATGTGTGCTCATCTGAACAGAAGAAATTGATTAGAAAGGTAGAAGTATTTTGAATGTTGAAAAAAACCTTTACAAAACCAGAGTTTTGAAGGTTTTGCTAGCAGGTTTATCATGGTATTTGTAAAGTTACTTGTTACCCAACTCTACCTGTATTTTAGACTGTGGATTACAGGCTTCTGCTGTCCATGCCATTGGCTCCCTCCCTCTCCCATTGAGCTCGAAAATAAATTTCCAGAGACTTCCTCAAAAAGTGTCTCTTCAAAATCTGGGTCTGAGAGAACCTGAAGAAGAATTAAACATTTAAGATGCTTGATTACATTACAGACTGATTAATTAAATACATTAGGTTTTCCTAAGTCATGTCTGTTTCGCTCATGATAGCAAATGATAAGAGATCTCCCTGTCTTTATCTCTTGGATTCATGGACTGCCATCTTACCAGTGGATGGACAAATATATTATAGGGAACTGCAGAAAGTAGGAGCAAACGCATCTCCACCAGGGTAGCCAAGAAGAGAAACACAAAAAAAAGTGGCCATGCTAATAACCGTTAATATAAGATGTTCATATAGGTGGAAAGAAATGTGTGGATGATTAACAATTTTTAGCATTACTTATGAAAAGGGTATTTAGAACCTTGTACGTTCATTTAAATTTTGTATGTGAGGTGTGTCTGCTGTACTTCTGGCACTGGACTGGAATCAGTTAATTGATTTCTAGTTAACTATGTGTCATTCACTTGTCAGAAAATGTTTAAATCCTGATTTGATATAAACCACAAGTTAATATTTTTATATGATAACTTCCTGTGTGAAGAGAAGAACCTGAATGGAATTTCTGGACAAGCTCCATGTATTAAATGATTCACGTGTGATTCAACTGCTCCATGTGCACATCTAAACTAATTTAGTTAAAAGATAGCAACATTAAGAGACCTGGCACTGTGGGATGCCTGATGCCAGGCTGAGTCAAAAGGTTGGAAAAGGAAATGCTGCAGTATTTGTTTATTTTTCTGTGGTCAACACAGAACGTTAGACTTTGAGCAGACTTACCCAGAAACTTCAGGCTCTTTGGCTGCCTTCTGTCTCAGTTCTCTTTGGCAGTCTTTTGTTGTGATGTGAAGATAGAAGACATTGCATTCCTTGCAAAGATGAAATACAAAACCAGAGCTTGAGCTTGACTACAGATCTCTTGCTGTGTTTTAATTTCTTACCAGATGGCTGTCAGCTCTGAACATTGCCTCAGCACAAGTTTGCCATCCTCAAGACGCATAGCAAAACTCTCAACCCTTTACCCTCATAACCCCAAAGAGTCTCTTTATTACTGATCATGCTGAGCCAGTCCATTGATAGATATCAATAAATCCATTATCACAATTTCAAAATTTACTGGTGGATCTACTGCTAATGTAGAAGCTCCAAGTCAGTTCAATTTTGAGCTTAAAAGTTGTGACAGTGACTAGAACCTTTCTAATAACTCCCAATAAACAAATTACTGGCTGTGATTAATGGCACCAGACTTTCATGAAAGGGGTTAGGACTGAACATAAGAATATCATCTGAGGGAGGTAATTAGCACCGTTTTTATCATGACCCCCAACTGCAACTCAAGATAAATGACATGCTTTATAACAGCTACTGATGAAAATGTGGCCTCTTCAAAGTTCACCCTCCTAAGAGTGAGCAATGATTTCTCTGTTTCATGACAGTCACTTTTACTTTCTTTTCTTCTTCTCTGAAGTTGAGACACTACAAAGTCCATTTAATATGGGCAGGTAAAAAGACCCTTTATGTTAATATGGGCAGGTAATAAATGCACTTACACCAATCGGAATGCATGAAGACATATAGAGAACACAGCAAAGCATGGTTAAAACATGATCATGTTTGGTGCTCTCATAAATATGTAGGATATTTTCTTGGGCATAATTATACATGGGGACACATAAACACAAGTCACCACACGACTTTAGGTCCCCAGGTACTACAGTACCTCAGGATAGTTTTCTTATTTTTTCCTGCATTTCTAACCTTTGGTTTACCTGTGAAAATTACAGATTACTTGCACAAGAAGAAACAATCCTTTAAAGAGTAAAGAGGCTGGACCTTCAGCAGAAACCTTTTATGCATTTCTCTGTGACAACAGTTCGGTCACTATTTTTCAGGTCAAATTTTTTTGCTTAAAGTAAAATATCAGTGATGGGTTTTTTTCCTGTCAGCTGAGATCCTAAATCTTATACTCTCTTATTACACCTAGGCAGGCTGGTTGAAGACAACTGACATATCAGACCTGTCAGTATTGACTTCATTGCGTCATACGCTAGACTTTCTGTGCATGCCCAAAGGTGTTTTGGAAGCACACAGCCTAGTCGTTAAAAAACATGGTTGTTCAGGGCACAAGATAGCAGATTTCCTTTAATTGTAAAGCTCAAACCCCAAAGGACATCGTTTTTATGTCACAGTTTATGTCACAACCACCTTGAACAACTGACTGCCATGGTGAGAGGCTTTGGTTCAGCCTAGTGCCAAATGCACACACAAATATGTAAATGTATCTCCCTTTACATACACAAGTTTTCAGAAGTTTACTCCTCTTTAGCTAGCTATCTCAAAATTATTATTATAGATTGTTCATGTTAGAATGATGTATTATATATAAACATCCATAGTATATATTAAAACCAAATATTAAAGAAATATTCACAAAAAGTTTCTATTTAAATCTCACTGAATTTACAGAACAAGAGGTAATGATATGGTTAATTGCATGACTAAGATTAGTGATCCAAGATATTGCCTGGAAATGCATTTAACCTAATTACTTCTGTTCACAGTAAAACACTCAAAGGAAACCAGTGTCTTTTATGTTCTGAGATAGAACTTAAAATTAAATTAACATGAAATGTCTCTAAAGAACAAGATGCAGATCCTGAAAGGGCCCAGAAAAAAAAAAAACTTTGCCAAATTTCATCTGATAGCATACATAACACAGAAAAATTAGTTATATTCAGAAGACTGTATAGATATTTATGCTCTACCAAGATAAGCTAGAAAAATTTACATTTCATGTGATACTGTTTTACTTGTTCCTGTCCTTCTGATCAACTCCCTTAGTTGTGAGGAAGGAAGAACAAGAAAAGAATTCTGGAATGTAAATATGGGGTTTGCATTCGTGTTATGTATGTTATGATATGTTATGTTACGTTATGTTATGTTTATGCTATTATGTTATTTTTGGAAAATCCTTGCTGCTGTTTTGCCTCTGCTAAGCCTACTGAGGTAAACAGGAGAGGAAAATGAAGCATTTGGAATGTTCAGGAAGAAAACAGTAAAGAAAATTGCAAAGTATTCTTTTTTTAAGGGCACAGCAAAGTTCCCTCTTCCAGAGGCTGAAGAAAGCTGAACAAACCAGGTAGCTTAGTTTATTTGCTTATTTTAATACATTCCTGAGTTTTACATGGACTTTTTTTTGGGATTGTATCTTAACAGCTAGGAGATAAGAAATATCTTTCTACATTTATTTTCCAGCACCTAACAATATTAAATTTTCAGAGAATGTCACAGCTGGCATTTTGGAACGCATTATGATTGAGAAGTGGCCAAGTTGGAGCTAATTTCCTGCATAGCAGCCCTCACAGTGCTGTGCTTTGTATTGGTAGGTGTTGGGGGTTTATCTTCTACTAACTCAAATAATTTACCTGTTGTCATATATTTAAAAAATAATTTTGATATCTCCACTGAAGTCTGATTAAAATTCTAGGAGATAACAACCTAGAAACTCTCTTTATGACAAATGATTTGACAATAGCATACTGTCTGCTAAGAGACATTCTCGGAACGTATCCACAAATTAAAGTCATACCTTGAGTGTGAGAAAAATCTTTTTAATTTCTCAAACTATTTGAAAGAAATGGAGATCAAGAATGGAGACCACCCACCTCAGGTGTTCATAAATTTTTGTGGGACTACAGC
This sequence comes from Grantiella picta, assembly GCA_013397955.1. Classification (NCBI taxonomy): domain Eukaryota; kingdom Metazoa; phylum Chordata; class Aves; order Passeriformes; family Meliphagidae; genus Grantiella; species Grantiella picta. The sequence continues at coordinate 2,224,947 of VZRM01005611.1, forward strand.
ATATTGACAAAAGCAAAAGACATCTCTTTCACTTTTGAAAATCCTTTTGCATTTTAATTCACACAATCTGAATCACTATCTCAATTCCAAGAGAAAGGTTTCTGCTCTTACCCATCAAAATTAGCAATGAAAACAAATACAGCTTTCCTTCAAAGGGACCCAAAGGGGAAGTTGCTACTTCAGCACCATAGGTCATGTGTTCATGGTTTTTTATCTAAAAATAACTATTCAGTTTGAAAACATTAAATATTTTGTCTGGATCTACAGAACACCTTTAAGTTTCGATTGCCTACAAAACCCAAAGACAGTGTTAAAGTTTCTGTCATGCAATTATAAAATTACCAGCTGGCTTTGTTTAACATTAACTTTTCCTCTTCTTTCTTTGGCATTTTCCCCTTCTTTCTTTGGCATTTTCCCTCAGCTCCCACTTTCTTTTAAACACCCCGAATAACATCATTTCACACTAAAATTTATTTTCCTTTAAATAGAAAAAAGAAAAGACTCTTACTTGTTAGAAGTTAGAAAAACAGCTCCAAGTGCATGGTGACACTATGCAAAAGGGAAGCTTATAATGACAAACTTTTGAAGAACTCTGATCTTAAAACCTGACCCTTACACAGACACACAAGTTTCCACAAACTTTGAGCTCATGTGACAAACTTTATCCTCAGCAGCAGCTTCTTCTTTTGTCATGTATTCATATTCAAAACTTCCACTCCACTCTACACAGATTTACTTACTGCCTGCAGGTTACTTTGCATTTACTTCCTCCTTGGGATCTTTATTATTTACTTCCAGTCCTTTAGGCCTGCAAATACTTATATACCTCAGTGCAGTTCACTACTTACCTAAGAATTTTCTCCCAAATAACTGCAGTCTTTTGCGGAGCACATCTTCAGAAAGTTGAGGCAACACCAGTAAACTTATATTACTTAATTAAAATTTATTTTTCTACTGGATTCTCTGAGCTTAAAGGTCTTTTCCTAAGCTATAGGATTTTTTGATTATATGATTTTGTCAAAATATTCCACATAAAATCGAAGATAAAATTCATTACATCTATTAGGGATAACGTCCTTGTAAATCCCCTTAAAAGAGGACTTTGAAATCTGAAAGCCAAATGTAAATGTCTCCTTGATATTATCTTAAATTCAATATTGAATATGTTTTAAGAATAAACATTTTAATAGTTCAGTTAATATTTGATTTTACAGTTAGTTTTTGCAAGATATAAATCTTCCTTCAGAAAGCCCTCTTGGTTTCTGTTCTTCAGAACTTCCTCCCACTGTCTTTTTCTTGTCAAGCTCATCTTGTTTATTTTATACTCTTCAGAAAAAAAGGTTAATGAGCTGTGGACTTCAAATGCTGTTATGCATATGTTGAGTGAATTTTTTTAAGCCATAGAACCATGGTCTGCTTTCATCTGCTTTTTTTCAATGTCCATGTCTGCCTGGAGCAGCTAGCTCAAAATTCCTGTCTCACACATTCTCTGTTGGGGAATTCTGCTTATGCCCACGTTGGCCTACACCAGAACTTAACATCAGTGCAGCATATCATATGAGAGGAAAAAGAGGGCGAAAAAAGGTACATTCATGCATCCTTATTCATATAACACTAGCTAGAATTGCCTTCATCAGATTTTTTTTCCTAAGCCATGACTAAAGCTAGTCTAACATAGCATTGCATTTAACAAATAAGACCAAACCCAATTTCTATAATATCTACAAATGCTAAGAAGGATTTAGAAGTGACTTATTTTTATAGTTTAACATTAAATCTAGAAAGTCAGTAGGACTGTCTCCATTGAAAATGCTGGAATAGGATCCATGTGAAGAGTTTCCCTTTCCAGAAATGTAAAGAAATGAAGGAAATTTGTCACTTTGCGTAATGTAGCATTAGTAGCTAGATGTGCTGAAGCCTTGGGCCACAAGCTGTGAGCTTTCACCCAGATAGGCTGAACTTGCACCTCCTTGAGAAGGTTCCAGAGCTGGTTTATACCTGAAGATAAGGAAGAAAGGAAGGTTGGAATTGCAGCCTGAGAAATAAGAGAACCAACAGCCTGCCCAGAGACAATGAAGAGACCCAACAAGGAACATGGAGTCCAAAGATCCTAACTTAATCATTGGACCAAGCTGTCACGTGAGGGGCAGGAAACTCAGACTGTGAGACTTTAAATGCTCAATTTCTTTCTCCCTGTTCCCTCTCTGGGGGCAATCTGCTGGAATGCACTTCACCACTGTACTCTACAAATTAATTAATTGAATTCTGCCTGAGGCTCAGCTCAGGGAAACCTTGGGATGAGCCAGAAGGGAAATCATCTGCATAAGTGTGTGTGTGTGCGTGTGTGTGTCTGAAGTCAACTCAGGCCACCTGCCAGTTCAGAGGAGCTGCCCACCATGGTGGGACCCCAGAGTCCTGCTGGTTAAAGTCTCAGGTGGTGTAAATGATTGAGTGTGTGATGAATTCCACTTTCCATAACAAGAAAACTTCATTTGTATGTTGAAAGTGCCCAGGAACAACTTTCAGCACTTTGACTTTCTGAGTCTTAGGCACCCTCCTTATACAAATAATGCAAATTGTCACAGTCGAATTAAAATTAGCATTTGCTTTCCTGCAAGTGACATCTATAAAAACCAGAATTGGAAGAGTAATGTCTGAATTTCTGTATTACTTCCTTCTCAATCCACCACTCTGATTATTATTTAGTGCTTTATTAGTCCAATTGTATGCAAACTGCATACATTTTACACATAAAGAATGCAACAAAAAGTTATTTTGTAGTGGGAGAATGTTGGAACAAATATCAAGGAGTAAATTTAAAAGGTTCTGCATTCCCTGTTGTTCCCACCCTCAAAGGTTTTCATTTATAGTGTTTTCTGATACATAAAATATGGGAAATAATTTTTAATCTCTAAAAGAATTGCAGGATCACAAACAGGACCAGACATAACCCCCATAAGGTCTTCTGACTATATTTTTAATGAAATGCAAAATAAAAATAACATATTAAAAAAAAATTATAGCTTCCCCTGCTTTGGTAAAAGCTCTAGGCTGCCAGAAGCTTGGAGTTTGGTGTTACCTCAGGTAAATACCTACGTGTGTGCTTATCTCAAACACAAATTAAACATGTCACAAGCTAAGGTTAGACTTTATACAGTGTTCTCAACAAAACCAGAGATTACCCCACAAACACAACTTAGCATAAATTCATGCCATCATTCCACAATCATTCTGCTCATTAGCAGGAAAATCCAGCAAATATTTCAGCTACTGAAAAATTTCAAGGGCTAGAAAAGGCTTTTAATCTGAAGTTTTCTGATTTCATCGCAGACAGGAAAGTAACAAAAGGGATTTAATAACTGCAGTAATGGGAGGAGGAAGGACTAGTTAAAACTGGGCGGGGGGAACAAGCCTACCCAAGGAATAGCACACTTAATTAACACACTTCAGTTCTGTCAAATGCGCACTCCTGAATGCAACTGGGAGGAGAAAACTGGTCAAACAAACTTTCCAGTCTTCAGCATTGAGGCTCTTTGAATGGAAGATGAACCCATGAGATAGTGATAGGAACACTTTGGAAGCCTGGACATCAACACCAGTGTGGGCCAGTGTAAAATGAATTTAATGAGATCTATTCACTGGGAGGTTTGGAAAACAGACTAAATGTACAATAAAAAATTTATGGCAATCAGCAATTAGGAAATAATCCTTTGTACAACAGCCAAAACACCTATTTGCTTTCCAGGTTATTTGCATGAAGAGTTTTGCATTGATGATTGGTGATTAAGTATTCAGTGTTTTCTTCCACAAACCTTGAAAAATCACGATTAAAGTCCTTGTGTAGTGCTGGCTGTGAGCAAAAGATCACTGACACAACATTCAGTGGAAATAACTGTGGGGGAAAAGCTCAATGTTCTGAGTAATGCTACTGGGAAAGACTGAGAGAAAAAGACATATTCATATTACTGGAAGAAGGAAAGGAATCAGATAATGTCTGTTCCAAACATCACCCACTAAAATTCCCAGCTCTCTGTAGATTTATACTGTTGGCATAGATCACTCTGATTACCCTGTGTCACTGGAAATAGTGACTGTCCTGACGTGATAAATATGAACAAGAGTAACAGGGCTCACTGCATAATGACACCAGTGTACTGATCATCACATAATTAGTGTCTTAAAAGTCACTGGAAAAGATAGGGTGGAACTTTAAATTACAATCTGTATTAAGTTGAAGTTCCTTAAGGGGCACTTTGAAGTAACAGTGATAGCAGCTGCAGGAATAGATGAACATAAAATACCAAACAATCATAAATGAGTAAAATGGAAGAGTGAGAAAAAAGAAGAGGAGCAAATATTGTAGTGAAATAAAAGCTTGTTCATAAAACAGTGAAAGATAAAAATGAGGAAACAAGAATAAATGTAAATCAGTTGTGGATTTTTCTTTTAGAAAGGACATGGGAGAAAAAAAGAATTACCAGTATAAAGGAGATTAAAATTTAAACCCCAGGTGTTGGCTTATAAATAGTGCACATCTCTTGAAATGGAATTAAACAGGTCTTTTGTTGTCTTTTTTTTTTTTTTTTTGTAAAATAGGCAGCCTGTACTCCTAGTAATTTTTTCAAGATAAGGCACAATAAATTAATAATAATGATAATAATAATAATAATAATAGTGTACAACTGAGGTACATGTGAGTATTTAGATGAATACAAGCTGCAGAGATTAAGCTTTGAACTCTACAGGGAATTCGTCAATCAACATAAACCAAACATATACAAATTTCATTAAAATCACTCCCAAATTTGCTTAGGAAAAGCTCATATTTTAAAGCTGTGAGATAAACAAAAAGTCCTGCCTGCATTATTTTTTCTTTTCTCCCCTGATGTTCCTGTCAATTTTGTTGTGGTGAGCTAAAACATTTCTGTAAAAGTAACTGACAACTTCTGAAATGTCTAAGCTTTTGTGGGAGTTGGAGAGAGAAGGAAATGAAATGCTATTCTGGGAGGAAGTGGTTCTTTTTCAGCAACAGATTGGATTCTTAACCACACTACCTGTAATAAATCACAAAATAAAAAAAAAAGGTGACAGATTCTTCAGACTGTTACAGCTACTCCAGAACTTCTTCTCAAAAGTCCCAAAAGAAGACATTTGTCAGAAGTGAGGAATTAAATATGATCATTCTTTCCAGCCTCTAAAAAAATAAAAATGTAGGAAGCTACATCAGCTTTCAAAGAGCATCCTAGGATCACAGGAAAATATCCTCCCGAGCTCTTTAAAGTCTTTCATATTTTGCCCAATAATCAAACTGTCAGGGATCAGAACCAGGAACTGTCAAGTCCTTAAGTTGAAGAGAGAAGAGAATAGAAGAAATAAATTGGTATAAATGCCCTTTCTTGTTTATGGGAGAATACTCAACATAGCCTAGAAAACAACTGGATGGTCTTGGATGAAGAGTCTTGATTTTATCTTCACCAGTTTCAAATTGGCAGCCCAGAATTACACTACAAGAATCACAGTTGGAATTAAATATGTATTATTATATTTTCTAACCAGAGCACGACAGCACACCATGGTAGCATTAACTGTTTAGAAATTCTTCCCTTTCTTACAGGCACATTGTTTCCTTTTGGGGGGAAACTACCAATACTGTATGGAATTGGAGTAATGGAAAGGTCAAATAAATGACAAAATTTTCTGAATCTTCAATTTAATTTATCTTGCCCTCAGAAATACTAATTAGTAAGTTAATTAGACATTAAAAATTCAATTTAGTCCATTAAAAAGTATTAAATTAAAAATAAAGTTTACTAGAGGAGATAAAATATTCTATTTTGTGGGGCTAAAATTAGCACAAAACCCTCTTCACAATCTCTCATTATTATTGCTCTGCAAGGAATTCATCCTTTTGCTTACCTATCCCTCAACCACATTGCAGCAGACTCTGCTGTCAGACTTACTCAAACAGGTAAAAAGGAGGAGTATCTGTACATCTCCTTTTTTATGTGTGCATTTTGAGTTAATCTTCTCAAATGTGACCTCTCCTTTCCCTCCTCAAAAGCTGGTGGTTCATCCCTTGCCTCAGCTCTGCAGCCAAACAGGGATACAAAATGCCAAGGTCTCTGCCTGTGCCCCTGACAGACCATGAAGTACACAGAAAAATGGAGATATTAAATATATGCTTGTCCACCCCTCCCCCTCACAACAACATAACTTTACTTCAGTTAGATCTACATTTTCAGATATTATCAAATAAGAAAAGGACAGATGTCCCTCCTATTACTTTGTCCTATTACACCAAGAAAGAAGGCAATTTTTCCAATACAAAACAGATTTATCACAGTAAAAAAACCAGAATTTTATGCCGTTTTTGTCCTGATAAACTTTTTGCTTGCCTGGAGAGCCAATGGAAGTCCTGACCTTTGCAAGCTGTTCTTTTGCTAATCTATGACATATTTATCCAAGTTGCTTATGGAATGCACCATAAAGATGCAGATTTTGTTCTGTAACACATAAATTCTTGTAATTCTGAATTGTTTCACATAGTGGACTATCACATAAAATTCCTTTGTTTAATTTAATAACCAACTGCTCTGAGGTTCCTGCTTTGGGGTAGAGATAAAAATAAACAAGTCTCTCATACTGCTGTTTTTAGAATTGAAATTTAATTTCTTCTACACTTTACAAATTACTGATTTCAGGTCAAGGATCACTATGATCAGAAGAAGTTTGGAATAAACCAGAAGAGTTGAAAACAGAGTAGTCTGAAGCCTACCCTCTCTCAAAAATATTACTTAAGGTTAACTGTATGTCTCGGTTTGAAAGACAGGTGTCTGCTAAGAGAGGTTTGAACCCTCCCTTAGGACAGAGAATGCGATTTTCCACTCCCTCTGAATTATTTAATTTTAAAAATCAAGAATTTTTAGGCAGAGGTGTGGCAAAAAGGAATAACAGTTCTTTACTAGTATCTATAAACAAGCAATGACAATAATAGCAACCACAACTAGAACCAGAAACCAATAGCAGATGACTTTTGAGCTGCCGAGTCTTCTCCCCTGTGGTGTAATCACGGTTGCAAGCAGCAGGTAGTGCTGTTAAGTTCCCGGCCAGGCAGGGCAGGTGCGATGACTGCCGAGCGGCTGCAGATGGCGCTGTTGAGCTCCCGGCTGGGCAGGGCAGGTGCGATGACTGCCGAGCGGCTGCAGGTGGCGCTGTGGCGCAGGGTCAGGTCAGCCTCAGGCAGCTGATGATGGCGGAAAGAGGCTGAGACGCGGCCCGGGGCAGTGAGCAGCTCCGATTGACGAGCAGGGCGGCAGAGGGGAGCAAGGGGCTGGCTCTCCCAGCTAGCTAGCGAGGCAGCAAGGGTTCCGCAGTCACAGCAGACGCCGCGGTCTCGTGCGGCAAGGCAGGGCGGGTAGCAGAGCAGCCGGACCCTCCCGGGAGCTACTGCGAGAGAACGCAGCCCGGGGAAATGTGCACCTCCCAGTGGAAAAAGAGGTTGAATCAAAGCTCACCCAGACAGGAGAAAAGAACAGGGCACAGCCGAACCTCCCCCGGTCCCAGCCAGAAGCAGGCAGCAGCCTCTCCTCCCGGTGTCCCAGGACGAGAGAGAGCGTTCCAACGGATGGCTCTTTTTTTTCCTTCCCCTGCTTGCCCAAATGCCCATTGTTTCTTACAAAAGAGTTGATAGCTCTTAATCACCCAGCTGTTTGTTGCTTAGTAACAGTGATGGAGAAAAATTCTAAGGCATCCTCCCAACCTCTGACACTGTATGTAACATTGTGTACTGTTACAAACTCTAAATGTTTTCCTGGAAGATTTCTTAAGATGCTTAATGTATAGTGTGGTTAAAAGAAATCTAATTTACTAAAGAGAATAGACTCCATGAGAACAGAGTTCCTTTCTTACTATTGTCAGATAGAAACTAAATACTAAGTATTCATCAGTAATCCAAAATAAACATGGAAAATAAAAAAAAAAAAAAATTGAAAATTAATCAGGAAAAGTCATACTTTGGAAATATTTGAAAAATTAAAAAATACCAAAGAGAAAAAGGGTCTTGTATTTTCTTGATTTTAGGATAGAATGAAGCTAAGGGCTATTTGATAGATGTGCATAAGGACATACTACTGTAATATGTGTTTGCTTTTAAAAGTAATTATTAAGGAATTATAAATTTCCTTCTGCCTTTTAATAAATCATAATCATAACCATAATCTTTATATATTGATTAGTTATTTGATAAAGTTAGTATATATATCTTTATATATATACTAACTTTTTATGTCTCTGTTAAGAACACCCCAAGACTCCCTAAATAGCAAATAATATATTGTAGCAATAGTTTGTGTGGGACTAATCATAGAATTTTCCAGTATTTTTGTTGAACATTTAAATTTTTTCTAGTTCCCACACAGAGTACTCCATGGCATTTCTTTTCTTTTTTTCAATACCACATTAATGAAGATCTGTCTTTTGTTCCCTGAACTCTTATATCAGAAATAGTGTTAATACCATTTCACTCAGTTTCTGCTTTGCAGGGTGGGATTTGTGGGTTTCTGAATTTTTGCAGATGACTGTTAGTGCTGACAAAGTGTGCCTGGCACAGTTCCAACTCATTTCTTCCTCCATCAAAACCTCATTTTCTGTAATGTTTCTTCCTATTTGTTTCTGTCACTCCAGCACTCAGATACACACAATAAAGAGTGACATTAGGTTATGCAGGCATTACCACAATAATGCCTGGAGCATGCATTTGCACAGTAGAATAATTTGCACTGAAACTTAATGGAAGTAAGTAATATTGAGGAAAGCCAACTTGTGTTTTTAATGAGGATCAACAACTAAAAAAATTATGACTGAGAAAAATAAATACATGTGTGAGTACTTATAGGATGTATCTACTGGATTGAGCACTTCTAAAATTAAGGGTTGAAGTTTTTAGCTCTCTAGCAATGGAGGGGGGATTCTTCGCTTGTGTTTGGTCCTTCCTCTTTGAATGCTTAGATTGCATTTAGTTCTATTTAGTGTATTTAGGGACTGGATAGATAGCCATTAGTTAGATAGCCATCAGTTTCTAATTTGGTGGAGTAGAAAGAAAGGACAGAAAAAAATTCTCCATTGTGGATAGGAGTCTTCTAGAGACAAATTCTCAGTTTAAAAAAAAAAGACCTCTTTAAAAGAGAGAACTTTCCCTAACCAAATTCACTTTAGATGTTAATGCTCCGGACAAAACAGGGATGTTTTCAAAAGGAAATTAAAGCTGTTTATATTGGATGAAAATCACTTTGGAGTTATACGAAAGTGAAGGCTAATCACAGTTCTTTTAGTCTACAAAACACTATTATAATTTCCTTAGGCTTTTTGAAGGCAAGACACTCTTTAATGGCTTCCACAGTAAAATAAATTCACCATTTAAATATAAAGAAGTAATTTATGATTTACTGTATAAACAGACCAGACCTTACAGGAAGTATAAAGATTATGATTCAAAAGGTAAAAAAAATGGTGCAACTACTGAAAAAACACAGGTGGAAAGTAAAAGAAAATAAAAATAACAGATTCTAAGTGAAAGTTATTTTTATACTCTAGCATATTCTAAAATTCTATCTTACATTTTCATGGGCCTCATGAAAAGGTGAAGTACTTGAAGTATACAGGTGGAAAGTTGATGATTTCTTTTGAAACAGGGGAAGTATCATGGAATATTGAAATGTAATCCTCCACTGTAAAATGATTACATAAAGCAGTAGCACTTTCCAACCCTTTTCTCCGGACCCACTTAAAAATGGCTTAACAGCACATTTAGATCTTCATAAGACCAACATTCAATTGCCAGTTAAGGCTGAGGAGATTTGCAACATCATCTCCCAAGCGGATGTATCGATGACTGGACTCTGTCTCAATGACAAGATAATAGTACATGTAAAAGTTCTGAACCCTGTGTCTTCTCTAGGGGAACCTCTTAGCTATGAAGGGGCTTAAAAATCATGTTCATTCTTAACAATTAAATACTTCTCACGGTAAGTGACATTAATCTTGTTAAATCTTAAAATTAAGAGCTTCAGCACACAAATTGAAATCACCCCATCCCAGAACATTCCATAACAGGGAAGTTCTCCTGGTCACAGCATAGGTGCCTATGGAAAAGTGTCTTTTCAAAGAATCAGAAGTAAGAGTGGGTTGCAGTTAATCATAGTAACTCCACAGGTATTTCATTCCCAGTGTTTAATTTATATTCCAGTAATCTATAACTGCCTGATATGGCCTAGATTAGGTTGGCTCCTTCAGAGGATGACTCTCTCCCAGCATTTGCTTAAAAAGCCAATTGCAACATTCAAAACTTTTGATTGCCATACTGTAACAACATGTTGGGACAAAAAAAAATCTTACAGGTGTATAATATATAGATTTATTTTGTAAAATGTGATATTTAAAAGTAAATACAGATGTGCTTTTATTCAGCTATTGCCTTTTGTTGTATACAAAACATCTGATTTGAATTTTAATTTTCTTGGTGAGGCAAATTATTCCTTCTGAAGTAATAAATGTATGCTTGTGACCTAACTGCTTCCACAGTAATAAATTGAAATATTGCAGGGAATACAAACCCCACAGAATTCCTTATGACCACATTCTTCATGCAGAGACTACAAGTAATAACAAGAAAGGAGAAATTAACCCAAAATATAAAAAGCCTCGTCCGAATAGAACAGTCATCATTTCCATGAACTACTAGCAGGCCTTCAACAGACTGCTAATTCATATTTCCCCAGCTAGGAAATCAGTGCAATGTTCTATTATTGGTGACTATGCATCACAACACAGGAAATATCTTCACACAAAATATCCAAGTGAGGAGAGCACATATACAATCTTGTCACAGGTAAACTGTTCCTAGGAGACTCCTTTATGGGTTCATCCCTTTAGAATCAATGTAAAAGTATTTCCATAGATGTCAGAAACAGTTTGAGTGGAAGAACTGAATTTAATTTTAGTTATTTCTAAGGAGAAAATCCAGTATTATTTTGTAGTTGCAAACATGTAGATGAAGTGTTTTTTAATGAATTACAGTAACTGTGTAATAATTGGCATGAGTGCTTTCATATTTTTTACTACATAAGCAGCATTTGTAACAAATATTAAAGCAATGGGATCAGCATTTCACTTCATCATTTTCAAATGAAAATGAAATAAGAATTGCAAAACATTTCTTTTCATGGTTCTTTGATTTTTATTATACCTGGTGTGGATCTATTGTACTATGAAGGAGGTACTAGAGTTTAATGCAAATCTTGAACTGATGGCGAAATTCATCTTCATATTTTGATCTGTTGAAAAGGTATAACAGAAAACAATGTTTACATTCTCAGATGATTTACATCTCTGAGTTTTTCAAAACACACTTCAGCCACAAAGTTACCTATCATGATTCTCATGAGGAGACTGAAGGGGAGGACATATATCATATTTTTCACATAAACGCAGGATTTTTTTTCCCAGGAAACTCCATTTGCATTTGTCCATTTTGTTGGTTTGCCTTGCAATAGCACATAGTTATTTCCTTCTGAATGCAGTTTTTCGTAAAACTCTCTCAGATGCACTTTTTGCAGTTACACTCTTAGCCATAAGAATAGTAAATCAAGGATTAAAAATGTTTTACAGCTGAATTCATACCTAGTGTAATAGGAAAATTTAATGTCTAACTCCACAGGTCCTTTCACTGTGAGCACACAGCGTTCCTTTCCATGGAAATGTTTTGTCTTTTGCCTGTATGCAAAATCTAAGGACTCACCCTTTCACTGTTTTTGCATATCCAGCTGCTCTTTAAGAGCCACAAACAATAGCCACCAAGCGTTTTGCAACTGCCTACCATGGATAGTATCTGTAAACTCAACAAGGGTGAAGTTCTAGTTCTAAACGTGATATTTCTATAACAGAAGACATTTATTTTGTTGCATGCTGACAGTCCATTTTTCTTGAGAGTCATTCTTTGATGGTGTAAATAGACAGATACTATATATTCCCACAAATTCTTTATATGCTCATGAAAAAGTGCATATGAAAAAGTGCACCTGCAAAAGATATAAAAAGTCTTTAGTCAAGGCTTTTTGTCAGCTATTACTATTTTGCATGCTAATAATAAAGAAAAGCAGGCTTGTAAGCCACCACAGAATACACTAATAATGGAGATGGTTTGAACAAACTGAAAATTACAATTTCTTCCTAACTTTATGTTGTAGTTTATCCAACTAGAAAAGGACAGGGAACTTCAAGCAATAAGCTGGGTGGTTTTATTATGTATATTTTTAAAGTACATGGTGATATTATTATATAAGTTTCAGTGAAAGGTGCTTTCTTAAGTGAGAAATATCAATTAGTCACCTAATAAAAAAAAAGAGAATAAAAAGTAAGTTTACTAACCAAGAAAATTATTCTTACTACAGCAGAAGACATATACCTCCTATGTAAGCTGCAGGGATGAGTAACAACACTGTCTAGAAGGCTTGAAAGGGAGACTGGGTATAGAAGCCAAGATATCCTCCCAGAGGAAGGAGGAATGCAGACACCCTGAGCATTGCTGGACAAAGAGGCAAAGAAATGGATGAGAAGGTTAAAAAAGTATTTAATTTAATTTCATACGAGCAAATTACACAGAGATTTTCTTCAGTTTATCCACCTACACCACTTTTCAAAGGTATAAACATTTGTAACTGTGTTGTCACTTTTAGCTACTACAACTAAGTGGTTGTACATGTATTTAGACTTTAACCTGATTTGGACAAAGTACCATTTTTCAAGTTAGAAAACAAAGTGTGTCCTTCATCCATCCTGTGGACAACCTTTAGAGGGTTCAGGCCTCTGGCGCAATGTGGTCTCCATTCCATCCAACAGCATTCCCTATGTGAGCCAGGCAAAGTCGTGGGTGGGCTCCACAAGGGACAAGGCAAGGAAAAGTGTCTTCTGGTGGCTCTGAGTGGCACTGAAACCTTCCGCACATTCATCAGAATGACCTGAGTGGCACAAGGAGAGGGTCCCAGGGACTCCAAGCTGTGTCCTAGTGCGCCTAAATTCAATTAGAATTTGCTAGAAATACGAATTTTAGTTAGATTTATGTCTGATTTATTCTATTATAATATAAATCTAAATTCTCTGGAGGTAAATATTTCCTTACTTTGACAGACCATAAGTACATGATATTTAACCTAAACACACAACATTTAGACAGCTGAGGTTAGCAGAATTCCCATCTGATAAAGCCCATAGTTATGGAACTAGGGAAAAAGAAGTTTCAGTGGTTTTGCTGTTCATCTCTTGAACATTTAGGTCATGTTTTAAAGATTAATCCTTCAATCGTGAAGCCTGTAAACTGATATCTGAGACATTCTTGTTATTGCTGAAAATACATTTTAAACAAGAAATTCACAACTAAAAGGGGTTGTTAAATCATAGATAATAAACATAGGAAAACATAAATAGAACTCAAAACTCCACCACATCTTTCCCCCCACTTATGAATTAAGGCATTTTTATGGAAAAATTCACTAATTAAAAGCCTATGCACAATTAAGGCTTTTTGCCATTTCTCAATAGATCTGAAATTCACCTTGCATGTACAACATCCTCATCAATTAATAATGCAAAAAAAACACATCAAACTGCCAGCTGCTGATACACATATTTATTGTGTTGACACAATATAGATAGTGTTATTTCATCCTCATTTATTAAGCATGTTTCATTGTAATTACTGAAAGATACTGTATCATGGAGCAGTTAGAAATGCTTTAAAATTGGAATACTTGAAGTGTGCTAAAAGTACTTTTAGAGAATGAGGAAGGATGTTTCCACATTTCTAATAGAAGATTATAGCAAGTGGTGATAAAATGCTGTTCACTTTTATTCAGAACAGGTGCACACTAATCATCAGTAACTTATAGTCTGCATGATTAATGTAATCGGCCACAAAAAAGTAATATTTTATGTCTTCTCCCATTCAGCATTCATTTGCAACTTTATTTATAATTATTGACTACTTTAATGAGAAATAACCTCCTTATAGAAAATTTCTAGTCTACAAAATATATTTTTCTGTTTTGTCTTCTGAATATTATTTACTAAGTTAGATTTTTAGTCATTATTTATTCTATAAAAGACCTATCAAACAACATGTGGGCTGTAACAGTTTCATTTCATGTAACTTTGGAAATGTAATTGTCCTCGTTTTCAGCTAAGGATGGAACGAGAGTGGAACCTGGAGCCGTGTGGATGCTTCTAGGTTGTTATTCTGTACCCCTCACTTCATCACAGGGGGATGGAACTAAGGGATTCAAACTTCTGCGAAAAAGAGAGGGTGGCTTTGGATGAAAGAAAAATATTGAGTTCAGCAGCAAGAAAACACTTCTGTTGCTGTCATGACCTGAAAATAATTTGATTTCTAATTCATAAGGATTTAAAAGCCAGTAGCTGGCCTGAGAACTCTGGTTTATGGTATAGGGATGGTCAATTTTAGCTCCCAGAATGGCTCATTATTAATTCCTCAGGGTGTATTTGAAAAAAATAATTCAGTCAAGAGGATAAACTTCAGTAACAGATTACAAAATACTTAAAATATTTACATTAAATTTTATTGATTCCTTATCTAAAATAGTGGTATTGAGATACAACGTCCTTGCTTTTAATATAAGTCAGATATATACATATTTCAAGGCTTTGACTTTAGAGACTTTCTCCCTCACATATTATAATAATGAACAGTAAAAGCACAAAACCTTACTAAAAAGGAATAACATTCTTCATAAAAGCTTTGCAATGTAGAAAAGTGGAAATCCCCAAATTCCTTGAGAAGCTCAGTAAAAATTCAGAATTGTCTGAGCTATACAGACATGCAGTTATAAAGCCTGTCTCTTCTATCTTGAGCTTCTATTCACCCCAAATTTTTTTTTAACTTGATATTTCCAAATAGAGACAGAAGTAAACAAAATTTTGTTTGTAATAGAGCAGTTTTACTATTAAGAGAGAAAAAATAATTGTGAAGCAATAGCAATACAGCAATTATATTTTCAGAAGAAGTTTACATTTTCACATAAAAAAATTAATTTGGCAGCAGTAGAGTTTCTGAACTGCACAGTTTTCAATGAGGGTAAAATGTTCCCACAGATTGATTTATCTATGTCTTGTTAGAAAGGAAAACATTGGATAAATGTCGTCAGGTTCCTTTTACGGTTTGGTTAGGTCTGGTTTGGTTTGGTTTGGTTTCCCCCACCCTTCTAAATCTGTATGAAATTGTCTGACTAAAAGTTCCAAGGAAATCACAAGAAGACAAATGCTGAATCAGTACCACCCGTCCAACACAGACAAGTGCCTTGCCTAACACGTTCATCCTGATCAAAGCCCATGTACTGAGTACAATTCCTGGAAGTTGGCAAAGGTGGCTGGAAAGCTGAGTTGAGTTGATTGTCAATGCATTTTGATCCCCAATATCAACTTGCAAACTAATTTTAGGACCTGTAAATTATTTGCAGCTTCCCTTGATTCTGACCAGCATTGCCATTTTGTAGCTTGACTTTCAAAAAGCCAGTCTACCTCCCCTACAAAATCTGTGCCTACTCCTTAGAAATCTGCTGAAGGCTTAGATACATCATGTACCTAAAATTAAAAAGACTGGAATAGAAAATATGAGATCCTCTTTGTTGTTATCCAGGCTAATGTGATCTTGGACTTGGGAAACCCTCCCCACAGAGCTGCTCTCTTTACTTCCCCTGCCCCAACCAGGAGTCACAGATGAGTCTCTAAATGTGATCACAGCAATGATAAAAGGGACAGCATGAATTCTGATGGGAAATTCTAAACTGCATATGAGATTACAGCACATCTGTCCCTGGTTTCCCTGCGCCTGTGGCCATGAGGCTTCACTGCCCTGAAAAAAACCTCTTTCCTCTAAATAAATCCCAGCTGAGTGATGCCACTAGAGGGAGAGCCGACCATATTTATCAACAATATCAAACTATTTTGTGCATCTCTGTGGTACCGGTGGATTGTTAAAATATGTGGGTGCAAAAACCCAAACCCCCCTCATTCCAGACAAAGACTACCCAAATTTAAAAATACTAGAAGTATATGGGTAGGGCTAGATTATGTCAAACATTTAGGAGAATGATGGGGACAAAAGTGGAGGGACTTCAAAGAGCATTTTCACCCACTGCAAGCAAGACCAGTTTCATTCATTGCACTCCTGGCAAGTATCTATTTATTTGTTCCTAAGAAGTCCAGCAAGTTTCTGGATAGAGCATCACTGGTTTAATGATCAAACAAGACTATTTCTTTCTTTAATATTCCTCTGAGATGGAAAGATGTATTCTTCCTGCTAACCTAAACATTCCTCATAGCAATTTAAGCTCAAGACCCCTCTCCATTTCAGTGACTGTGGAGATTTTATTTTTCTACCTCTTGGTAAGAAACATTTAAAATTTCTGAGGGTAGCATCAGATCTCCCCTCAGACTTCTCCTGAGTAAATTGTTCTAATTTCTACAACTGGTCCTTACACATGACCATTTCCAGACCCCAATTAATCTCATTGCTCCTCATCTCAACATTCTCTCGATCATCCACACCTTTCTTAAACTGCATGCCTCTGAATGCAGCTAGAAACCTCTATATGCACCACTGATTATTGTTACCAGGGTGTGCTTCCATACATTTGCCTAGTTAGACTTGCAGCTTGAATTAAAAAAAAATTAAAAATTTACTTCAGAAAAGGTTACCCAAATGTTACTTTACTCTTAATGGGAGTTTGATTTTCTAATGAAATTATGACTGCATATTGGGAAATTACTTCCAATTCCATCTCCAAGTCACAATTGGAAAGTATGGACCAATAATAGAAGAGATTATTCCAGAATCAAATCCATTGGGTAATTTTAAAAGCATGTGCTCCCCTCTCAATTTCTGCACTTGCATAAGAGATGTCAGGTTTTATTTTTGTCTGGTTTCCAGTGCTAATGGCAGTGTATACAGCAACTGTGTCAAAATGCTTCTCACAGTTTAGTATTGTTTTAATTGCGTCTCTTTACGCAGGCCAAGGCCTATTGGTTTTGTAGGAAAGCTACATAAGTTAAATCTAGGTAGTTCCTGACAAATTTGGTGTTTTATTTCCTAGGTGCCCAAAAATGGTTTTATCCAACATTCTTTTTCTAAGAACTGACATTAAGTTGAGCATTCATCATATTTCTAACATTGGGTTGTTTTTTTTGGAAAATACATTGACCTCATCAAGTTGAGTGATTATCAATTAGATGAAGCCATTATTCTCTAATTTATTATTTTCCTATACCCACCAGAGTTTTTACCTCTGTTTTTGAAAATCTGTTTTCTGCCTGACTAGAAAAGATCCTTGGCAGGCAAATCTTGGCAGGCAAATGTTTGCATTTCCTTCAGGTATATGCTTGAGGAATACCTCTCACTGTTACTATTTTGCAAGTCAAAAACTAGTGGTAAAAGGAGAATAGTCTCACCCTGACAGTAAAACTATAGCAATCAGCAACTGATTGTTGATCTTAGGGAACAGTTGAAACTTGAGTGTCATGGGAAGCAAGAATTTGCACGGATTGGAACAACTGACTGAAGGAAAACTCTTGATACTGGTGGAAATTCACCAGGAGAGGAAAAAAAATGCAGTTCCTAATGAAGAAAGAATGATTAAATAGCCACTGACTCTCCTTAAAGCCACTGAGAATTAACAGCACTGAGGTTTCCAGGATGCTGTCCAACAAGCTAGGAAAGAGTGATGAGAAATTGTGGATTTTTGATACCTAGAATGAAAATCCTACTCACTTCCCAACTAGCAATCCCACCTTACACACTTAAAAGTATACTCAATCATGGTGGGTGAAAACCACATACAAATATACAATCAAAACTAGACAAATAAGCCATGCCAAAGTCAAATTCCTGCTGAAGTTCCAACAGGCCAACAGTTATTTCTGGTGTTCTGAATGGCAGAAATCTGTGAGTTCTCTAGAATCTCTTCTAAGGAAAAAAAGAAACCACATGAACTTTTTTCTTAATTTGCACATTTTTCATGCTTTTCAAAATTGTTTTTTTAAAAACTGTTATAACAGGGTATGTCAGCTCATCATTCATTCTCTGTAAGCCACTTTAAACACCAAGAGCCATATTTTAATACGGTATTCCAAAAAAGGTTTTCCTGGAAAGAGACTGGTTTATTATTTAAGCGTGTTTTCTTTCTTTGATTTTTACATTTACAGAAATTCTTATTGTGGAATTCCTCTCCTTACATTGGTTGAAATTCATTGTAAAATCATAAAAATGCTTATTCTTTTAAACCTGATTCCCTGAGAATGATGACATAAAGAATTTCGGAAGATAAATAATAATCTCTTTTTCATTTTGGTTATGCAAGATTGCCAAAATCTCCTGAAAAGAGCTCAGAATATTTTTGTCTCAGCCAAACCCAAATCAGCATCTTGTCTGATTTAACATGAAACTGGCAGAAATGTTAACCTAAAGCTTATCCAAAACAAAATGCATTATTTTCATCTTTTTTTTTATTAAAACCCAAGACTAGACAGAATAATTCTCTACTCATGTTACTATTGCTTCAGGGGATTTTGATCATGCCTTCCGTAATCTTATCCCACAAAAGCAAGAGTTGATAATATTTATATGCCTTTGAAATTTCATGTTTTATTTATGTTATCTGTGCATTATACTTCTGGACTACTGTGATATCAGCCCTTGGGAAAATTAAACCCTTTTGCTGAATGGACTCCAAACTAGCTTTGGAAAGCACTACCACAATCCATGTTCACTGAAATATCACCCTTATTACTTTCTTTTCCTTTATTAGTAGGATCAGTGATAGATTTGGCTGCATATGGAGCAAGGATTTCAATTTCCAATTTAAAGAATGACAAACAAGGGAAAGATAAACAGCTCTGCAGGAGAACAAGGTAACATGTTTTTGCTATTTTTGACATTGGTTTCACCATTGTCAATATGGTGAACAGAGGGGGTCAGACAACAGTCAGCAAGGAACAGATGGACTGAACAGCAGCACGGCATTCAAAACAGTCTAGAAGATCATTACAAAAGTCAAAGTATATGCAGCGTAGTATTGGGGAGTGGGAGAAAGACACGGAGAGGAAACCTACTTGCTCTTTTAAATTGTTCAGTAGGTGGTTAACCTCACCTGTACATGTGATGTGAGAATTACTGCATCAGAGGAAAAACTGATGCATGTCTGGCCAGAGTTCCTGACAAAAGGAAAGTCTGCATAGGCTTTTCTGACCCACTCATGTTCCAGCAAAAAGTTTTCAGTGATGCTTTACTGCAGAGCTTCATGCCAGTGAGCACACAGGAGGTGAAACTTTCCTACAGGTACCCAAAATGAAGAGCGTGGCTGACAGCTCCACTTGTAAAAGGAGTTTCCTCTCACTGAAAGTAGCATATGTTGATGCTTGAGCCACTGCATCCCCTTGGGATTTAAACACTTGCAAAAGAGAAATACCTAAAAATGCTGTCACATTCAACTGTTGTTTTCCAGTTCCATATAATGACATTTTAGACCCAAAGAAAGGCGTAGAAACCTTTGTTTAAACACAAAATCTTGATCGATCTTCTCAGTCAATGTCTCCAAGACTCAATATCCAGAATTACAAAAGAATAAATATAGAAAACAGGATGTTTCTATAACCTCTATAACAACTATATTCTAGTCCAGCAATTCATATAAAAAGGACCACTTTTTATAATAAAAAACACACCATTGTCTGCACTTCCATAGTATTTGTTTTATGGGACATTTTCCAGAAGTTTGTAAGAAGATTACTGCTCCAAAATTTTGATTTGAATTTTATTTACATTTCTAATTCCCATAAGAATTCCACAGCTTTTCAGCCCATCTTCCTGTTATTGCAACTTCTTTGAAGAAATCATCATATGAAATCCCTTTTATTTTTAAAATGGAAGGTTCCTTTCTCTCTGTGGTTTTCTTATATCCACCACCACATTTCTAGAGATGGAGAGTTTTCTTCAAAAGCCTTCCTTCCAATAGCCATATTGTTGGTGACTCCTCTATAAATACTGAAGTTCTGGCTCATTTGCTGTCTTTGAAAAAAAATAAAATTGGCAGAGGCTTATTCTTCCAATTAACTATTACTCAGAGGCTGGCAGGTAATAAACAATAAATTAATTTGGGAGAAGGAATGAAACACTGGAATGAAATATTCCAGAGGGATTTTTTCACCTGATTTTTTCACTACCTGTAGGTAGTTTAAAATAATTATTTCTTTCTGTTTCCGATCCACAAAAAAGTAATAACTACATTGTACTCAGGCAATAAAATAAAATAAAATAAATACTGTTGAATAGATTGTGGAAAAGCTCTCAAGGCAGTCTCACCACAAGACAGGACAGCACAGTTGTTGAGTCAGGAAACATGTAAAAATATAAAATAATACCTTGCTTGCTAACAGCATTACTTTCACCAATGAAGAACCATTTATTATTTGATTTTCAATTGTCCTAAGCAAGTTTTTAAAGCACAAACATAAAATTTAGTCAAATAAACATTATTTAAAGATTTCTTCCTATATCCATGATGTAAAAGGAATCTGGCTTTGAAATTGTCCATCACAAAACTGACATGAGGTATAGTGTATAAATTACAGTTTGGAAGGCTTCTGCATTGTTGAAAGAGACTGTAAAAGGCAGACATAATATCCAACATGTTTTAAAAAATAAGATGAGTAATGGAAAATACATTGTCTTACTAATCCAATATCAAAGAACATTAGGTAATTTTCCTGTATAGTGCCTTTCTTTCAGTAAAAAAGTTGGTTGTTGAGCATTTTTTAAACACTAAATAAGACATGATAACACTATTCATAGTGTGATTTTACACAAGAGAAAAGAAACAGAATCTCCTCCTTTTATGTATTTAAATATTGAACTAACTACATCAACAGCCTTTGAAATCTCACTTCTGTGAGATCACGTGTGAGTGATAAAACAGTGCTGAATACAAATGCAGAAAAGACCTGTTAAATTATCTAGTTGCATTTGGAGTATGCATCAGCGTGAGGAAGAAACTCAGTGAAATTCACTGCTTCCTCAAAGGTCTCTTTAATAGATTCTAAGCATATCTGGGATAGAGACTATGACAAAATTTTCATAGTCAAAATAATTAATGGAATAAACAAGTCGCCCTTAATTTAAAGCTCTAAAAAGTTTCTTGTATCTGTTGGCTTTATTTGGTTTTGTTTGGTTTAAGTCTTTTTTTACCATTTTTTGAAAGAAAAAAAGGCAAAATTTTCATGCATTAGGCTGAGGGAGTAGGATCCTTTTTCCACCTCGCCTTGTAGCTTTCTGAGGAAAACCCCCACACAGCAGAGCATGGCAGTTTCAGAATTCTGCGTCTGTTGGATGATGGCAAACTAATCCACAGGAAAGCCCTGTTCATCAGACAGGACAGCTGAGTGCTTTCAGGTGCTGCTACTAACTCTGTTCCAGGTTTTAATAATTAAAATTTGACAAAAACTTCTGTATAAAACTGGACAGAATACACTATGGAATAGCCCTAACAGCAGGAACAAATGGAGGATCTTAAGTGATTCTTCAGATTATGAATTCTCACTTGAGAGGCAATAAATTGTAGTTTAAATCAAGCACTTTCATCATTCAGGCCAGGCATCTGAATCATGACCTTCCACCCTCACACAAGGATATCACTGTTCATTAGTAAAAACATCAAGCAAGCTAAAATATCTTTCAGCCAAGCAGGTAGGGAACTTGAGTTTAGGACTTTTGCCAGTAAATTTTGAAATATTTTTAAAGTGATAAGGTCACCCAATTAATATCTCTACTATTTTAGAGGTGTTCTGTCTGACTAAGTCCACAGGATGTCAAAGAATTTATTTCTTGCAGGCTTACAAGTGCATTGAAAATATATATAGAACCTGGAAGTCTGAAAGGCAAAAAATAAAAGTCTTGGGAATTTATATATGCCAGTGAAATGAACTGTAGCCTTTGTTCTCATAATTCTGCTCATTGTACAGTAAACTACAAATTATGAATCACATATTTGATTTCCTTGTGACTTGGAAGAATGCCATTTTTCCATTGAAGTCACTCTCTTCCCAATGCCTACTTTGGCTATCGGGACAGAAGGAAGGCATGCTGCAATTAATGTTTTGTTTAGTGTTCTGCAGAGGACACTCTTGCAGAATCTGAAATATTGAAAAACTCTAAACTAAGTACTGAAAAATATTAATTTATAGAAACTTGAGCATGTGTGCTTAATCCAAGAGAATGTTGAACAGTATGTCAACCTTTGTTAAAACCACTGGTCCTAATGAGCAAGGTCCTTTTGAAATTTTCAGGTGGACTTGCTGCTTACTCCTATAACCGAATTGTTCACTAAGTCCTATTCTAACAAAACACTCTATCTCTCTCATTATTTTATTAGAAGACTGTTTTGGAACCTCACTGCTCTGATAACTCTGTAGTGTTCTCTAGTTTTTGGGCTAAAGTAATTCTGATGAGTTTTCATGCACTGCTTTCTGTGCCTTTTGTACCTTCTTCCACAAATATATTTTTAGAGTGTTAAGTAAAATGAAATTTGATAAGGACAGAGACAAATAAGAAAATTCAGATCTCTTCCCTGCTTCATACTTATAGCCCTTTCTTACATTTACTCCAAGGTGAGTTCATATTTCTTGAATGTCAGTGGTCACCTTGCAAAGCAATTCAGAATAACTCACGTCCTTTCTACAATGATCTTTCATGTGCCTACCTATGCTGAGGTAAATAGGAATTAAATTTGCCATCTCATGGCATTATGATATGACTCATGCTCACAAGATAACTGAATCACTACTTCATGTCCTTCTCTCCAGCTGTTGAAAGCCAAAATATGCCTACTTTACATCTGTTCTCAGTTACTTTTCAGCTTGAATATTACATTTTATACTCATCACATTTATTCCAATTCTACTCCTTGAGGCTTCAACATCATCTAGATATTAGTTATCTTTGGGATCTCAAATGTCCTTTATATTGATCACACCTCCTAGCCCTGCATCCTCAGCATATTCCCTGGCATACTCATTAACTGAAAATAGCAGAGTTAAACTCCTTGAGGATTCTGTTTAATAATACATTTACTTCAATCAATACTTATCTTTCAGTACTGCCAGTTTCCCCCATTTACTTAGCTACTTAGTTACTACCAAGAATTTAATATTCTCTGTCCTAAGTAGTAGTTTCTCATAACAGACTGTAGTTTTGGCAAGAGCAGCTTGAAAATATAATAAGATGAGCCTTTAAGGAAAGGTAATATTTCTTAGTCAGCTCACTTGAGCATGGGCATCAGGGGAAACACACAAACAGTGCAACACACAAGGAGACAAAACAAGCTCCTTTCTCATTACTCAAAGAACAGGGTTTGGTATCCAAAATTCACCAAATAAACAGTGTGTTTAATAGAACTTCTCTACCTTTTTCCTACATCAACAATGGCTAAAAATAATCTCCAGCTAAAATCTTCAGTGACGCTGAAATCCATGGTAAGCCCATTGCAGTTCATGGCTAAGTCACCCTAATAAAGACTGGCTAAAACTTGCCCCACTGACACCCTCTTACATCAGTGCTTCAGCTCACAATTTCAAAAAAAAAAGTGGTAGTGGCCTTGAAAATGATCTATAACTTGGTAACAAATGCTGAAGGATAATAAGGAATCCTTCAGTCTGTATTTGGTGGAAAATTAATATCATTTTAATAATATATGTTGATATTGCTACTATTTTGGGGTTTTTATAAAAAAAAAAAATATTGACTGGTGATTCTTGCACTCTTAATAAAGGTGGTGTAGTTCCTAGTTTCATCTACAGAAGGAAATTTTCAGTGAAAGTTTTTTTCAGTAGAAAGGAGGAGAATGAAGTTATGCCGATTCATTTTAGGGTTGGTTTTATTTTTTGGTATCTAGTTTTGTTCAAACTCAACTACATTTAATATTTCTCAGTAAAGGAAAAAGAAAATATTTTTTCTTAATAAGCCTTTAAAATATCTCAACAAAGCACCCAGATTTTCTTGTTTATCTCCTTACACATTTATTCACCCTGTCCTACATTCTAAACTTTCAGAAATTACTGAATGGAACCTCAAGAATCAACAGAATGTTACTAATCATTTGAAGTTTGCTACTCAAAACAAAGATATGGTCTTAAGATATGTTCGTTTACAGCCAAGCATTTAAATGCCCATCAGGAAAGTTCTTTTTTTTCTTCATTTGGCACTAATCTATAGTTACCATTTAATGCTGGTTTTTTTAAACTGGTATGTATGGACCTGAACACACTGGCATTATCTTCTAAGTTCTTGATCCTTTTCACAAGTCCATTTAGACCTGATACTTAACCATCATAAAATGCTTCCTTTGGCACTTCTCTGATAAGTGCTCACAATGGCACTTTGAAATTTTCCTTTTCTCTTCACAAACATTGGAGAAAGAGTGATTCCACACACTACTTATATTCTGTGTGTAGAGATGTCTTACTGCAAATGATAAACAAAACTCTTAAAAATTAGTTTAAAGCCTATAAACATACAAAGAGCAGAAAGACTCAATACAAGACACAAACAAAACTAAAGGAAAAACATTATGATATTTTTAAAGATGTAAGTTATTTTTGCTCTGAAGAGCAAAACTGTGCAGCAGTAAAGTAAGTGATTTTAATTTAAAAGAAAGCAATGTCTAGATGTGTTCGAAGAAGTACTCATTGCATAAAGTCAGAGGTTTGAGAGAAGCTATAAACTTTCTTGGCTTTGGTAAATTTATGATCCATTCCTATCCATGTAGTGTACCCAAGCCAGAAAACAGAACCAAGCTTCTATTTGGACAACCTGGTGCAATTCCTTTTCTTCCCACTGAGTCTGCAACTTGTGTATGAGTTAGAGCTTGAGAGTGCATTTTTTCTCATGGTCTTTTAATAATTTAGAGATGAAATCAAGTTGGCACCTCAGTGCTTAGCAGGAGATTACAATAGATCTCAGACCATCCTTGCTTAGGGGTGGCCTTCTGCCTGTCTGAATGCCTTAAGCTGATGCTGCCTGAACAGACTGTGCTGTTTCTGGAAGGTTAGTCCTGCAGTACTTTCCAGGTACAAGAAATTACCATTTTTGTCATAGTATGACATCTTGTGGACTGCTGGTAGTACTACCAAAGGACTCACTGTTCTTAACCTAAATATTACTCCCATCAAGTAAACGAGTACATAGAGTGCCTGTTTCTTTTAAAGCTGACTGGCTCATATACACAGCTGTCATCTATTTGTGAATGTAAAGCATTGCAGATGATAAGCTTGTGAGAAAGGAGATACATAGGAAAAACCTATTTAATGTTCAGGCACTGAGTCCTGTGATGGCAATGTGCACAGCTCAGGGTAGGGGAGTGTCTTTGGTCCCTCAGCACATTCCTGGCATGGGGAAGCTTCCAAGACTGGCACCTTCCCATCTTCAACCTACTTTTTTTTCTTAACCCAGTTTCTGGCAAGCAGTCAGAAAAAAGGATAAGGATCCCTTGACATGTTGTCTGGCAGGCAGGTGGTAGCTTTCGCTTTCCAAACCTCGGAGGAATGAAGAATGGAATGGACAGACAATATTGAAAAGGTTGAGGGATTTTTTTCCTCCTCATGTCTAAAAATGGAGAGTGTTCAGGATTATTTTAAGGTTTAGTGCATGACTAAAACTTGCTTACAAGGCATGTGAGCTTGCCTGGTTTTATCACTGGCCCACATCTCTACCTCCTGATTAAGAGTAATGGAAAAAATCTGTCTGATCATTAAGCTACTGACTGCATTGAATACATCCCCAAATATATCTCATTTAATTCTTTCCTGAGTGACATATTCAAGGAAAACCTGGCACTTTATTTCAAATAACAAGACAGCACAGTGTTATGAGCTGACAGAAGAGTTGAACTCTATGAAATCTATACAGCCTTTTTACTTTATTTCCCCCTACAGGAACTGAGACCAATAACTTTAGGCAAAAGATTTCTTTGCTCTTAGCTCCTTTTGCTGCTTTTTGGTTTTGCACACAGGGTCTCCAAATCTATTGCTTCTGTTTCAGGTCTCCCTTTAGCTCTTTATGAGTAACAATGTACCATACACCATTCCAAGGAGCAAGAGATTATGAACAAGGAAAGGAGGGTGTACTTTACAGAACAGAACCAATGAAAACAACCACTATCGTTGTTCAGATGACACAGTAAAAAACAAGTATTATGAACAGATACATTCCACTGATATTGTGAAATGTACCATTATTCCTGATGGTGGATGACTGGGATACTGGGTTTGGACTTTTCCTCCATAGTTGCACTTACCTTTACAGTTTTGACCACTCAGGGAAATGCCAAAATATTCTGAGAACTTGGCAGGAGTTTCCTATTCTAATTGTATGTGTTTCAGAGAGGTGGAAGTTTTGGCTGGGTATATAACCTCTGTATCCCCAGTGTAAATGAAGGCAAATCCCAAAACTTTCTCTTCATCAATTTAATATTTGTTTTTCCTAGAGAAAAGATTCATCAGCTTAAAAATGACTTTCAAGTTAAAGTGTCATCAAGTGCAGAGAAAATCCTTCAAAATGAGGATGATATTAGGGGTAGAATTCAGACCAAGATTAAGACCTCATTGATAGCGACCACATCTCCACAGCACTGGAAGCCTAGACAGCTATCAGAAAGCTAAACTCAGCTGTCAGCCTCAAGCTGATTCCCATGCTATACTGAACACAGACAAAAGAATATTGTGTAACCTTTTAAGTACCTGCCCATGCTGTACCATTTTTGCAGACACATAGATTAAAAACAACCAAAAAATCACCAGACTAATGAAGGAGGGAAAAAAAGGTTTTCTTTTCAGGGACATGCTACCAAAGTAATTGTACTCGGTTGAATTTGACCCACATTGCATATTAAGCCTGGCACAAACAAGTATGAACATAAGGAGAGCTAGGAATGATGACGTAAAACACTAAATCTAGCCTCCAGTGGAATCTACCAGCCTCTCAGGGTCAAAAGCTGAGCTTTGAAGACTAGGGAGAAAACTAGCCTTTTTCAAATATTTGCAAAACTAGAATGTCACAAAATCCCTTTGATCCCTCCCCTGCCCTAGCCATGCTTTCTAATTCTCAAGTGATTTCTTAAGGAAGAAGAGCAAAAAAATCATGCCCCATAGCTTATACATATTTATTATTAGTAGGCAGCTGAAGGCTAAATTCTTACATCTATATAAGAAAAAGCAGTGATAATGAATTAGACATCAGTAAAATTATAAAAACCAGAAGTACTAAGCAAGAAATCACCCGAATTATTAAAAAAATAACACAATGCAGGTCAGTCTCCAGTTTTATTATTTTCCTTCTTTTCCTATGATTTTTATTTGTTCAGCTAATCATCAATCCCTTCTGTCCCTCCTCCCATCTTGTGACTGCAGTTTGCACTAAACTTGATCAGGCCAGTCTGCTGGCTGTAAGATGTAAAGAACATAATGTAATTTTTGCTGTAATTTTGTTGCTCCTCCTAGTGGTCTGCTACGTCTATTCTGTGCTTGTTTGGATCTGAACCTGCATTTCAGAAATAGACTTCCTAATGAATTTGAAAGGGATGTATATAGGATATTGGTAAATGAGCAGTATGCCATCAGTGGTGAGTTTTTTGGGAAAGCAACAGTGAGATATAGATACAGAGGAGTTAGGATGCAGAGAATGATTGATACAAATTTCTCAATCCAAGTGTATCTCCTAGATAAAAACTGACATCAGCTGCTACAAGGAACTCTCAATAACCAAAAAGGAAAGCATGCACACTTCCAACACTTAACTTTTCCAGCCACCAGGATGGAACAGCACACAACATGGCAGCAGCACAGCAAAGCCAAATGTTCACAAACAGTTGAAATTCTCAGTACCAACCACTTCACTGGGCAGCATGTCCCAATGTCTGACAACTCTTTCCCTGAAAAATTTTTCCTAATATCCAAAATAAATCTTCCCTGGCACAACTTCAAGCCATTTCCTCTCATACTCTCCCTTGCTACCTGGGAGAAGAGATCAACCACCCCTTCACAACAACCTCTTCTCAGGCAATTGTAGAGAGCAGTAAGTTTTTCCTCGAGCCTCCTTTTCTCCAGGCTAAACAACCTCAGTTCCCTCAGACACTCTTCATAAGACTTTTCTAGACACAAGCTGTCTTAGTTCATTATTTCATTCTTCTGAACAGATATCAAATGCCAGATCAAGTTCTTAATTTGCTTTGCATTTATATCAGGTCAAAGGCAATGTTTAACTTTGCATGACTGTGAAGTCTATGATTTTCCTGTAAATTTCTGACTGATAACTGTGTTTTAATGTTTATAACAGAATTTTAATTTTATAAGGAGCAAAGCATAACTTTCTAGAAGTCCAGGGAAAGTAATTGCCGTAACAGTTTAACAATGACTTTTTCTGTCTCCAGTTAAGCAGCAGATTCTAAGTATTGAAGTAGATCAGGAGTGTCATATCAATAATTTTTCACAAAAAAACCTCCAAGAAATAAAATTGTGTAGGCACCTTTGGTTTGACAAAGACAGTCAGAAATGACAGAAGAAATGTCAGGATTTTTCCTGAATTAGCTTAATCAATTTCATATGTTACAAACCATACCTTTTTGTGTGTCTTAGTAACAAAATTGTACCAGCATTGTTCTAGGCTGAGTAAGGAAGAGATAGCCCTCACACAAACATGTTTTATACCTGACTCACTTGATGATCAAACCATTTAATCTTAATTGTTTTAAACCCAGGTCTTAACTACTTGAGGAAGAATGTGGTACTGTTAGTGGACACATACCAGGCTTGAGTCATTACAAGAGATGTAAACAAATTGGACAGACTCCAGAAAAAAGTAATAAAAATTATAAGTGCAGAGAATGACCTGTGAGGAAAGGTTGAAATAATGAAGCTTGTTTAGTCTAGAAGGGCAAAGATTGAACTGGGATATGGTAACAATTTTCAAGTATGTATAATGCCCTTTCTATGGAGGAAAATGATCAACTGCTGTCTATGTTCACCAATAACATTGTAAGCATTAATTTACAAAATTTGCAACAAAGGAGATTAAAGTTTGGTATTAAGGACTGATCTCCAAGTAGAGCTAGCTACATAATAGGATTCCTGGTTTGGAGAAGGTTCAAAAGGGTTTTCAAGAGGAAATTGAAGTTTTGGACTGATTCAGGATACTAAAAACAGCATTGCAAAAATTCATAACATTAAGGCTAAAGACAACCAGTCAA
The DNA here is from genome assembly GCA_013397955.1 of Grantiella picta. NCBI lineage: Eukaryota > Metazoa > Chordata > Aves > Passeriformes > Meliphagidae > Grantiella > Grantiella picta. The sequence goes on from VZRM01005611.1 coordinate 2,254,298, forward strand.
GAAGGAATAAACATGATACAATTTATTTGAGAGAGAACTTAGCCAGTTGCATTAAAATTCAATTAAACAATTAAAAACAATTTGGACCACTCAGAAAACTTGGAGAGACTCTGTACATCCTGAAGAAGCCTTTTTAATCTTTGCTATTCTTAAATGTGGTGGAATTTCTCCATAAGTGGCATATTTCATGTCTTACTCACATAAATACAAGGTATATAGTTACTTACACAGCAGAGTTCTTTAATATATGCTTAGAATTGAAGCCCTTTAGAACTAAAGGACAGCCTTTATTCTTTAACACGAAATAAAAAAACTGTAGGAAATATCCATATAGTTTGATTATCTTTTACACTAAGCAACTATAGATATAAAGTGAACTTCTTTAGAAAAAAAAAAAAAAAGATGCTGGAATTGTAATTCCATCCACTTATTATCAGAACTTCTATCATTAATAGCTTATGAAATGCTTATTTAAACAAAAGTCAGTTTTGCAGTTTATTCCAGAGCACATTGAACTTCACTGCCTTCTGTCCTCTATAAGTAGCAGGGATAGATAATGTATACAAATATAACATAAAAAAAACCATATGCATACATTTCCAATAAATATGAAAATAGCAGGTGGTATGTCTCACATGAACATTTCCTATCTTTTCCCAAGAAACCATTCATATTCATTTCAGTTGAAAAGGGAAAAAGGATACTTGATGGAATTCTAAATATTAGCTACAGTCCTATATAGACACTTCATAAATCTTTTATTACTTTTAAAATACCATCTTAAATTTTTTAAAAAACCATATTTTCAACACAATTGTACAATGTACAATTCAGAACTATTAACCAAGTCAAACATCTTTTCATCCTGTCAAGCTGGGAAAAGGAAATAATTTTAGCATCCAACTTAAGTGTTGACAATAAATTTCTTCTACTTAATACGGATATTATTTTTGGAAAGAGACTAGCACCTGAAAGATGTTAAAACACAGAACATTGATGTTAGGATAAAAGTTATGGAAATTAATGGCATGTGGAGATGTGCCAAACCAACAGTCCTGTACACTAATGGCCATTACAGTTGGTTGCCTGCAGAAGGAATGAGTTTCATATTTGGAATTTAAAAGCTTTTGATAAAAAACCACAGAAGATAGCACTAGGACTTGTCATTTATGATAAATACTGGAAGTGTAAGTAGTGTCATCCAATCCAATTGTCCCAAGTAAGGGAACACTCAATATGTGAGAAAATCTTCTCCATAAACCTGTCTGAAATACAGTTGAACTTGGACTTGCTTCCACAAGCTAAATTAAAGTTGCGAAATCTACTTCAGAAGCAGGAGTTGCTTTGAGGCACGTTGTTGGCACGTGCAGCCAGAGCAGACCGTGGCATTTAAAACCAAGATCTTTCCTCAGGTACAGCCACAAGGGGTTCTATCTCCTTCACAGTCTATGGGGAGAGGTTACCTGTGCTCTCCTTACTCTGGTTGCTTAGGGAACATACAGGAAACAGGGACTGCTCCACTGCTTTAGATCCACGTCCACGAGATGCATGTCAGCTGTAATTTTCCCACGCAGCTTTGCAGCTCTGCGGACTGCAGTTAGTAACATACAGGAGGCTGCCGAAGAAGTGACTCCTTTGCAACCTGTCTCCTCTTACACTGTATGGCTTCACTTTTCTAGGATGTGGGAAGTCCTAAAACACCCCAAAGCCAGTGAGATACCCAATATCTGCAGCAGAAATGAACGGGTGAAAGGATCTTTAGAAACACTTTTTGTCTAAATAGAAAGTTCAGTTAAACATTTTGATGTATGTAATGCTGCTTCTGTATTAGACAAGCATTTCAGAGAAGGGAACAGAAAGCATAATTCCCTGACCTAAGAGAAACACAAGTACTACATTTGACAGAAATTTCAGAAGAGCAGTGTGCAACTTTTTGTTTCGTTCAGATGCTTTGGTATTCCAGTTTTAGCTCACTATGTTCTTTCCAGGAGCCTTAGTGCCAAAGCGAAAAAAGCAACTGCACCTATGTAATAGGAAATACATTTCAGCCCTAAAAATCAATAGGAATGTAGTTCTATAGCCAAGCCAATTTTATCAATAAAACAAGAAGGTCAAATAATTCAAAGATTTCCCTGAATTAGTATCTTTCTCACTTGCTGAAGATTTAAAAAAAATGTCATTCAATAAACTATACTGCCTCGGATAAGTATCAGTTGAATAATTTTACTAAAAATGCTCATTTTCACATATATCGATAAGTATTTTCATAGATATATTGGTCTGCATTATTTTTATTTTGTTTCTTTCTAGGAATTTTAACCTGTACTACTGAAGTAAATTGACAAGGGATCTGATCCATCAAACCAGATTACTAGAGATTATGAGTTTGTCACAGAAATGGGAAAAAGAAATTAAAAACAAAACCTAGCTGTGCTACTCCATTACCTCTCCAAAATAGGCTTCACACCTGCCAGTTTTAATGTAATTATTTAGACATGCAACTACTAAAAGATAAATATGGAAGAATCACAAGCAGTTCTACAGAAACTTTAGTCCAGTCCTCAAAACAGGAAAAGAAAATATTTTTAATCAAAAACTGGACAGCATGGACAGCAATATGTAGGGCTAGATGGACCTGTGTGGCAAATGAATATTCAAAACATTTCCATGAATTTTGATTCATTTTCTATAATTATTTTATTAGTAGTATTTCTGTAGCTATGTGCATGTAAAAACTCTGAACCTATGATTTGCACTACACTTCAAGAATCCCCAGAGGCAGCCTTGTTCCCAAGGATATACACACAACACTCAAAGACCTGTTCCAGTCCTTTTGTACCTAGTCCGGCTGACTATTGAAGATCGCTTACAGATCAGGAGTGTAAGAAACATATTAGAATTAATTATACAGTAGATTGTCTACAAGAAAGACAAGATATTGTGACTAAAGTGTATTTCATAATGTAATTACCAGGCAAATTAAGCAGAAGATCTGTTTTCTAACTTGAGAAGAGTGACAGACTTGCCACTGTAACTTACTGCTCAGAGAGCAAACTGTTTCATGCCTTACACTTCCTCAAAGAATTAAACTAGAGATCTTTAAGTTATTGAAGAGCCATTTATATTAGAGAGGAGGAGAAGATGAAAAAGATAACCTACATGTAGAATAAAACTCTCACATGAATAAAAAGAATGCATTTAACTGAACATTAGAGCTGCTTTGAACCCTGAATGACCTGTGGTGCCTTCTCAAAGATTGGAACATGGTACTCCAGGAAAGCCAATAAAGATGACTTCTAAAGTCATCAGCAGCAGGAAATTGGAATAGTAGGCACTATCTGGAAGCTCAATTCTATTTAGAACTACGATTTGGGGAAGTAACTAAATTGCAAACAGATGAGAGAAGTTGTCTCTTCAGTTCTGTTATCCATTAGGTATGTCTACATGCAACGCCCTTAAAGGTGGCAAATACCAGAGAAGCTTTAGACAGTGCCTAAACAGAAGTGCCTTAGCAGCCTAACCAGTAATGTGTAGGTAGTTTCTGATTCCTTTTGCAGGATTTTGGGACACTATCTGCCTGTAAATGCCAATTTGATTAAAAAGTAAATGTGCCAAACTACCACTCTTAGAAGATAATTCACAATGAACAGCACAGGATGTTTTAATTATCATTATAATCATCACGTGTAATCATATTATTTGAGAATCACCATCAGCAGATGGCTAAATAGTAAATCACTGGTTTGCGGAAAGCCTATGTTGCAAGTTTCCTTGTAGCTTGGTCTTCAGCTGGACTGGATGAGGCTCTCCAAGTTGCTGTTCTGCTGAGCTCTTAGAACCAGTTGGCCTGTGTCCTCCATGACTTTTGTACTGCTTATATTATTCTATGTACTAGAAATCTTCTCACTCCCTTATGAAATACTGTCTTGCCTGACCACCTCTACAGCTGCAGGAGCAGTTTCTACTGAATACTTACAAAGCCAGTTTGATGAGCAGGAACCTCCCAGGGGTGTTGCTGAGCTGTTGATGTAATTCAACACATTTAAGAGTAAAGGAAGGCCTATCAGAGGCCTATTAATAAGACTCAAATCATCACACAATCTCAACACTTTTCCTCTGAAACTAGAAAAATATCTTTATCATTTTCTGGGAGCATAAACTTTATTTTTGTCTTTCCTATTCCTTGATAAGCAAGTGCCAATATCTCAGACAAATGGTGGGACCATCTCACTGAAAGTTACTCTTCTGAATATTCACTTGCGCTGGTTTAAATATAAAATAAACTGCCCACTACACTGACAAACATTATCACCTGGAATTTCCCATCAGTGCTGATCCAGGCATACTCTTGTGTTTTATACTTACATCCAGATTGCTTTGGGAACCCAGTGATTTGGCAAAGTATTTGTAGTGAGTATACACCAAGCATAACACTGAGGTACAAGGTAAGAAATGGTGTTACGAGATGCTAATGTAGAATAAATAATGTTAAAGTAGTTTGTGCTTCTTCTTCCCCGTATGTCCCATGTTTGTGTGACCTGTTCTGTTTCTGCATCTGCTACAACCTTCAACAGAAAACTTTTACTAATAGACACCTTTGCTTTCTACCAAGACTAGACTTAAGTGTGACTGCTTGACTGTTTCACAGTGTTGACTACTAGGCTCTTTATCTTCACTCTAGAAGAGCGGCCAACAGCAAACCTCTCAAGTCTTTTTTCTTTTACAGATGTGATTCTGCTGACAGAAATAAAACATGTATGTATCCTTACCATTCAAATTTGCAAGAACTTTTTCTCCCATACTTAGTCTTAAATAACTGTTAAATCTGCAAAAATATTTGTAGAAACATCTCCCTAATGTTTATCCTAAATTGTTTTACATTTGCTGGTGAATATGTGACACAGGATTCTGAGCCATATTCCTATACCAAAGTTCCATTAAACAATTTTAAATTAGAATAAAAAATATTATAAACTACCACTAGATATATAAAAATATTTTTAAATTACAAAAGCAGGAAACTTTAACTTTAGAAGATAAGACTGTGTCTGAATCCTGTTTCTGTGTCATATGTATCACACACCAATAAAGCAATATGTGCTGCTTCATATTTCTTGCCACAAGCAGAGAATCCTCCTGCAACTTTTAAGATATAGAATAATGGTCTTGAAAGTAGAAGTTTATGTACACAATTCCAATGACATTCAATAAAATACTATGCCTAAAAATTCAAGTCCTTAGCATCCTTCCAGAGTATACAGCTCTAAACAGATTTCGAAAGAAGGAAAGTTATTAATGTCAGATTTTTAACCAGGTCTGATTTTTTAATAAAAACAGGCAGGCTTCTATCACACAAGGCTTGCAGGGCAACATTTTATCAATACATATTTTTGTCTCATCCATCCATTCTGATCAAACTACAGCTGCCAACACACTGACACTCAGAGACTGCAAACTGGCCATCTAAGATCCTGATATATTCTGATATCTTCAGCCCTGGATTCCAGTCTGTGAAAGCAGAGAGTGGGAAGCAAGGGGCAGAAAGGTGTCTGCAGTGCTCCTAGCATTAGTTGGGGTTGATAAATAAAAATCTTAGCTCTCTACTGCATTTAATGCAGATAGATAAATGGTAGAAGGGCAAATCTTTTCAAATATGACATTTTGTTTGTTTTCAAATTGGTTAATCACTCTTTCCTTTTAATGTTTTTCTAAGTGATCAAATTTTAGCTGAAAAACAGCATCCAAAAATGTCTTTTGCAGCCAGTGACTTCAGTAGAATCCAATTTTTCCCTTTGAGCATTAAGGAATTCACATTTCCTGCCTCTTGGAGCCATACACTCTTTAGAAGGGTTGTAAAATCTCTTTGTGGACAGAAGGAAAATATTCTAAAAGTGCTTTCCTCAAAGAGTTGATTAAAACACATGAAACCAAAGGTGTGGGTAAGCAGCTGAATCTCTCTGTAATGCTGGGCTACTGCATCAGGGGCCACTTAAGGAAAAAAAAATCAAGGTTGTATTTTTCTCTACACTATTTATAAAGACTTAGAGAGACACATGCTAGTATGCTCTGATGACAAAGTCTAAAGTATCCGATTTCTCAACAGCAGTCAGCAAACGCTTTCAAGAATACAAAACCAGAAAATATGGAGATTTAAAGTCAATTTAAAAATAGGATAATTTGCATTCTTTTGCTGAATTCAGCCAAACATTCTTGCCATTGACAAATAGCATGTCTTCTTGACACATAATTTGAAGAGGGGACAAAAACCCATTTAACTGATGGTATTTAATGTGCTGTTTCATTCCTGCATCCAGTTGTCCCAAAAACTTTCTGCCTTCTAAAATAAGATTACTGACTTGGTGAGGGAGGGGAAAGCAGAGGTTGCTGCTTATTTCAATTTTAGTAAGGCTTTCAACACTATTTCTCACATCATCCTTACAGAAAAACAAACTGAGGAAGTAGAGACTGGATAAGCAGACAGCGAGGTGGACTGAAAACTGCCAGGCTCAAATGTAGCTGGAGACCAAGCAATTGCGGGGTCCCACAGGGGCTGAAATTGTGTTCAAAACAGTTTAATATCTTCATTAATGGCATGGGTGAGAGGACAGAGTGCACCCTCAGCAAGTTTGCAGATGATGCAAACTGGGAGAAGTGGCTGATAAAACAGATGGATATGCTGCTATTCAGAGGGATCTCAACAGGAGAAATGGGCTGACAGGTCTATTGGGAAATTCAGCAAAAAGAACTGCAAAGTTCTGTACCCACAGAGGACTGAGCTCTAGTCATCCCCCAGTCAGACTGAGGGCTGAGGAGAAGCAAAGCAGCTTTCCAGAAAAGGACCTACACATTCTGGTGGACAAGAAGTTGAACATGAGACATCAGTGTGTCCTTGCAGAATATAAAGCCACAACGTCTTGGTCTGCATTAGGGAGAGCATTGTCAGCTGTCCTAAGCTGCAATATAGATGCATTGTATTCTATTACTACCAGCTGTGGGCCATTAGCTGTTATCTCCTGCTGTGACTCACCCCTGATAACAGACAATTGGCCATCAAGGACCCACTGCATGACTCATGGAATTATCTCACCCTATTGTGGGATGCTCTGCCCAGGAGGGAAGAGCCAAGCATTCCCACCTGGATATAACCTGGCTTTGGAACAACACAAGCAGCCTCTGTCAACTGGGTTCCTAGAGGACAAGAGCTACCACTGGATCTTCAGGTGTAGACCAGACCATCCACAGGATTGCTGCTTCAAATGAACTACTTCACTTGAATTCCTACCACCACCTTAACAGGGCGTCAGGTTGTATCTGACTCTGTCAGTGGTTTTTTTGTTGGTTTTGTTTTTGTTTTCTTGTTTTATTGCACTTATTTTTAATTTTCCTATTAAATTATAATCCTGACTTGTGATCTCCCACTGGTTTATTTTCAAACTAACACATCAACTCGTCCAGAGCACTGCCAGAATTAATCACTGTCCTTCATGAATGGAGATACATCTGAAGGGCTATGTCCTGTTCTGAACTCCCCAGAAAGAGAAAGAAATGAACATTCTGGAACAAGTCCAGCAAAGGAACACAAAGATAATGAAGGGATTAGAGCATCTGTTATAACAAGAAAAGACTGAGAGAATTGGCATTGTTAATCCTGGAGAACAGAAGACTAAGGGGGGATCTTACAATTGTGAAAAACTACCTATTGGAAGAGAATAAAGAAGATGGAGCTGATGGTAAAAGAAAAATAAGTAAAAAGAAAAGATTTATATACAATAAATGCCATTTAAAGTTTGAAAAACATTCTTTATCATGATAGTGGTCAAACAGTGGAACAGGTTGCCCAGGGAGGCTGTAAAGTCTCTTTTTTTGGAGACATTGAAAACCAAACTGGAGTCAGTCTTGGGATACCTTCTGTAGCTGGCTCTACTTTGGGCACATGTGTCTTTCTCCAGGAGTTCCCTCCAATCCTCAAGCTCTCTGTGATTCTGGTTTCTTCTACAGATTCCTCTGACATAGAAGAACTAATGTTTTTGTGTCTTGAGTGTAAAATACGGCTCAGTATAAGCTGTAGCAAGCTTGAAGATAAGATCACTAGTAGAGCACGTAGAGAGACGGACTGGAGAGAATCATATCTCATACATAACGCGCAGTGAAATTATAGGTCATGAAACTCAAGCTAAGATCTTTATATCTGATTGAACTGTAGCAAGAAAGATGCCCTGTGGTCCTCAGATGCTAGAGGACTGCCTGGCTACTTGCCCTGTTAAATTATTCATCATTGTCAACCAAAAGACACAACATTCACCAGTACAGATCTTTAAGGTATGAGGTATTGGTTTCTCAGGTTTTAACATACTTAAAACATGGAATGAACAAGACTTTAGCAATACGGTCCCTCTTGAAGTTAAAAAAAGTTACCTAGGGTTGAGACTAGGATATCTGACTGCTTTTTGCACCAACAAAAACAAACTCATCAAGCAAACCACAAAATAAGATTGTTCTTAAGTGAAAGCTTTTTTGGAATTCATGTCATAATTTTAAGAGTGCCATTATGAAAAACTTGTTTCAGATTTGAAATATTCTCATCCCAGCCTGACAAGCAGGTAAGATATTCGAGTTGTGGCAAGCAGGTGCTACAGTACAAACTTCAGCAACTACCAACAGCAACTCATATCTGTGCCATGCATAAGCTATCAAGTATGGGAGTTACTGACACGTATTCCCAAAAAGGCGAATCTTTTTGACATGAATTCTTGACTAGATAGTCTGTAAACATTGCAAAGGAAAAAAGAAATTAATCAGGCCATTTACCCCATAATTCTCATAGTATAAAGAAGTTAAGATATATCAACAAGCCTCCTGAACTACTTGCGTTATGTCTAGATTATGTAGACAGTAATTACTGTTGCCCCATTATAACACAATTTTAAAGTTTGTACAGGAAACAAACAAAAAAAGACAATTTTATACTTCTCTCAATTCAAAAAGAGGCAATTTTTCTCTCCCATTAATGTAGCAGAGTCAGAAAAATATGGAGAACATTGGCACTGCCAGCAGGAAGGTTTCTTTGTGATTTTTCTAGGGTACTTGCTTTCTACCTTTTCAATTGCCTCAGTCTGATGGGCCATGAACTCTAATAATTTATGACAGAAATACTAGTAGGTGAGACAAAGTATGTTACTACCACTGTAGAAATTTAAGTCACTCTGTATCATGGTACCAGAAGAAGCAACTCTATAGATCCAAATTTTAGGTCAAAACCACTTTATCTATTCCTCCCCAAAACCTGTCCTGATCTTAGTAATGCAAGGGTGAATTTTGCATGCTTATTTGCTAGAACAAGATGATTTAGCAGGTCTCCTTGCCTTATTATTTGCTATATTTTTCTTTTGGTGATTCCAACAGTGGACAAATAACTAAACATTCAAAAAAAAGCCCAGCAACAAAACAGAAGCAAATTGAGAATAATATTTCAAGAGCAAATTCAACCAGATAAAAAGTCAAGTGGTTCTAATGAAGGAGTCTGATGTCTGTGGTTAGTTAGAATCAAGGCAGTAGTTAAGATTGGTTTCAGTGTAGTCAGGAGACTGCAGAGGGTCAAGATAATTTTGCGTGCCAGTTGTACTCTACACAATTTTTTTAATAAGCTTATAAAAGAAAGATGAACTGGTAGCAGGACCTGAACTGGGACAGCTTGTTAACAGAAGAACATCAAAAATGTTAAAAATGCTTTTATTTGGTGGTAAAGAAGAGAGAGAAAGAAAGAGGAGAGATAATGATAATGAGAGAGATCAGGTGGTGGGATAAAATCAGTGAGGCCTGAGATTGGATTAGAAGGATACCAGATTAGCATCAGATAAAGACATGGAAGGCAAGACAAAGGGAAGAGGAAAGTTACTTAACATTTTATCAGTTTTCTCTTAGAAGATGTTTAGGTCTTCTTCAAAGAGGAAAACACATTCAATTTTCAAATCTTTTTCTTGTCCTGACTCTGTGCCATGAAAGAGCAGTGTCATGAGGATAAATTGGGATTTGGGCTTGGAATTTGGCAATGCATTTAAGAATAGACAAAGCAAGATTACCCAACTTGTGTTTTCCACGAATTTAAGAAAAAACAAGGACAGAAGATAGTTGAGAGAGGTGAATTTGTAGTTACTTTGGCTAGGTGACTTATAATAAATAGGGGGTGAAGTAGTTGCACTGAATATAGGAAAAAATTACTATGTTAAGTACTGATGGAGACTGTGGAGACTGAGCTATTAAAGGAGGTCAGAGTGAAAAAGAGAACTCTCACAGTGGTGAGCTAGTGGTGGTAGGAGCTCAATAAAAGGATTGTAAAAAATTTCATGAACAAATGGAGATAAAATTGCTAGGTGTCTCAAAACTGAGCAAAAGGTACTTTCACGTAACCAGGAGAAATAATTCTTGGCTAAAAATAAAGAGATTAAATTGAGGAAACAGGGCATGTCAGATCTCACTGGTCATCTCTGTGTAAGCTAAAAATTTCTAAGCAGTTAATATAGGAGATAATGCAGAAAAGAAAAACAAAATTATAAACAGTAGCAAAAATTAATAATTAAGAAAATTAAGAATTACAGTCTGTAATTCTACTAAGGTTTAAAATAATGTCAAGTTGCTGTTATATAGTTTCAAAAATCTAGCGAGTAAAAGGAGATTAGATAAGATCATAGTGACAGATGGAGATGTCAACACAGATGATATAATGCCTTAATGTCACTAAATGAACAGTAAGTCTTGTTTGAATGAAAACTTTGCAGCAGATGGTGCTTTTATCATTGCAGACAATCCAAAGTGTCTCTGTATTACAATTTGTAATTTTTATTGACCAGTGGAAAATTTAGTTGTCTATTTCTATAAAAGTTATTTTTTTCCTGGTGATATCTCCAAACTTCTAGTATCTTTTGCGATATTTATGACTGCTGCCTCACAAGAAAAACCTTTATCTTCAATATGCAGAATTTATTGGAAGCACAAGAGACCTTTATTTGACTGCCTTAGATTATAAACTTAATATAAAAAGATAGAGTGGAAAACCGACATAACAAGGTATCATCTTATCATACCCATAAAGCTATGGATGTTTATTTCATGGCTCTCTTTACGCTGGAAGCACAAATTTCCTCTACAAATCCAGCCTTTATGCCTTGGAAGCCTAATCCTTGTTGGAACTCATTTAGGGAGGTATTCACAAAGACAGGCTGTGATTTAACAGACTTTTTGTTCATCTTCACTCTGGTGAGCAGAGCAAGTGAAAGTCATTGAGAACCTTGTTCAAAAGACATACTAAACTGTACGAGTTAAGAGTTGTTTGACTAGCTGAGGTGCCAGCCAAATCCGTTCTGAAAAGAGGATGTAAGGTTTGGTCTCACTGCTGGCTTTCTCTGGTTCAGTGCTATAAACTCTTGGAATAGCTCACAAGGTTAGTCTGACCTTCTGTTCCTAAACATCCAAGGCAAACAGTAATAAAACTCTATTTTACCTAGCTTGCTGAAGTTAAAGAGGAACTAAAGAACAAATCTGAAACCTACTGTATGTTTTATTCAGTTTTATGTTCCACAGAAGCAGTTATATGCAGAGATGTGTGAGATTATTAGTTTGCTTTTTTTTAATGCAATGTTTCAGGAATGTAGCTTAGTTCCTTGCAAATGAATTATGGGGGTTTGAATTTGCACATTTTTAATTACCCTTACTGATTTACAGCTGCTTGGAGATCACCTCATTTTTCAGCTCACACCTCTCTCTCAGTTTTAGATTTTTTTAGCTGATTATCTCAAACTGAGAGGTCAACCTCTTTAGAAAAGGAAAGAATGAACAACAAGTAACCCCGTTTATCAATAGTTCTTTACTTGTACCTCAATATAGAAAAGAGTCATTTTTAAATACTGTATAAAAAATCCTGATCACCTCAATTTTTCAATGAAGTTCATTGTAAGGAAGTATGACTGAAAGAGGCAGGAATTCTGACCTATCCTTCTATGCATGAGACTTCCCAAAGAAACGACAGAAATGTCAGAATAACTTATAAGGAAACACAATATTAAGTGCTTTTTGAGGGATATTTCCACACCTTAGGCTGTATCCCATGTGGTTATAACCTGGACTATTTGCTTAAAAAAACAGGGTACTTCTAATTGCACAGGAGTCTTTTCTCAGTACAGTGCATAGGAAGAAATATCAAATAAACAAAAAGAAGCCATGAAGACCTTAATTTTTATGTGATATTGTTTAAATATGAATAATCACATCACAAAGAAACCCTCAATCCTGAATAAATATTTACATGGGCAAATAATTTTGCAATTTAGTTTTTCACTCTCAGGAACTTTAACAAGAATATGCATTTAAGAATTTAAAGAATATATATCCAAGAGTTACAGTGTAGCTTGTGCCCTAAAGTTATTGTCTATGACAATTCTATAAATAATAGGCAAATGAAAGAGGCTAAAATCAGGTCTCAGTAATTCTTCTTCAGTTCAATTATTTATTTGTGATGTTACTCATGACAACTCATTCATTTCTCATCAGACTCAGAAAAAAAAAAATCATAGCACTGACATACTGGGACACTTTGAATTTACCAGAAGGGGAAAAAAGATAATTGTTAGTCAATTTTACATTTTTAACTGATAGAAAAGTAATGCAGTACATGCACTGCACTGACCAGCCCTAACCACTTATATTTTATGAAGCCCTGCCATACTCTTGCTGAAGATTGCTGATTATGATGTTACTTTGTAAAGTAGTCATATAAGTTTTGGTTTATTTGCTCTGTTTCTAATTGATAATGAAATTAACAGGAGTTTTTGCAAGAAATTTTAGGTCAAGTTCAAGAAAGCATAATGACAAATGAATGGACCAAAGGTTATGTTTCCCCTAGATAAATTAAACAGGGATATTTAAAAGGCAGATAGAAGACTTCTGTGCCAAACCTAAAAAAGTTTTTAACTTCATCGTGGATTAGGGGTGATCAATAATGGTTTTTTGTCAAGTAATAATAAAATATCTCTATGTAGAATTTTCTGTCAGCTTCAAATTCAGGTGCTGAACCCTTGACAGGAGGTTAGGCAGCTTATGGGGAAGAGCAGAGAGATGTAGCCCCTATCACATCTGTTTGCTCAGCTGAGTCCTGCTAGGATGGTGCTGCCCAGCCCTGGGGCAAAAGAGAGGGCCTGAATCATTCCCACAGAGATGGGAATTGCATTCTGGGTCACCAGCTGGAGGGTCTGCAGGGAGAGGTGAGCAGGCAGTGCAGAAAAAGTGAATTTAAGAGGTGAGTGTTAGTTCTCCGTTTTGCAAGTGAAACTGCTGTATCAGACGATTAAAGGGCAAGTTAAAGAAATAGGTTCATTACAGGGAAGAAAATAATTTTCTGGAATAATGCTGAATGAAATCTAAGGAGAAAATTAAAATGAGATGGCAAAGTACAGAGTAAGAGTAGAGTAACTCATCAGAGTATCTTCAGGGATTTTCTGATAAGAACACATTAGTGATGCTTGTTTATTACTAAAAATAATTACTGCAATTTTTATAGCAATTATTGTAATGATCATTTGTTTTAGAACCTTTTAAAAACTGAGAACATGAATAATGTTTATATATATATATGTATAATTTATTACATAAATACACACATTTCCAAAAAGAGGAAAAGAAAAAATTGAATTCAGCAATTGTATTGTCTAGTTAATATGGCAATTTAATTACTGCTGTGTGTTATTTTGATAAAGTTTGAAATGGAAGAACATTCAAAGTTTATCTAAAAATTTTTTTAGAAAATTTAAAACTGCCATATTTGGTTATCTGAAGATAAATAGCAAAAAGAATTTTCAACTATGGTTCATTCATGTATTATCCATGTATGCATTTAAATGTGAGCTTTTGAAACACATTTACTTTGAACAATAAATGACTGCAAAAATGTTTTTTGTTGTAAGGTTTTACTCTACCTACAATCTCAATTTTCTGTTCCTTAGCCACTTACATCTTCCTTAACAGGATGTGTTGCTCCTACACATTATCTGCCAAATGTTTTGGCACATTTCTGGTCACAGGGAGACCCAAAATCTGCTAGTTAATTTTTGTGGAGTTGGCACCTATGTATGTTTGCCTGTAAAAATATGATTGCTTCCTTCCTTCATTTATTTATTTCCTGACTTTAATGGTTTTGGTTAAAATATTAGTGCAAGTGCCAGAGGAGTTATTGCTTGACATGAAAACTGTGACCCAGACATTCAAAATATCAAGCTGGCATGTATTTTTATATAATTGAAAAAGAATTCTGCCTTAGCTTTAAATACATGTATTCCTATCCTGATTGTTTACAGAATAATTTGTATTTTTAGAAAATAAAATGCAATGTGTTGGTGAGATTATTGTACAAAAGACATCAGTATCAACTAAAATAAACCTTTGTCTCATAGCAAAGAGCTGAACAAAGTTTTCCTTCTTTTACTACTGTGAATTCACAGTCACAGTGTGGCAGAATGTTGCAAAGCTCCTGAAGATCTCTACCAGCAGGATCAGACCTGGGTGAAGTAGGTTCTGCCCGGGCAGAGGGGCATTTACTTCCTCAGTGGTACCAAGAAGATGATGCTCAGGATGGTTCTGCAGTCTAGCTCCTGCCTGTGCAGTGTGAAGGTGAAGGAAGAGCAGGATATGTCTGGTGAGATAATATCAGCCTGACTCTGCCCCTTACTCAGCAAGGGGAGGTCCAGTGCAAGGCCTTTGCATCTCTACCTCTGTATCTGCAACCTGGAAGAGTTTGTGGGGCCAGATGAGTAAGAACAAAAGTCAGGAGCAGTAGGGAAAAAGGAAGACCAAAGTTAGAGAATATGACAGAGTTTGTAGGGCTTTGGGCAACAAAAATTGTAAATACTCTGAATTGAATTCCTCTGTCTGACTAAATGGAATTTTGTCTTCTTTTTTTATTCATTCAGTGCTTGATGAAGTCAAGGATAGTTTTTAATTTATTGCTAGTAAATAAACAACAATATTGCTTTGTATTTATTCAATGATCACCTCCATTTCCAAACTGGAAATATCCATGGTACAAGAATTTTAGTTGAGGTCTCAAATCAAAGGAGTAATACTTCTCTTAAAATCATGGTGTTTACAACAAGCCAGAATTTTTAAATTACTCTCCTGTCTGTATCTGCCATTTCTATACAAGTCTCATGCTGTTCTGATGTTAGAGTATTTTGAATAAGAGATAACAATGTAAATCTTTTAATCTCTTACACTTGTAATTAATTAGTTGTTAATAAATTCTGCTGTCTGACCTATGTGATATAGGTTTCTTTTTCAGTTGGGTTACAGGATCCAGGTCTCTTTTAGGTACTGAAATCCACATATTCCCTGATATATGGGAGTCTTATATGTACATTTTCCATTATTCACCAATTGTCCTGTTATATATGCACCTTTTTGTTTACAGGATCAAGATTTTAGACCTCACTCCTTGCAGTGCCTGTTTTTTTTTTTTTTCTTTTTACCTCAATTCCATAAGTTCCAACTCTTAAGGAGTACATGCATGAAAAGAAACTAACTTCCTCATAGGTCATGACCTTTCATGCATAATATAAATTCACATATTATGGTTATAGTGTAGCTGTAGTCATTCAGAAGTACGCAAGAGAGCTATTTGACATTATTGTATATAGAGTGAGGGCAAAGGGAGTTGAGCTACAAAGAGAACCAACTGTTTTTATTAATGCACAATTTCATAACTAATCATTTTGTTGAAGCATAACATACATCTTGGGAAGTGATATATTTGTGTTAGACATTTGTAAATCTAACTAAGCATAAACACTTGACTTCAAAGCATTCCTGTGAGGGAATGATCGTATTTTAACAATATGCCCAAAAAATTTGCCTTTTTATTTGAAATAGTTATACCTGGGGGAAGAAGTGTATTACAAGGCATACTCCTGAATGTTAGTCTATATGAACATACCTCACTCTGGCTAGCTAAAAGTCATGAGATTAGGTGAACACAGTCTAGTGATGAATACTTCGGGGATCTGAATTTTATCATTAAGCAGAACTGGAGGACTTGTTTTGCACATAAAACAAGAAAATACCCCAAAGTTTTAGCTTTTGCAGACTGATTAGATACTTAAATTGACAACAGCAGCTTCAAGACCAAGTTGTATCACCTTGTGCATTGTCCAAGGCCACAGTAAATGATGCATATACATACAGCCTGTAAGAAGAGGAGAAAGTCATTAGCTTGGATGTTTTTTGAGTCATCCTGCACTGGAGGTGACAGATGTAACCAGCTTATTTTGGTGAAGCATGCACACTAGGTAAGTTGGTATGGCTCAACTCACAGGCAAAAACGTAATAATTCTCAGATTTACTAGAGGTGCTAAACTGGGCTGTTACATACAGTACATATCAGGTATCATTCTTGATTGGAAGCTGGCCTTACAATCCCATGAATTTCAGTAACAATTTGCAAATAACACTAATTATCTGCTTTGGAGGATGTGCTGGATATGTGGAATCACAGGAAGAATGGCTGTTGGCATCTCTGCCATAGCTGGGCTCAGAAGTTTGACTAAAGCTGTGTTGGTGTGCCCCACTTGTGTAATGAGCCTGGTGTGGAGGAAAGATTAGACTTGGGCAATTGATTTGCACACCTAAGTTTGCGTTCAGTTTGCTCTGGAATTTACCATGTTGCAATGGCCTGTAGGAGCACAGGCAAACATGCCTTAAAATAAGTTGATTTATGAACTTCTGTTTCAAGGTGTTGGAGGTGATCGCACAGATGTGTTTCAAAGAAGTTATGAAAGAAAGTGATAAAGTGATTTTGTGAATAGTTGGTGGAAACTGGAGAACAGGACAGGAGGATAAAGCACTGCAGTTAAGAATTAGTGATATTGGAAAACAGTCCACTACTTAGAAGTGCAAATCAAAGTACTGTTGTTTGAATACTGTTATGATCCAATTCTTTGGAAATGCCTCTGCACGAATTAAGGTGCAAATGAGACCATACACCAGTTCAATAGTATGGGGTTTATTTGATTGTAAATATGAGAGAGAGAGGGAGGAAAAGAGAGAAATAGAGAAGTAGGAAAAGAGGTGGGGGGACAGAAAGAGGGAGAAAGAAAATATCACCATCCGTGGATCCCAAGGATGTTGCGTTGATCCTCTCTAGCTGGTCTTCTCGGTGGTCATGATCCCCCCAAAAGTACAGAATGCCCTGGGTTAATATACACTCAGGCCAGGGGCAATGTCCAGGCATGTCCCCCCCGGGGGAAGGGCAGTCTCTAGCAGCAGACTCTGCTTGCATCACGTGCACTCCTGCGGTGCAAGGCCTAGCACTCTGGGGGGTCTGTG
>VZRM01005611.1:2271817-2303942 GCA_013397955.1 Grantiella picta
AGGTTTATATTAGGTTACAGATTACATATGCATAAAGTTAGACAAAGCCCCTATACATATTCTATACCTATCCCCACTTCGTATTATAATGAGTTCGAAGTTCATTTAAATATGCTCGCGCAAGCGCAGTGTCTCAGATTAATTGTGGGCAGTGGTCTCGAATGATTGATTATGATGTGAACGATAGTCTTCATCACGATGAACTGTTCACCCTGTCCCCTTGCGCATGCTCCCTTGGTTCTTGGTCCAAGTCCAGGCCTGAGTGCCAACTTGTACCAGTCCTGGGGTCCAAGGGCGGGATGCTCGGTTACACTTGGTGGTTTCTCTCAATTATTTGGCTCTCTTCTCTCCATCCTCCCCGATACCAGGTAGGCACAAATTCATTATGGGAATAATAAATGGTTTGCAGCAAGCATATCCTATTAAATCATTATCCAATCTCTGCCTCTCTAAATCAGTTTAAGAATATGATTATTATTATCCAAATTCTAGTTCTTTTAAAATAATAATTTCCATTTTACCCTAAATCAGTTATAATGAGCAAAACTCTATATCAATGTTTGAGGCATGAACTATTTCAGTCTCTGACAAATACATCACCATATGGATAATAAATCCTTTCCAAAAGCAATTGTAACTTGATGCAGTCAGAGGTTGTGAGATGCCTCCACTCAGCGCTGTTCTCTCCATCCCGGTGTTTTTTCAGTCATCTTCTAACCAAAAGACTTCTAAAGCTGCCATTTGAATATAAATGCAGGATTTAACCCCCTGTTCCCAATCCATGACAAACCATCATCCATATCTGTAATGCAAACAATATCCAGAAAATTTATTAAAGATGTTGTACTATCTAAGATTTCTGATGTATAATGCTTATGTCATACATTAAATAGAAAATTACCCTGTACAACAATCACAGTGTTATTGGAATAATTTAAAACATGGCATTTATGATAGGGTGAACAATCCAAGACACAGCATGACAGTAATCTCTGCTGAAGAAACTGTTTCTTCAGAGGTATGTTCTGATGAATTTACAGTGCTCTTGGCAAGCATATTTACAGCCTGAAAATAAAAATCTGCTTATTCTTAATTCTAAGATTTTCACACTTTCTTGTTACCCTCATGCTTGCTGTTCACTGCAGCAGGTCCAAAGTTTTGATTGCCACAAACTTTAACACAAAACCCAAACACATTTATCCCTACTATTTCCACCTTTATGAGCTGTGCTGATTCTCCCTTTCAATAATTGACAGATAAGCTTTAGGCCAGCAAGTACCAAATACTACTTTCACATCTGGTTTTACTGGGAAGTGCTAAAACACCTTCAGAATTTATCAAAAATTTCTCAGTATTACAGAATCTCTTCTAAGGCCTACAGGTGTTAGAAGGTATGCACAAGTTTGATGCTTTTCTTACAGTTTATTCCTACCAATATCTCAAAAGTCTCAGAATTGGTATCAACAAATAAACCTTCATAGTTTTAATCATTAATGATTTCTGATTTTGGTGATTACTTTGTCTGGAGAATCAATATTTATTGGTCTTTACTGACGGCGGCAGAGAGTCAGACTTTTATTTTCCCCACTTTCCAGTAATGGTTATGTTTTAATTCTCTTTTGAGGAGACCAGTTGTGATTGTAGATTGCATTTAATGATCAATTAAAGTGATTGATTGATTGATTGATTGATTGATATGTTGAAGACAGGCCCACCAAGTGAACATTACAGTACCTCTTGTGACACATGGCTTCTTTTTCAGACAGACCGTAAGCTGAACATGTAGCAATCTCTTACTGGCAAATACGTAGTGTTCCATCAGTCACTGGACTTTGCAGCTGTAATGAATCAAAGTGCAGTCCTTGCTTCACAAACTAAACTAGAAGCAACAATTTTACTTTAAAAAGGAGAAGAGTCATGGAATGGTCTCCAGAACTTAACTGCAGCCCCTGTAACATCTGCAAAAACATGGATGCAAATCAACTACTCTTTTGCATGGTCCACGTAAATCAACTGCTGGTCATCAGGGATTGGGGTGGTCCACTTAGGCTGTCTTTATCTGCCTAATCTGTCCATTATACAACTGAGCTAACAAAAACATATCTGGTCAGCAAGCAGTCAGCATGGAGAGGCAGCAAGTGGCACTCAACCATGGCTGAGTTCTGACTCCCTCCAAGAATGTATCAAAATTCCCTAAATAAAATTCTACAAAAATATTGTGCAGTTGAAGGGTCAATAGTTGGTGGATTAGCACTTAATTCCCTGGAATAGGGATATAGGAATGAGCTCATTAACAACAATATTTATCCCTGGAACAGGGTATAGAGACAGCTACTCTCCTGCTGCTCAGTTTTGCTTCCCTCCTGCAGTAATTCCCCAAGCCCATACATTCAATTTCCTTAGTCCATGGTGTCATCTGGCAGTAGCCGCACCTTTAGCAGCTGTTTCTGGATGTGCCACACACAGATCCAGCCAGCACACTGGAGCCTTGTGCTCTCTCTGAGGTCCAGTTTTGTTGCTGGAATAATTAATGTTCCCTAAGTGTTTGTTGCTTCTTTCTTCTTCACCTATTTCCCAGCCCTCCTCTGCTGCATACAGTGTACTGCTGGCAGGTATTTTGTCAGCTCTTTGTAATGTCTTCAGGCAAAACCATCCAGAATAAAACTGCTTTTCTCATCAAATTGAGCTGACCTTAGTGATTTCCTCAATGTTACTCTTTAAAAGTTCTTCAAGAAATGGGAGTACAAATTATTCTACATAGCACCCAGATTAGAAAAATGAACAACTTGCAGATTACAATTTATGTTCAAATACTTTTATTATTTTATATGCTCTTTAAATTAATATTTGAAAATGAGCTAAAAATTGATTATGTTGTCAAATCTTAAATTGCAGACTGGCAAACATTTTTATCTTAGAAATCTAAATAATTCCTCAACATTGGAAAAAGACTATTAACTTCCACTACTAGAACGTTTCCTGTTGGATCTTTCCGAATTTTGTATTTCTTTCCTTGTAAGATAAGAGAATTTATTTTCTGATTGTAACAAAATGTAATTATTCACCAGTTTTTAATTTAAGAACCCCTAGCATTCATTTGTTTCAAATGAAAACTGTATTTCAGCAGTTGATCTAAAATTCAAACCTTTCATTCTTTGAGCAGCTACATTTTTTTTCTGCAAATTTTTCTAAAGATTTGGTAAATAGAGGCTAAGAGAGGTATTAGCACCAAGATCTCAAACAATCACGAAATCCTATGACTAGGTGTCTTCAGGTGTTATTTGTAGTATCAATACGTCATCTTTTTACATATAAGCACCATTTATAAACCAAATTTTTCTATCCTCTGCCTTGAAAAATCAATACTTTTTTTGATAACAGCTTCATAAATGTAAAAGAAATAAAAGGAGATTATCCTGCAGTAATCATTCTTGCATCCATTTGTATGATCCATTTTGGCTCTTCCCTCTCTGCTGGCACAGAGCAGTTATGCAATGAAGAAAAAGTTCCCAAGAGTAATTCTCCTTGGCTTTGTGTCTGGATGATCACAACAAATGACCTGTTGAGAAGAGCAGTTTTTACCTCTCAGAAGTCTCATGGAGGCAATCAATGACAATACTTTCAGGCATGTTGGTTAAAGAGCTTGTTTTGAGAGGTAACTTGATACTGTACTACTAAGAGAAAAGAATGAATTATTGAGTAAGATTTGAACTCTGGAAAATTCTGAATTCAACTCAATGGAGTTCAAAATGTAAGTAAAAGGTAGCTCTGGTTTTAAACAATCAGTGACCTTAAAATCAGAGCCTGTATAAAAATGAAATGTGATATCAATGGGACATCACATTTAGGGTAGAGAGAAGAAATCACTCACATTTGTGAACTACATATATTTTAATAATAAAAAATTGTATGTATTTAGAAAATATATCAACACATGAAATTCAAGAGCTTCTAAAACCATAAAAAAAGCATAACATCCACTTGAGGATGCAATTTCACTGGAATTAACAGTATTGGAATTAACAGAGTTAGATATGATTGAGAAACAAAAATACTTGCCAAGTATATCCAACGAGCCTAATTATCTAAACCTAATTATCTAAACCATAGAAATAAATAAAAGAAAATTCATACACTAACAGTGAAAAAAAGCAGACATATTTGTAATACAATTAAAATATAGAAAATCTCTAACCAACACAATATATCATACCACATCAGAAAAATTCAAATACCAGTAATGCTTACCCAGTTTCAAAAAAAATGACAATAAAATGAGAGTTTTGGAGGTGCTACTCACAGGAATGGCAAAAGATATCTCCTCCCTCCTTACCTTAAAAAAATTACATTGCTTTCCTCTAAATTAACAGCCCCTCTGTCTAAGGGAGATTCCTCCCTATACAACACTGGCACAATGAATTCAAGAGTAAAAGGCAGATTTTAACTACTTGTTGGAGAATGGGAGTGTGGGTTATTTGGTCTCCCAGATCTGAGTTGCCTGTCATTTAGGAGTAATCAATACACCCTAACTATGTTTGGAATGTTGCTGTGGGAATGGCACTGTATGTTTTTAAGTTACCGAAATAACTTTAGTATTCTTTGATATGTAGGATAAGAGAGCTCAGCTCCACTGAAGATTGGACTGTAATATGTTTCTTGTAATGGAAACAATCACAAAAGGAAAAGACAAAAAAAACAAAATTGCCTACTCTGTCAGTTCACAGCTATTTTAAGATAATTTTGGCTAAAAGTGAGGCTGGGCATTTACCCTTTCCTCTCTTCTCTCTCCTCTCATGACACAAAAAGTTCTGTAAGTTGCCTGTTTCCTCTGCCTGGTATTAAGAGATGGACTTTCCTCTCCTTAGTGTGCAACCCATATGAGGGGCAGACAGCTGTGCTTTTCTAGCATTCAGACTCTGCTTCCACTCCCCAATATGCCTAATATTCATTTCTGTTTGGTTAACTTAGGTAATTTCTTCCTGCTTCCCTTCTGCCTCCATAACCACTTAATGAAGAACCGTGAGTTAGACTATGTGACCCTGAAGGTCCCTTCCAACTTTAGGTACCCTGAAAACATCAATAAATTTCACACCTTGGAAAAAAGTGCTTAGAGTCATCTCACTAAATTCTAAAATACAGAAAAATGACATTGTTAACAAGTCCTCATATTACTTCTGTAAGGCAGAAGTAGTGGAAACTAAAATTCTGAATATGACAAGTCTGGTAAACATTTTGTTTGAATAGTACTGAACCCACAAAGAGCTGTCTTATTCGATTAATGGATATCCAGACTGTCCAAAATTTCACCTCCATCTCCTATCCAGATTGTTTGCAGGAGGAAACAGAAAATCGAAGGTGGATCATAACCATAATCAAAGAAGCTTACTGTTCTATCCCTAAGAAAATGTAATTACACATTTCCTATATACATGGAATTTGCAGCCAAGCTATATTTGACCCTTTGACAAAAATTTTTCTCAGTATGAAGCATGGTGCTCTCTTCTTCCTACAGCATAGTAGTTCTATCTTTCCTGTGTACAACTGTGCAGCCAAAGAGTAAGCTCATAAGAAAAATTGCACAAAATTACATGCAAAATTACTATTTTCACACTTTGAGAAAATAGTAGAAGAATATGTTTTTCTACTGTATAGTAAATATTCTGGATTTTTTTCCTGCCATTAAAAATGCATTATTAACTGTTCATTCTTTCTAAATCTAAATTTTATGATCTAAATCATAATGTGATAGTTCTATCTGGGACTACTGTGCCAATTTCACCTGTATGCACATCCATTTCCCCTGAGCCACATCCTCAGTCATTTATAAGAGTCAGTTATAAGCTGCAGCACCAAAACATGGTATTTACTCATATCCCAGGTCAAGAATACACAGCTCAAGCCTATGTAAATAAACATGAAGTCTTTGTTTCTATGGGTGGCTGGAGTGCCCCTTAGTGCCAGTTGTGTTACTGAGGCCTGCAGATATTAAGCTTGAGCCAGGTAGTTTTTATTTTCCTCTGCCATCAACTTGCCAGATGGAGTTCAGTACTGCTTTTTCCCTACAAGAAGTTTAGAATGTTTTTGGGCTTCCAGGAACTAAAAAAAAAAAAAAAATCAGAAATTCGTTTTATTGGAATGTGTTGACTGGATCCCTGCTCCTTCAAGAGCAGACAGCCACCATGCACTATGAATGAAAATAAAAATTCACTTTCTTCTAACCAGGAGTCTTCAAGTTCTCTTACAGATATCCTGCTTTAGTAGATGCTTAGCTCCCAATACATTGTATAAACGTTGTAAGGTGGTTTTGCAGAGTCATGTCTGCTTAGCATAAATAGATGACTGTCTCATGTCTAAAAAGCTATAAATGCAGGTCACAGGAGAAAAGGACTGCATGGATTCATGCCAGTGGCAATAGAATTTTGAGTCAAGAAGCATAACAGGAAGCCATATAATTTTTTGCTTTAATAATATTTCCCCTTCCTTCAGGTGTTAAGTGGGCAACTAGAGGCAGATAAATCATTTTGTCTGAGGTATTTCTACATCACTTTGCAACAGTACCTTAGGTCTGTGATCAAACGGCAATTGAGAGCATTTTGCATGTAAAACTATGGTTCTTTTTTCTTTTTCAACACTAAAACAAAAGGATATATTTCTTTTCCTCCAACTACCTTCAACGTTCAGTGCTCTATTTAGGTCCAATCTGCTGTGTTTTTCAAAGCTGCATTTGAAACTTGTGAATTAGCCGCACTACCATGCAAAAGACAAGTTTCCTGATGGTGGGAAAGAGTTTAAAAGAATGACAGCTCCCAAGGTTTAAGTGGTGCTGCAGGGTGTTAAGCTCCATAGGAGAGTTTGAACATGTCAGAAGTGTCAGGTACTTTATATTCATAGACAATTTCACAAAGGAGTTGATGGTGCTGTCCTTACCTTATGAAAGGCAAAAGGAATGACATGGTTACCAAGTTTAATGACTTCAAAGAGCTGGGCCTGTCACATTGGCTGCTACAGAGCTATTTGTATTGAACTATTTTAAGGCAAACATTCTTGTCAGTATTTGCTATTAAATTGTTTAAACAAGGCCACATTGAGCTTTTAGTCAAGCTCTTTAATGCTCTCAAAACACCAAAAATTTGCATGAAAGCCTTGCGGCAATATGCTAAGTTGATATAAGTTAAAACATCTGTGGCAGGGTTTATCCCTGGGTAATTAACTAGAGTTGGCATAATGGAAGGAAACAGGTTTATTATTCAGCTGCAGAAACCTGTTGCAGGGAAGTAACTGCCAAACTTCTGTTCTTCCTAACCTTTTTCCTAATATCATAGGCAATGTTTTGTTTCATTAAAATTAAAAGAATGTTGGGTATCTTGTATATTAACACAGAAAACTACCAAGTGGGTTTCTAGCACCTTTTCCTTATAAATTCCTGTTTGCAACTGTGTCATATCATATGAAGAAATGCACAGTCTATTAAAACCACAAGGTATTCCAGGCTGGGGCTTATTCATAATCTCTAAGTGAAGCTCTCCCACTTGGTGTGAAACACCTAACCCACCCCACCAGCAACCCTGGATGTTACATCACTGAAAGAGCTTGCACAGTTTTTCTCTGTGCAATCAGTCTAAGCCTAAATGGAACTGGTTCAAGAAAAAGAGCTGGGAAACCCTTTCCACATACAATTTTGCCCTCTAACTTGGCAATGAGGAGTATGAATTTGGCAATGAGTATAAAACATCCCAAGAAATTGAAGGATTTCAGACTGGACCTTAAAGTGAAAAGAGCTGACCTAAGAGGCTATTTTTTTCTCCCCTGCTGTGTCTATTGGGGGATAGCATTATATGCTTATCTAACAGAATGCCTCTCTTCTCCATGGGGTTCAGAGAAACATAAATCTACCCAACACATTTCCCAAAGACATCTGAGAGTTCCTCTGCCAGCATTCTGAGCTCAGACACAGGCCAGCTGTGGCCTGGAAGCTATAGATCCAATTTAGTATGGCTTTGTGCCCAAACTAAAACATCTTGCCTCAGCAGAGCTGTGTTAATGCCTAGGTGATGTCTGGACTGCAAGTGGCAAGCATGGCCATTGCAGCATGAGCAGGACAAGAGCCCTTTCCTGTGTGAGACATAATTCTGTTTGCAAGTTCCCTTGGCTATTTGGGCTAATGGACCTCACCAGCTCTGTCAAGAGGGCTGTACATGCCAAGAAAAGGCACCCCTAGGAATCGTGTAAACTCTAACACCTTGAGAAATGTAGTGTTCCCCAAGCAAAGGAAAGAATTTGGGTTCCAGGTAAATGCTTAGGGACAAGAGCGTTTTTGTCAGTCTCTTTCCTAACCTTGTAAACCAGCTGAATAACCTCAGAATAAAGGTATATTAATGTATTAGAACCTTGAATAGGATTTAGACTAAATATTCTATTTCTACAATGTAAAAACTAATTTGTTCTACTCAGCCTAATTAGGATATTAATGATGCAAATTTAGAGAAGATATCAAATTTTTAGACAAAATAAGATCTATTTTATTTCCACCCAGTATGTACAGTTGCTGCATATACTTCTGAGACTGTGTATGGTAGAAATTATTTTGGTTTTCAGAATCTTCCCCAAAAAAGATGAACTGATGGTGCCTGCACCCTCTAAATAATTCTGAATACAAAGTCAGTTGTAGAAGTGTGGGGGGAGAGATTTATTTGCCTTTAATTAAAAAAAAAATCATTAAGCCAAAGCATTCACCTGACTGATAAGAGGTTTTTTTTCCCTGGGACAGTTCAACTGACTATTTTGGGATTTTAATTACAAATTTCACATTCAAATTTGTCAGTGATCAGTTCAAGCAGTAGTTCAGTTCACAGTGGAGGTGGATGAATGAAAATGAAGAACAAGGCCTATAGAAACTTGAATGATCATGTAATTGCTTAGTACCATAGAAACATAGAATATGCTGAATCAGAAAGGGACCCATCAGGATTGTTATGTCCAACCTCCTGCAAAGGATACCTCAACAATCACATCACAAGCATTTCAGATTGGCCTTAGATATCTTCTGGAATGTTGTTTGCCTATATTGGAGGTGTTGCAGCCCTGACATATGTTCTATGAATGGGATGAAAGACCCTCACTTGTTAAATTATATTAAACAGATAGTAATGAAATTAATTATAGAAGTATATTATTTTATTAGCAGAGACATTGCAGCTTGGTTAAAGTTTGGAGGGGTATCACAAAATCTCAGATGTCTGAATAGACAGCTTGGATTATCTATGCTGTGCACAAGCCCTTATAAATGGCATGCTTGAGGAAAAAATTATTAATTTCTACCACACCAGGATTGATATATTAGCTATTGCAGTCATTATCAATTTGCTATTTTGAATAACCTCTAAGGATGCAAAGAACTGCAAAGAATTCAGACATTTGTTAATTTATATCAATGAATTCCACTTTCTGATGTTCCAGTCAGGTCTGGGAAAGACTATATCTTAATATTTAAGAGATTGCTCCAAATACATCAATAATATTGATGAAATAAATATTGAAGAGCTGGTTAGAACTTGTCTGTTTCTTTTAAGTTACAACTGTAGGTTTGGTAAAATATAACTTGAAAAACAAGACCTATAGGAATTATTCTATACTTTAGAGGAAACAAAAAATCACATAATCCATCTGAAAGCTCTTTTTAAATATTGCTGCTTTATTTTTTCCTCATACATGGAAGAACATGATTATTTTGCTACCCCAATCATATGCATGAAAACACACTTAAGTCAGGAAACTTTAGATCAGTTTGTAATTAGTTTAATTTAAGCATTACCACTGTTTTTGTTTGAGTCTCTGTCACAATCCCAACTGAGATTCTTATTGGATTTCAATTATCCTTAGCTACAGGTGTGCTGCAAGTGAAATAAACGCATTTTTCTGTGACTTTATCTGCTGCCAGCCTTCTAACCAGCTGGTGTCCTTCCAGCAATATATACTCAAATATAATACCTTAATTTCTACTGGCATTTTGCCATGGCTACTTTACTGTCATATTTCTTTAATCCCAGTGGTCAAAGGTCTGGAGCACAGGTTGTTTTATTTTAACCAGTAAGCTTAATAAAATATAAATATTCATGGACGCATATACAATTCCAACATTTTATCAAGCTGGCCGAAATCTGCTCACATATCTGGTTCCAGGGATTTGAATACTGGATTTGGCAATAGGAAAGTGACTGAGTTGATCAGCAGTCTAAGAAGGTAAACATGACAGTGACTTTGCAGGAGATCAGTAGTAGCGACGTACAAGTAAAAATACACTGCTGTTCAGACTCAGTAACACGACCCTACATGAGGTGGCTTAGAGAATAAAACAGATTACTGAGAAATTAATATTTTACAGAACGCTTTCCTACTGAACCACAGAGAGCATGGCTTTCTTACTGTTCCTTGTGTTTTCATGCTATCATAAACTTAAAGGGATAACTATTGTAAGATACAAATATAGAGATATTTAAAGTGTTTTTTCTGCTACTGAGCACCACAGAGGTGAGGGTTGTGAGCTTAGAACAAAAGCAGTGACTACAACTCTGGGCGAAGCATGGACTGTACTGCTGAATAGAAATCAAACAACATATTCCAAAGAGTGAAACAAAACTGTGGAACACCAACAGCAGTTTCTTCTTTGGCCGTTGATCCCTGAATTGCCTCCATGGGTTTACATTTTGGGCAGGGAAGAAAGCATGGCCAGGAAGTCTTAGGAAAGCCCTGTGGTCTGATCAGCCTGCCCTTAGGAAAGGGAATGCAAGTGCAATCACTCTTTAGCTCCAATTTCTGCTGTAGATTGGGAAAAGGAACTGGGGGGATCGGGTTAGGAAGAGAACTTGGGCCAGGGAAGAGAATAAGGTATCTATCTACAGGCATCTGTGGAGACAGCTGAGGAATCAGTCCAGTGTGTGTGAAAGCTTAACCTTATCTGTCTTTTACATTTCTCATGTAATCAAAGAGAGCTCTGCAATAGCCTGTGCAATCTTAAATGTCTTATCAACCAGAGTAAAGAGAGACACTGCTTGTCACACTGTTTTTCCAATGTCCCTCGGCTCAACTCTGCACCATCTGTCTTTAAGTCATAAATATACTAATAACTTTTACCCTTTCAGGTTCCAATCACCTAGACTTGAATAAGCCTCAGATCGCAGGCTCATATTCAGCTCAAGTCCCCTGCCCAGACCAGGAGTCACAAAGAGAGATAAGCTCTGCAAGATTTTGTTGGTGAGAATAGATTCTTCTTTTGTTGATGAGAATAGAACAGAGTCTAATTCAGATGCACTTTTTTAAGTCATGGTATACATCTTTTTATACCAGAAGTGTTGCTTACAACACATTTTTTCATCAACGTTTGTTCAATTAGCATTTAAATATTCAAGCAGTAAGGCTTCCACTGTATTAGTTGGGAAATTATTCTACATAAATCTCCACAAAATGAAAACTAATAAAGTCGGATCATGATTTCCCTTTAGTGCTTATGTTTTACCTCATTTGACATTTTGGAAAAAAAAAAACTCATATAAATATTAAAAATTTAAGAGGCAGTTGAATAACTCAATGGTTTTAACAATATTTTCTTTTTACAGAACTTCACCACCTACTGTAGCTCCAAGGCATCTTCTGAAGAAAGAAGAAATGAAAGAAAAATAAGAGGCTGAAAAATGTAAGGCACAGAAAACCTCCTTGGCCTTTTATACTTTTCTGGCAATACTTCTACGGCCAGATTTAGGATGGCTCTGCTCCTGCCATGGTAATATTTCCTGTGTAATACATTTGTGGGGATATACACATCTGCATAAGAGAGGAGAAAAAAAAGTAAATATCCTAAAGAAAGGTTACAGAACAAGCAGAAAAGCAGGGAAGCTGAAAAAACTGGAATAAAAGGCCAGAAGAGAAATTTGCCTTGGCAGAATGTACTCAAACATTTATATTCACTCCCTCTGGAAAAACATGTTCCATCCTCCTTATTTACAGTGAAGCAAGTGTGTCTTTTTTAGCATATGTGCCCACATATCATGTCCATGATAGTGTAAGCAAAAAAAGACATAAAAAAAGAAAAAGAAAAGCAAACTCTGTGCAATTATCTCCCAATTTTTCAAATAAACTCCTTTTACCTGGAGCAGCTGCAATTTGAGCTGTCTCTTCCAGTCCCTAACTTTGCTTTTAGAAGCAAACAGCTTATTTTGCAAAGAGCATTACCAAAGCTGCTGGGCTGTATTCTTTTATCGTTCTTAATATTTAGTATTCCAAAGACAACAAATGGAAAACTCACTGATGGATAAACATTCACAGGAGAGATGGAAAATGAAAGACCATTGTCTCATATGTGTGATGATTTGTTCAGATTTATTGTATTCTTTTTGAAGGATTTTTTATGCCATCAGGGTGAGAAGTTCTTTTTATTGCACAAATTAATTTCCTAAAATTTCTTGCCATTTTAAAAGTAGGTCCTAATCTTTCCATTTCTGCAAAGATATAGCAGAAAAGTACTCAGAACTCTCCAGATACATCCAGACTACTTTGAAAGATGAGTGGTGCCTGATAACAGAATTTTGTTTGGAAATAGCAGCTAGAATATTTAGCATTGTCTAGTCACACCAAAAAGAAGAAAATAAGGGGGAATAACTTAGCAAACAGAAGACTTCAACTTAAGTATTACATATTCTTTCTAGCAGCTCACTAGCTTTTCATGGATCTATTCTGAGGAAGTGAAGAATTTACATCACATGAACTGTGGGTAGCAAAGAGCCAGTTGTCTTACAGGAGGGTGTCACTGTGTGGTGTGCTCAGAGTTCTGGTTAATAGCAGTACACAACAGGACACAGAACACAGAAGAACTTCCACACACCTTACCTTAAGAGGTGTACGGAACTATTCATCTATTGCACATAAGGTTGCTAAATTATATGCTAAGAACCACTCTCAGCTGTTGGTTTTGACTGTT
Source organism: Grantiella picta (assembly GCA_013397955.1). Taxonomy (NCBI): domain Eukaryota; kingdom Metazoa; phylum Chordata; class Aves; order Passeriformes; family Meliphagidae; genus Grantiella; species Grantiella picta. The sequence continues at coordinate 2,284,788 of VZRM01005611.1, forward strand.
TATCTGCTCTTGCAGATTTCTAAAATTGTCTTCATAAGACAATGCAGTCAACCCTGATGATCCAGACCACTGGAGTAATTCGTGTGACTGGAGTAACTGGTTTTCAAATCACATCTGTGCTGCAGAGTAACGTTTTCCTAAGTGAGGATCAATAGAATCATCCATAGGATCAAAGGGTCACCATAGATGTGTTACTACTGCAGAGCAGGTCTATCTGAACCATGTGGACAAGTGCTGCTGAGTGCCAGATGGCACAAACACAATGCTGATGTGATGTTCTTCTCCTGCACGTAACTGGAGCTTCGCATTCTTTGAAGACACACGCCACTGATGTGAATTAGTGCAAATCTGCCCCCTGCAGTCACCAGCCTCCTGCAAACATGGCCTTCCATGTCTTTCCTCATGTTTTATATCAGCTGATCCTTGTCACTATTCAGATACACAAAGGACATATGGTGTGGATCTCTGGCATGCAGGGACTCGGATTTGGCCAAATGGGAAGCAAGCCATGAAGGACACAGAGAGAATGTTACTTTCATCACAAGCCAAGACTGCGGGAACTGTTCTAGACATTAGCAGACCTTTAAGTAGAGGATTTTCAGCGTGGAAGAAGATGCATAGCCTATTCCATGACAGCCAAAGTAAATAGTGCTAGCAGGACTCCCTTACTTCTCTATTTTTGTACTAAACATCAGAAACATTTGCCAATGTGATGGTGACTGATATAAATTCAGTGCACAAAATACCATCTTCTTTGCTATGCATTGGCAGTATTTTAATGCTGCTGCTGATCCTCTTCTGCAGTGACCAGTCAGGCCAAAGATTGTTGTATATTTCTTTTTTTTTAAGTAAATCACTTTAGGGGAAGGCAGGCCAATAAAAAACAAATACCAGAAAACTCTTTTAAAATACTGGGCATTTTTATTTTTTACAAAATTATTGAATTGGATTTTTTAGCCATAGCCTGGTTTTCATCCTCAGATAATTTAATAACACAGTACAGCAAGAATTCCTGGATGGTTTGCAGTTTGTATCACTCTGGAGAGATATTGCCTTTTCCATTTCTCTGTCCAGCAGTTATCCAGGACTCACATAGCTACTCACAGTCAGTGAGTACAGCACTAGAGTAATGTTGGAAAAGCGTGCAAGTGTTTCAAATATTTTTAAATAAAAAAGAAACATTCATTGTGTTCTGTCAGAAAATTTCAGAAAAAGTTAAGTTACACAAAACAGTGGTTCCTTCTATCTGATCTCCTGTCACACACAAAGCCACTATAAGAGGGAAAGCCAAAACTATCTGATGTGTCATTACCTATTAACTCAGCCATATAGCAGGGATAGTTGGCTTGTTCATGTCTCTCCTGTGTATAGAACAAACCTGTCAAGAAACAAACTTAATTTTAATAGTTTAGGGAATAGGGGAGGAGAACTGTCATTCAAAATATTTTTTATTCTTTGTCCTAGAAGCACAAAAATGTTTCTGACAGATGTATCTTTGCATCTGAAATTTCAGATACACTAAAACTATCTCTATGCTATAAGTACAGCATAAAAAACCTTCATTTTCTTGCAGGAAAAGGTAGGCCTAAAATGTTTTACAGGACTACCTAATTATAGAGTGTAGCCATTGCCAATCTCCTGAAGTCCTATTTAGAAAGAAACAGGCAGAGTAAAAAGCACAGGCATTAAGGCCAGAAAGGATCATCAGATTATCCAATTTTTTCTGTGTTTCAGGCCAACATATCTTAATATGTTTAGCTACTTACTAAATCTAATAATTTATGAATTATCTCAATACATTTTCTTGAAAACTCTCCATCTTTAATTCTTTCCTAATGCATCCAGAGAATCGAACATACCTCAATAGATTTTTTTTTCACAGATCATTAGTGATTTAAGGCCATTCCAAATTTAAATCTGCATAACACCAGCTTCCAGCTTTTAGTCTTTATTGTACCTCTCATACAAATTTATGAAGTCCCTTTGTGCCACAGTCTTGGGAAAGTAATTAAACATGGAAATCTATTCATTACTTGGTAGCCTTTAAGAATCAACTAGGCAGATTGAGCCTTTTAATTTTGTCATTCTAACGTATATTTTCCAGCTCCCAGACATTTGTATTCCATCTCTGCTCTCTCTCCACTTATGCAACAAATCTACATATCTTGAAGCTGTACAGATAAACTGCAGATATGGAAGTAAAAATGTAAGTTAAACACTGTGATACAACATATCACAAAGTTAGCACAACTTTTTTCTCTCAGTAAAAAACTTCTTAACACACCTAATATGAACTATAACTCTTCCCGAGTTTTCAAGAAGTAATTCTTCATTCTGTATTTATGGTCTGTATTCCATATTTCTACATGTGTAGCCTTAGTTTTGCTAATATTATTGCAATATTAAAGCAGGCCTGTTTTATAAATCAGTCTGGACATCAAATAATCCATATGATTACATTTTTGTGATTACTTAACATGACTGTTACCAGCAATAACTTCATACATCCGAATCATATATCAAAAATATTTAATAAGCTTTAAAAGCATTAGTTGATGTGGAGTGCCTTTTCAGCAACTTTCCCAATTAATAATGGGTTGTCATTGGCAGTTCATTACAGATCAGCCTGTCAGCTATTTGCAAATCTGTCTAGAAAGACAAAATGCATATTATATAGAGCATAGAAAGAAAAGCATAGGTAAGATTGTGGAAATGATAAAGTTTATTAAAATTAGAAAACAGCACATACAGCCTTCTCAAAAAGCAGCTGATTAAATTCAACCAATCTAGCACACAAAACTCACATGGATAAACGTGTCTACAGTTTGGGGAAAAAAATATGAATAGAGTCTTTATTTCACGTTGGGCTCCTAATATAGTCATTGTCAGTTAGGATCTCATAGACTGTGAGGCAGTGAAGTGAATAGACATGCTCTCCTCCCACTTCTAATCTGTTTCTCCAGACTCTCAGCCTGTTAAAACAAACTGCACTTCTTTGCTTATTTGCATACCCAAGTTTGCTCTGGGAGATGGTAGAATGGTAGAGAGTATATACTTTTTACCAAACGCTCCACTCACAGAAACACCATGAAGCTTAAAACCAGAATGCACTTTCCAAGACATGTGAGATCAGAATATCTTAGTGAAAACCTGTGCTGTTACTGGTTTTTCTATGCCTAGGCAAGCCGCAACATTTTCTCCCCATTCTCCAGGTCCCTATTTCCATATGATTATATGTCAAAATATAGAACAAATTAATCTAACTTTTGTCATTGAGGAGGAGTGCTAAATCTTCTAGAGTGAGAGTCAAGACTCAAGGTCAGCTCCAAGTTTTTTCTTACCATTGCATTTCTTTAGTTAACAAGTGACAGGAATTCTATTTAGGAATGACAGATTTACTATCCAAACAGCTTCTTTTAGTGGATGTTTTGACTAGATTTCATCTTCTTTGAGATATTTTGCAAATATCATGTTGCTAGTTATTATTAGACCTTATGTTAATTTAAAAATAAAAATTCCACATGACAAAAATATTATCGTACATGTGCCTTCTCTGGCTCAAAGCTAGCAATCATCATGATGAAGTAGACATAAGTTATGAGATTTCCAGGGAGGAAAGAGTACTGGACCAGTGAGAGAATGTTATAATCCAGCTGTAGCAATAATTCCAAGCAGCTTTTAGGCAGTGAAGTCTTAATAAACTTTAACACTTGTTTAAGCCAGATTTATTGAAGCAGCTTCACATGCTGTGGTTCTGGTTTAGAGTTTTCTATTCTGGGCAAAGCACCAACTGGAAAGAAGCCTTGGAATATGCACTCCCCAGTCCACTAGAGAGTCTACTGAAAACATCATATACCTTTTTCTCTGCTCTTCCCTGTCCTCCCATCACATGTATTACTAATGCAAAATAATAACATAGTTTGCTATTTTATGATGGGAAAGTAAATATTAAAGCAAACCAAAAGCATTGTGGTTTATTTACCAGGAGAGAATGCATGTTAATAACCCTGAGACAGCAGGTTTCTGACAGTTCCCATGTGGGAACTTGCCATTGCTTTGGATATCTGGGAAAGCTCTTAGAGTGTTGCTTATTTTGCTGGGGTTTTTCAATTAGGAAAAAGATAAGTACAGTCTAAATTTTCTATTTGCATGATTCATGATATGCTGGGTCACTCATTCATGCTATCTTGGATTCTTCTTTTTTTTTTTTTTTTTTTAATGTAATTTGCCCCATATTTCTCCCTCCAGAGCTCTAGAACTGCTTCTATATAGATTTTACATTTTAGTCATTTCAAGGAGCTGTTGTCATTTCCTTGATCACTTGTTCATAGGTTTCTTTCCTCGTCCCTGACTTACCCAGAGGAGTTTTTCCATCGGTATCTATTTCATTTCTGTTTACAAATGTAAAGGCATATAATATAATTCTGGGAGTTCTAACCATCACTCCTTCCTTTCAAACATAAGCTAGTCTGGAATTAATCTCTATTCTTTCCAATAATAATTTAGACACATGAAAACAAAGATTACTTCTCTTTCAAAGCATATTAGTATTCACCATACTGTGAGGTCTTCAGAATCTCTTTGAGTCTAACAAGATTCTAGCTCAGTTCTAGTCTAATAAACTAGAAGCAATGCCTGAAATATGCCGCTTTGTGTTGTGCTACTAAGTCTCCAAGTTTTTGCTGCTTCTCCAAAAATCAGTATTGTGATGAGAAGACAGAGCATGATTTAATCAGTGCTTCTTGTTATTATTCAACGTGGATGAAAACTAAAATGGGAAAGAAAATTCTTTCAAATTGTCACTATTATTGATGCCATCAAGTTTAAATGAAAAATTACTAGAAAATAGTTTCAATCCAAAGCCTTACTTAAGCAAAGCAGTGACAATGACTCTGACACTCTCCATTAAATTTGAATTGGGGTCTGAGGAACTGTTATGAATCCTGGCCTGAGGATAACAGACAGTGGAGAACAAGGCAGTTCCCTCAGAATTCTGATACTCAGTCTACTGTCAGCCTTCAGCCATGACCGTGCGTATGGATTAACTGCAAAAATTCAATCAATATCATGAATACACTTCTTTCATTTGGGAAAATGTAGTATAACTCCATAAACTGACAAAATCCAGGCTTACCAAGAACAATTCAGCTCCAGAACAACTTGAAAACACATTCCTGTTGCTCAAGTGAGAACAAAATACAAACTGGTGATTTATATGCTGTGTCAGTCTGCTGCGTACCCTGGGTCTGTGTGTGACTGGGCAGGGTCAAACCTTCAGTGTTCAGAACCAGCCTTTTTATACTTTGTCTCTAGTTATCACCTGTAAATAAGCTATGTGCCTGGTTAATGTGCCCTGACAGCTGCACAATTCATGTAAGAGAAGTACAAGTTAATCACATCTTATGGAAAAGATGAAGGAACTCTTCAACAGCAGGTAAAATTTAAAACCCTTTTCCCCCATCTTGCAAACTTCAGTCTCTGAATTCAGTAGTATTATTTATTGCTTGTCTTTGGGGTATAGGAATAGAGGGAGAGACCTCTGAAGATGCAGAATTAAGCTGTTTTAGGAAAGCATCTTATGTTCTTTTAATTAACATAATTTAATAAACACAATTGAGTCCCATAATAGAAAATATTAAAACCTGCCATTATAAGGCTGATTCAGAATTTGAAAGTTAAATTAATTAGGATCTTATACTTTCAAAACACCATCCTGAAATTTGTCCATAGTCAACTCCTACAGAGTACATCTTCAGACAGACTTTTCAGACAGATAATTACACCAAGGATTTAGCAATTTTCACTCTACGGGAATGGCAGTAAAGATGTGGAGATCATGTGAGAAGAAATTATTCCCATTGAAGGTGCTCAATAGCTCAAGTTCACAGAAGTTTAGAGACACAAAAATTTTAAGCAGCATTTCCATATAGCACTACCTAAGCACTCAAGATGCCGTGCAGAAAATGTATGAGCTATATAGCTCCTCATATCTTCTAGCTGAAGCAGGGAGAACATAGCAAGGCAGGGGCATATTTATTGGGAGAAGCATGTTCCAAATTGGAAAAAAAAGGAACTGCAGTTTATTTGCTTTCTTAGCATTCTCTTATGACCAAATGCAAAATACACCCTCTCTTATAAAGCACAATCAAAAACTGATCAATCTTAAGTACTTTTGTTGATGATAAGAAGTCACTTTGAGTATCAAAGATGAAAGCTGACCTGTAAAAGATTCCTACCAGACCTTAAGATATTGAGTGACATGTAGCAATGTGATTTTCAGATCTCCATGTGTTTTTTTCTTTGTCCCCCTGCTCTGTATGTTATTGGTTGTTTTTGAAACATNTTTTCTCACTACATTTCCTGCTAGAATTTCTATGGCCGGAGACCCATGCCACGCTAAGCGCACCCGGGGGGTCGCCCGGCCCGGACTTGGTGGAGATACGTGCTGGGGAGACCTCGTTTTGTGAGGCCACCGCTTCCTGCCGTCCTCCCGCAGAGAGAAACATCAGCGACAGGGCAAAGATGAGAGTAATAAATTTGACCTGGATAATCATAAAGCAATGCATATGAGAAAAGTCATACGACATTTTCTGCACAGATATAATGATGGGTCTGAGCCAACATTTTCTGAGATATGGAAGTGAAATATTTCCATAAAAACATAAAATCATTTTTTAGCTCTAACTAAAGTGAATTGTACCAGAAATGAATTATCAGTTACACAAATTTCAACTATCTATATACTGTTTAGACAATGAGTTCTAAAGGAGGCAAATGGCATAAATGGAGTTCATATTGCAGAGAACAGACTACTGCAAAATGTGCTTCATAAGTAACAGTGCATGACCATCAATGAATATTTCAAATAAAAGTAACAGTTTTGTTTGTAGTAAATGAGTTAGTAATTATTGTTAGTACTTGTTGTTTCATATATAAAATGCAAAAATTACCATATTCAGTGTAAAAATGGATAGCAATTCCAATGACAGGACTATTCTTTTTAGAAGAAATGTCTTTAATAGGAGGGCACAAAAATTTCTGATACTGCAAGTAAGCAAATCAATCAAATACTAAAGCAAAGGGCAGAATTACTGTACTTCCATAGAATTACAGGAGTGATAAGGACAAATGAGCACCAAAGCTAAATTAATTACACTCATTACATTATGCAATGTAATTACATTAATAACACTCTACACGGAGAGTAAAGTGATGCTGTTATGGTCAAAAGAAATACATGCCCTTGGGTCCAAAAATAAAAAGGCATGCTATTAAATGGTATAAACTTGTCTGTCAAAATATTTAAGAATTATTGTTTTACAGTAATGCTACATGAAAGCTTCTCAAATTATTTGTACCCTGTTCTTTCTCTGGTGGACTTTTAATTATAATTTCTTATATCTGATTTTTTTATTTTAATACCTGTCTGTGAGCAGGGGATAAGGCTTTCATATGCATGGAGACAGTGAGGATGTAAGACTGGTGGTAAGTTCAGCTATTATATAGTTAATGAAAGAGGAAAGAAATTAAATGTAGACCAGCAAGCCTAAGAAAAGAAATTAAATGTAGACCAGCAAGCCTAAGAAATTCAAACCTATACTCCAGAGTATTAAGTGCTGCCTACCCTTACTCCTTTTATTTGTACCTCTCCTTTATTTCTCCATAGCGATCTTTGCCAGCTCAGGTCCAGTGCAAGTAGCCCCTAATGATGGGATGGTGAGAGTGGTAGGACATATTTCAGGAAGTTGCTTTCTTTCCCAGCATGGCAGCTATTCATCCATGGTCTTCTGCACCACCCAGTTGTCACAGCTCAATCCCACCTTGTACTGGGCAGCTCTGACAGGTCTATATGCAGCACCCCTATTTCTGGTGACCAATTCAAGCTTCTGGCCCAGGTGAATTAGACATCCCATGGTAGAAAAGGAGGATCAGATGAGATGAAATTAGTCTCTGTGAGGTGATGGTTTCTTTGGTCATGTTGAAATAATTAGGATTTCTGCATCTCCTGTGCCCAGTGTATTCATCTATCTCATCTGTCTCAACTTCATCCATTTTCTTCTCAAGGTAAAAACCAATATAGTCATTTATAAAATCTTTTACATAAGATCTGAACATGTGCTCATGTTTTTGTTTTACATCTCAGCTATTCCACCACCACTTTTGCTGGTTTTCACAATAGGTGACCAGTGACTGCATCCAAAGTGATTCTGACAATTCTTTCAGTAAGTTTTGCTTATTCTTATTTTCTTCCATGGTATAATTTTCTTTTAAAACTACCGTCTCATTCCATGTTAAAAGTTCACTTTCTGACACAAGGTTTTCATAGCATCACTCTTTTCCTATGTGGGTGTTGCATTGGGTTATTTAAGTTTTTTTTTTAGAAAAGCCCCTCTACAATGAGAGCCCTTATCACAGGAAGAGTTCCTTGTAAAACTTTTGCTTGTCTGTCTTGCTATCTGCTGTCAAATCTCTAAGTGATGCATTGAGACAGCTGACAATGGAGTCATTTTCCACCTCACCTATCATCAAAAGTTCCTTGTTTTCATGTACACTTTCCTCACACTGTTTTACTCCATGGCTTTAACCTCTCTGAGAATAGGGTCTGTCCTGCATTTGAATAGCACCCAAAGCACAGACCAGGACAATTTTTACAGTGTTGTGATAAAAAATTAAGATGTTCACAGCAATAAAGAGAGGAAATTGAACTTTGATTTGCAGTCTCCATTCACACAGATCCAGGTTAAATTGCTGTTGGCCTTGTGCTGTTGGCCTTCTCTCTGCAGTATGCCAGACCACAATAGTATTTGCCAACAGTAGTTTTCTTTAGAAATTCAGAAGTCTGGAGCAATGAAGTTTTTTGAAAAAGGTGAACACTTAAGTGGAGTGAAGAATTGGGATAAGGCACTACTGTAGATGGTGGCTCTATCCCTATCCAATATTCTCTATCAGAACAGAAATTAGACAAAAATTTTGAGCATGCAAGGACAACAAGGCAAAAGCCATAATAAAGCTTATTTCTGAAGCCAAAATATTTTTTGATTTAATTGCATGAGAAGAAAGAAAAGCTGGGAGAGAAAATAATCATGTGAAAACTTGATTAGCAGCTTAATTAAATGTATCATCACCTCTCAGCTTCTACAGTGTTTGGCTTTTTACTGTGTTTCCAAATAACCAGCTTCTAGACTTGATTTCTAAAACACAGGACTGTTAACAAATCTTAGAACAGAAGGAATACAACTTATGTTTCAGGTTAAACAGGAAAGTGACTGTGTTATGCTACTTTGTGATTTTTATGCCACTAACTTTAGTATCCTTGCCCCTAAAAATTATAATGAAGAATCGTGACAAATAAATGTGTGGATGGATAATATAGAAAAGTTGGGTTTTTTATTTCCAGCAATTCAGAGCATACTGAGCAACAAAAATGGGCGAAAAAGAAAGAAGGGATCCATGCCACAAATGTCTCAAAGAATAATTTGTTTCCAGAAAAAAAAAAAATCTAAGACATTTGACTTCTGGGAAAGAACTCTGGGTTTTTATCCTTTTAATAATTTCATGAACTTTCTTCCCTCATAAATATTTTGTCATTTTAATCTCTGCTTTGCATCTTTGTAACATCTGTGGATCTTCTCTAAGATAGGAAGTTGATCACTTTTCTACTCAATAGAAAGATTTATTTTTTCAAAGGTGAAGCTCTTGATTTAGTACATTAGATTTGAGGCCAGAAATTTTATTCAATAATCCAAATTAGGTTTTCTGATTGGAATTCAGATATCACAAAAAGTAATTCTTAGGAAAAAACCCAAACTTTCATTCTTTTCAGTCTCTTGAGGAAAGAAAGGAGAAACTTTTTTTTTTTTTTTTTAACTTGAGAAGCTAGCAAACCAGAGTGGAAATATAAAAACAGGACTAAAGACAAATGCTTTTCTTGGATACTGATTGCCTGTTCAGAGCCTCATCCTTTCTCCTCTGCTGAAGAGTTTTGGCCAATTCTTCATGAAGTATGTTACTCACAGAGAAACAAAAATATCCTTCTCAACATTCAAACCACCAGGATTTTCAGTATGAATATTGCCTCCAACATGGATTAGAAGGAGACTTGAAAACTTTGCACTTACCAAAAGAACATGATTGCAGAAAGTTTGAAGACCAACCCAGTTAATCACAAAATCAAACAGCACAGGGCAACCTTCTAGCTAGGACTATAAATGGCATAACTACTTTTAAAAGTTGTGGGTTGGACTGCTTAGAGCATCAGAGGACGCTGTACAGCTTTGGTGCTGGAACACACTGAATATTAAAGAAGGAAGAAAACCCCTTTGGCAGCTGTTTGTTATTTGACTAGGAATCCCAGGGCAGAGTTTTCCTGCTATTCTGTAGAGGGAAAACTGCTGGGCATAGAAGCTAAGGGGCTCATGAAGACCACAGTGAGGGAAAGGCTAGAGATAATATTTATTTTGAAAGGATTGACTTCAATGGCCAATTCATCTCAAGAACTGAGATTTGAACACAGTAATCAATGTGTGTTGTCAACTACTCTGGGTCTAACCATAAAACCCTCACTTCATACTAGGTTCTTTGTAAAGCAATCATATGAGCTTGCAATAAAAGAGCTGGGACAAATGGATAGCAAATGTTACCAACACAATTTGATTTAAAAAGAAAACACACAGTCGTGCCTTGAATTCTTCCCAAATGTTTAAGATTGATGTGTCACTGGCCAAATTCATTCATTATACCCCTTGGATTTATGGCATTATACTTTTAAGCATTTTTTCTTCTGTTGGGCTATTTTATTACCCTCTTTGCATACTTGCAGATGGTTTGTGTTGTTCGCACTAGGTACATGATGAATTTTTCTTTGCACCTTATTCAGCTGAAGAATAAATGGTTGAATAAAATTCATCACTTGAAAATGAAATGCTGTAAAACACTAAATCCACAAGTTTGAAGTTCTCAGTGGAAAATTATTTCAAGTTCACCAGATAGGTTATATTTATATATTAAATAAGAAACTTCTTAATATACTTAAATAACCCCTCCTGTAAAATACTTTATTTTTATGTTCTTTATTCCACCAAAACTGCATTGCAGTTTTCCAGTCTTTATATTTACATTATTTGCAACTCTTTCCATAAGTGCCAGTACAAATGTAACTGATGAAAATCCAGAATAGTCATACAAATGTTCCTGAAAGCAAGGTGCATTTCTGAGCAAATTTTTTCTGATGCGCAATAATATATATGTATATATTAACAAAGCTTCATAATATAAAATATCTTCCATGGCAAATAAAACTTCCCCACTTACAGCTTATTCAGATTTCAGTTACACAGACTTCTGCATTTCAAGTTAGTGCAAATAATGAGAGTAAGAGCCTGAGCAGAACAATGTAAATACAACGGAACAAGAGAAACAGCAAAATTTTAGCAACTCCCTGCATATGGTTATAACATTTAATCAGTATATCATTAGTATTCTTTATATACAATGTACTTAAATAATTGGCTTGTCTTAACTATAGGCAACAAATTTACAAAATAAAATAATGTTTCACACAAAAATGGAATGTTGGACAAATATATGAAAATAAAATGCATCTAGTAACAAAACGTTGTAAATCAAAAAGATAAAAGATGTCTTCTCCATTTTTGAAGATTTCAAGGCACTTTCTTGGCAAATCAGAATTCTCTCCTTGGTAGAAAGTCTGCAAGAGAAAAGGACATGCCATTCTATAACTTGTTTCAAACCAGAAAGGCAGACCGCTTAGTCTAATTCTGTTCATAAACCACAGTTTCCTACGGATTGCATAAATCTTAAGATTAACTTCAGAATGCCAGTGGGTCTTGCCCTCCTGTGAACACTAATGAATTTTGCTGTGGCAAATCCTCGACATCGATGCCAAGGGGTTTAACACACAGTGCTCCATGCTGCTGCACCCCATACACTTTCACGTGCATTTCTACATTCTGGGTGTCATCAAACGCTTTACTTCCATTTTCAGGAATCTGAGTTAGGAAATGAAAACAACCCCAGCCAAAGCTCAAGGAGAGGTAAGGGCAGCATGCGTCCGGGATCCCGGCCCGGGAGACATCCCGGGGCGCGGGGCTGAGTCCCGATGGACCTCTCCATGGTGCTGAAACATCCCGCCACGGCTGGGGCGACCAGATCCCGGGGGATGATTGGCCTTCCCCAAGCAAAAGTTCATTTCGAAGAGGAAAAGACCACATCTCCTTTGTATACAGGGCTATTTACACGCGAGGGAGGAAAATATTTGCATAATAGCACTGCAGCTCTTTTATTAATGAGGAAAAGGCAGCCTATTTTAGTACTGGTAGGAAAAAGGCTTAAGAGCTGCCAGTTCTTCAAGTGAGAGAGATTCCTTCTTCAAGGCAACTGAGAACCTCCAAGACTCTTTGAGATGTTAAAGTGAAGGCAAATTTCTTACAGGCAGCAGCATCTATGGCCATGTTCTCTCTAAGCTAGTGTGAGGAGGGTGAGGAAAACAGATCCCCTGTGTCAAAAGATGGAGTAAAATTAATCAGGGAATCATGCTAGAAATGCAAAGTTATTGAGGGATGAACATATGTAACTCCTTTGTTGCAATCCCTATTAACAGGGAAGAGAGAGTGACTCCTGCAACCCTTCACCTTCTCAAGAAAATGTTTCCATTCCGAGAATCAGGAGGATATGAGTAAACATGAAGATCTGAGGATGTTTTATTTATAATGGAAACTATCCTCTCTACTTGGTGGAGGAATGGGGTGAGGGAGCACAGAGACAGCTGGGAAACACTCAGATCATGGCTCTACTTTTTCCTATAATGTTTTCTCTGTTTTTCACAAAGTAGAGAGAAAGGCAGCCTAGATACCACTTTAAGTAATCTCAGTGCTCACAAGCTGCTAGCAATGCTTACCATTTAAAACCTTCCTTCCCCATTTTTCATGTCTTTGAGTGTATTTTTGGCAGCCAAATTAAAACAACTGGCTTTGCAAATCATAGCAACTTTTGATCCCTTTGTATTTTAAAGATGGAAATAGGATGAGATAGATGCTTCTGTACTGTGGATATGTAGGCAGATCTTTGACTCATTCTTTTGAAAGAAAAAGAAAAAAAAATTGGAAACACCAGAAATCTTTCTGAAAGCCCTGATACATGAATCCAGAGGTGTAAAAGGATACAGATAAAGGAAAAAACAGAGACTAAAAAGGAAAAACTGCAGAAAATGGGAGAGTGGTGGGCTATTTGAGAAAACTAGGATTTAAAAGAGAACACTAAAAAGCAAACAGGAATTTAAGCACCCCCCTATTTTTTTCCCCTAAATAGGGCATTCAGAAAAGGATTCCTGCTTTTAGTCATGAAAAGGAGATTCAGGCAAAGTAATGAGATCCCTAGCCAGTCTCTGGTTCATTGGTATATTCAAAACCATCTGCAAGACCTGGAAGCCATGAGGCCAAACAGACTGAAAATACTTAAAAGGAAAAGAAAGGAATTACGCCATTTCTTCTCAAAATTGAAATATTGCCATATTCTTTAAAGCACAGCCACCAAAATGAATCCCACCTCCACTGAGAAATCAAATCAGCTAACACTGACTCATATCCTACTCTTCTTTTCTTATTCTTGATTAGTATGAATTGAAATCTTGATGAAGGAAGGAGTGACATACACAACTCCCCCAAGCTCCAAGCTTGCAGTATTTGTCAGGAGAAGCTGGTGAAAGGAAACCATTTTTAAAGAGATTTAAATAAATAAAATTCACTGATTGCATACAATTTATTGGTTAGTAATAACAACCAGTGTGTTTTTTTCAAATTAACATTTGTAAGTTTAACTGTCATATTAATATTCAAATAACAGGAGAAAACTCCTCACTTGGAGACGTTCCTTTTATCAGTGAAAATGCTGTTTAATTAACACATTTAACATGTTATTCATAAACAAGAATGGACTGGTTTCTTCCTCAGACTGTTAAGTGAAGCCTTTAGCTTTGTCACATCTTTATGTTCAATTTCCTTCCATCACTAAGAAGTGGTATTAACTTTACAGAAATTCTCAGCAGACAATATGAGAATGAAAAGGGGTCCCAGAGATTAATGAAGCGACAGATTGTCTATGAAGATTTCATTGGCAGACCTGAGACCAAGACATTCTGTTTCTTCCATGGATTAACAAAAAAATCCTCTGCACAACAGCCTGAAATAAATGTGTTGGTGATGTCCTTGGGAATTTTTCTTCTGCAAACAGATTCCTTCTTGAAATCTTGAACAGTAAGAGGCCACCTAGTGCATAATTATGGATTGTAGTGACTTGTAGGAAATTGCAGTGGGACCTGTCAGAGGTATCTGTGCTTCTATGTATTTCCAGGAGGAACAAGTCAGCTTGTTCCTCCAGTGCCAAAGCTGCATATTGATACACTCTGTTAACACCACATTTTTGTATGCACACCTGATAACAAGGTACAAGTGCAAAGTAAACCACTAGACCATTCAACAAATAAAAAAATGAGTGGGGGAAATGATACTTACATAGCAAACATCCTAGGACTGTGTACACAAAGGGCTCATTGCTAATCTTGTTAGCAACCTTGCACACCTTTTGTAATCTACAAAACAAAAGTACCCACAGTAATAATGAATCTCAGTTGCCAGATACCCTCAAAAAACTGCATAAAATTCAATGTGGAATTTATACTTGAATTTCAGGCACTCTACACAATGAAACAGTTATCTGATGGAAATTCATTAAATTATGTGTGCAAGTTGCAATATTAGATTGTATCTTAGCATAGTCTGTGCTCTAGAGGAAAAGCAAGTGATGGAAGTGAGTGATGGTAGGAATTCAATTTCCACCAGGTAGTTTCCTACTGCGATGTGGAAGACAAGGCTCAACTCCCAATTTCACCTGGAGGAATTTAACTTATTAACCGGGAGACTATTCTAACCATCAGACTATGACATAGTAGGAAGTCAGGCTGTTTCAATCATTTTATTATTCCATTTACTGTTAACATTGATTTGATTCCATATTTTCCATGTTAAAGTACATCTCCTAATCATCAGACTAGAGATACTAATGTCTCACTTCCAATCCCTCCTTGGTCCCAACAACCACTTGGTTCAAGTGGACCCTGAGTCACTACCAGCCCTTCTGATATTTGCTCACAAGAAATACTTAGCTGCTAATTTCTTCTCTTGCTTGGTAAGTATTTTAATAAAACTTAACACAAATTGTGCCAAACAGCAAGAAAGTGACCAGTAACTGGGCAGTTCCTCAGAAAATATTTGTACAGTGTATAACCATGTCAGAAGGAGAGAAAGTAATTCACCCTCAGACATCCTGTGATGGCTAAAGGGTCTTTGAAAGAAGCTATCAAAAGCCTCTAAAGACACAGGAAAAGATCTTAACTATGATCAGCCTGAGTTCTGGATAAGGTGGAGACATTTCTGAAGATTTAGCTCTCCTCTTTAGAACAGAACATTTCAGGTAAATGTAACTCATTATCTGCTTTGGGCTTGCTTGATGTAAGGTAGAATAAAAACTAATTGCTCTTTTTATTTTTGATAGTTAAATTTAAAAATAAGTTCTTCACACCATTCTAACCACAGTCTTGTTTTTACCTCTAAGAAAAGATATTTAATTAGAAGATAAATAGTATGACTATGTTTCTTTATAAATAAAGTGAAGTACTCAGGCAATACATGAGAGTCCAAATAATATTCACATGCTCAGCATCCATGAATCAAGGCATACAACACTCAACATGGTATTTTTTGTTGCACAGCATATAATAGTTATGCCTTGCCTACCCATCTGTCTACTCAGAAAGCTGTATTTTATCATTTCAGATCAGCCATGGATTCCTACATTCCGGCTTCTGATAAGTGTAAAGGCACATGGAGATGAGGGCTGCTCCAGCCCTTTCAAGCACTAAATCTTCTGAGGTGCTGAGCTATGGTGAGAGAGCAACTCAGCTGCTCACAAACAATGCTTCTAAGTGATGCAGTCAGAAAGTGTCATTGTTTTTTCATTTTAAACCCTGGAAAGCTTCCAAAGCAACCAAAATAGTCCACAGTTTGTGCTTACACATCCCTAATTAGATTCACCTTCTCTAATTAAAACATATTGCTTATTTTCCACTCACTTTCATTGAATTGACCATTGTACTAGAGAATGCCGATGTAACTTCTATTTAAGAATTTCCATTTTGGTTTGATGTTTTTGTTGGCTTTTTTATCCATTTTATCCAAGAACACTTCTATCTTTTAGTGTATCTGACTAAAGATTATATTCAGGCTGTGTTAAACCAAAACTTCTTCAGTCTCACAGAAGAATGTTGTTTGACAAGAACTGAAAGTATCAATAACAGAAATTACAAATCAAATAATTTTATGTTGTTTAACAATGGGCATATAATAGAAAATTATCCGCACAAGCTGAAATATACTAAACCCCCAAGACATTATCATACTATTGAGCATTAATAGAAGGTAAACAATGGTTCAGATTTTATCTTATTGCACAACTAAATCTAAAGAGCGCATGAAGGAGAATATGCTTTCATGTCTGCCCTCTGCATAAGCTTGCCCTCCCTACAGTTTTTTTTAAGATTATAGTTTTAATTTCATTTATTTCAGCACCACTTGGAAGGAACTTCATGATATTCAGCTGACCACAAGTGCATTAACAGAAAATATTTGTATATTAGAAGACCTCGGGTATGTTTTGTAGCGTAGTGCTAAAGAGCAAAAATTACAAAAGAGCAAAGATTACAAAAGTGCAAATATTACAAAAGTGCTAAAGAGCAAATATTACATCAAACACTTATTAGGAAAAGTGGGTTGCTTTTAAACAAGTATCACAGATAGCATTAACAGGTACTTTGCTACTTACAAGTTGGTGTGGAGCAGTCTCTTGTGTTGTGATACAGCCGATGAAAGTGCTTGCTACACTCTGATGAAAATGTGACTGGCCCTGTTTAAAAGAAAGGAGGAGTTAACAACAAGCTCTCTGCATCACTGCTCTGCAGCTTTGATGAATGACAACAATACGTAGCATTAAGTTCTTTTTTTCTTGGCTAGAATTGCATTGAGTGTTTTACTATACCTTAAACAACTATGATGCAACACTGAAATTACAGAAAGAAATAGTGTTGCTGTGCCTTTATGCTCATGATACAAAAACCAGAAGAATGACCTGTGAAAATGATGGGCTGGTTAAGCCTTGAAATTCCAGTAATTCAAAATTTGCAATAAAATTTCCCATATGATGAAAAATTGGATGGTGCAATTACAGTAGAATTTCATTCCCTCAATCATTGTCTGTAGTCTAATGGGGAAGGAATAACACACCTGGAATGAGGATACTATTTCTAAAGATAAATAAAAGCAACACTTAGAGCAAATAGTTTTTAATCCCTGGAAATACAAAGTATTTTCATCTTTGATGTACTTTCATGTACTAATGCCTTTAATTTGCATATTGATGGTTTATGAAATTCTTAATATACAGTGTGGGTGTTGAGGAAAAAAAATTACAGCTGAATAACATCTAGAAACCTTATCTCCTGTTAAAATAATCGTAGTGAGAAAAGTATACAGATGTACAGAGGGCAGGATGTGTCTCATCTTTGGCAAGGCAAATCCCTGCCTGTCCAGGGTACAGTGTGCTGGTCCCTTCTCTGGATTTACAGTGCCATCTGTTTACATTAATATTTGATAAGAAAGGTGTCCCTACTCATGGCAAAGAGGTTGGAACTAGATGATCTTTAAAGTGCCTTACAACCCATATCATTCTATGGTTCTATAAAAACATAGCTCAAACGTAACAAGTTGCCAAAGAGCCCCTCCATAATTGCTGATGGCCCTGGGAAAGTATTATTGATGACATTCAAGTTGAAAAGGAGAGAAAAAAGGTAATATTTGCATCATGCAATCTGCTTAGCAAAACTATCACTGACAGGTGGGGATGAGATTGGACAGAAAACATTGACATAAACTGACATTAACTGAGTAAGACTAAATGTAAATCTAAATTTAGCATAAGTAGGAACCCTGAATAAGAATAGCTTGTTTCAAGCAATGCTACAAAATTATCCATATGAAGCAGACTGTGTTGGCTAACTTTCCTTTCAGAGGAAAAGAGAAAGCATTTTTGGGCAAAAATTACTTATTTCGTAACTTGAAAGATGGTTTATGAGCCTGGTAAAATATACCAAGCTAATTCTCTCTGGATAGTGAAGCCAAATTCCCATGAGCTCAAGAGAAGATTCCTCTCCATGACAGTGAATGTACTTGAAGGTTAGACATATTTTACCATAGTACATGGATTTCATTAGATTTTTTCAGCCACAAATAAGCTTTTCAACAAACTGGAAAAGTGGCCTTTGCAAGTCTGAACTAGAATATTGCTGCCATTTTCTTTTTATCTGAGTTAGTAATTAGGCTCAAGGAAAAGTATGTAACTTGAAATTTTCCAGCATATATGGAGACAACACTGGCTTTTGTCACTAAATAAATTCCATGTCCCTTCAGATAATATATGGTTTTCTAGCTCTCTTCCCTGACATCAAAAATAGGCTGTTAATTTTATTTGTGCCTTACAAAACACTCTGTGTCAGCTGGCTTTTCAAGTTAAATTGATAGATTGCTTTATGACTCACAAGATTATTTACGATTTTTCCTATAGTCAAGGACTGTTACATATGGTTCTTATTTGGCTTTAAAATGTGTCTATTACTCCTGGTATATGAGAAGTGTGCAATAATTTTCTTAACTCTGAAACTGTAAAGACAATGGACTACAAAGATAATGTTGATTTCAGCTTCTCTCTTTTTTTTTTTCCACAACTTCATTAGTTTAGGATGTCCTAACTCTTGAACTAGTAAGGACTACAATGAAACACAATTTAACAACGGCTTTAATTAACAAAGGCTGCTAGAAGAATTAAGATAGGAACAGAATACCAAAACCCTAAGTTCCACTGTATTTTAAGAAAATGCCTACAGATTACAGGATCCAATAAAACTATGAAAAATAAAATAAAAAAATAACAAGAGGCAGAAAACTCCATCACTGGTCTTAAGAGTATATATTTTAAAGAAGAAAATGAAGAAGGAAGGAAGGAAGGAAGGAAGGAAGGAAGGAAGGAAGGAAG
>VZRM01005611.1:2304373-2332114 GCA_013397955.1 Grantiella picta
AAGAAAGAAAGAAAGAAAGAAAGAAAGAAAGAAAGAAAGAAAGAAAAAGAAAGAAAAATTCTGAGCCAACAAATAAACTTTCAGCATTTTGGAATGATCCTGCTTCATTCCAGCTAATGTTACTCAAGTAATTTCAGCAATTTTGATGGCAACTACTCATGCAGAAAAGTACTATTAATTTAATGAATGGTTCCAGAGAAAGGCCTCCAAGTATTTTTTTCACTTTTTCTTTTCTATGATTTACTACTCTCAAAATATCTTCTGTAAAACTCATGGTTGTTTTTCCTTGGTTTTGAGTAATGAAACTCATTCTGTATTCATTACTTAGCTTCCTCAGATTCTTATGTTGAGCTTTTTATAGTAGCTGAGGCGTTTCCAAAGTTAAAAATGAAAAGGAAATGGATTAAGTACTAACATAAACAAATCTTTCTTGTCTGTCCTTCTCAGGAGAGGAATATTCAGTATTGCTGTGCTATACAGCATAGCATAGTTTGAAGCTCTATGTTAGTTTCTTTCTCATATGAACTGAAAATGGTCAGGTACACAATTACTCTTATTTACTGCAAGATTGAAGGGCCAGCTGGCTCTGGCACATTTCCTGTGGATGCTGTTGGGTTGCAGGGAGCCATTGGCAGAAAGATCCTTAAAGTTATGCTTATCCCAAAGGTTTGAGTGCACTTCCCCCATGCAAAGAGGCAACATCCCTTCCTTTCTTGTCAAAGACTGCCTGAAATTTCCAGCAAAGGGGAAATGCATAGTTATTTCCAATTCCCTTTTTCATGCTCCAACAGCCAACAATTTCTCTAGGTTTAGTTTCAATAATTCAAACAACCTTGAAAATGACCAACAGATTTGCAGTGTCATACTTTGAGACCTTCACTTTTCTGAGATACAGAGCAGCTGGAACTGGAGAGCGAAGAATCAGTACAAGAACCTTGCCATGACAACTCTTATTGCATATGTTCAGAGGGTACAATGTTTTTCCCAGTACTTAACAGTGCAGTCCCAAAGTTAAATGCATCATACAACTCCACCTTAGTTTTCAAGTACTTGACTGCAATCATCATGAACTTTCGTATTTGAAACAGCAAGTTATTTTTATTTACATTTACATTAATTTAATCCTTCCCTGTTCTGTCTGTTTCCACTATTAAATTAAGCATCAACACGTATACATCATGAGACAGATGCAAAAAAGCTTCCCTGATATAGTGAAAACTTACTGGGCTACAAATGTCTGTTTCTTAATGATATGTGCAGTCCAATGAGAAGTTTTAAAATTACTGAATGTGAAAATAAATATGGGAAGCATCAATAGGAGGATAAAAATGAAACAATAACTTTTAAATAATGTTTTAACTTACCACCTTTTGAAAGTTAATTTAGACTAGATAATTCAGTTGATTATTCAATGAAACTCGAGTTCTTAAAAAATTTCTAGTTCTAAAATATGCACATTTAACTTCAGAAATGTTAATATTGGTGTTGAGCCTCAAAGAAATTAATGGTGTGACACTTGTAGGTATTTAGAATATGCACATGTAGGAAAACACAAGCAGCTGCCATACCTGTAAAATGTTTTATGAACTTGTCTTTTAGACTGGAATCTCTTGGAAAAATTTCTGAGGAAAGAAGAAAAAAAATGTATTTATGTAGCATAGAAATTACAATAAAAGCCCTGAAAGCATAATATGCCAAGATGTCTCATGTGCACAGACCAAACAGCTTCCCAAACTAACTATGAAATTAATTTTCATGGGGGGGGGGCAGGTGTGTAAACAATGTTGTGAGGTAGTTCAGATAATTCCCAGATGATCACCAAAGGGTCATCTTGCAATGAACAATCACTTTCTGACAACAATTTCTGTACATCTTAGGTCTGAGTGGGGCTATAAGTAGAGAAAGACCACAAATAATATAAATACGTTATCATGTTATGACAACTGTATAAATACCTGAACAAAATATGTGAAATACATATATAATTACAAACTAAATATCACTTTTCAAGTTTTGAAACAAGAAATACCTGAAGAGAAAGGTCTCCGACAAGTCACCTGAGATAGACATGGGGCATGAATATTTTCATTGCACTACTAGTCAAAAAATGGTCCTCCTCTCCTGTGAAAACTGCTGTGAATTTTAAAATATTCCCTTTCCATTTATGGCTTTTTTTCCCCCCAGAAAATGCAAGAGAGTAGAAACCTCAGAATTTCTATAAAAGAATCACAAAGAAGAGAAAATGGAGCTAACACACACAAAAAAAAGCTACTTTTTCTTTTTTCCCCCCTTTTTGTCAATGGGATGCTGCCTCTAGCTTAGAGCAGAAACTTTTGAATCAAGTAAATTTTCTCAGAACTAGTACACCTCCCCCCAGTCTCATGAATTTTCCACTGAAAAACTTTAAAAAATTCTTGGGTGCCTGCAGTTATTACTGCAGAGAGTAACAGCTGCCTGTTATGTCAAATTCAAAGAACCTTCCCTAGCAGTAATACAAGGAACATGACAAATTAGCACCATTAGGACTTGCAGTTAAATATATTTATTCACTAAAAATATTTCCCTACAGCTAATGTAATTTTAAATCTTTGTATTCTATTTTTTTTTTCAATTTCCCATCTAAATTAACATTTAGCTCAGAAGAAAGCAAGTTTCCTTTCATACTACAGGAGGATGTTGGTTTTCTGCCCAGATAAATTCTTACCACTGGCTTTAGGCAGTTTCTCAGAGGTCACATGGGTGTATTTTTAGGCTGGGATTTTAAGCGAAAATGCCCAAGTCTTACTGCAACTCATCAAGGTTAGAGGACTTACTTTGCTTAAGTATTGATTTAAAATATCAGTTTTAACTAATTTCTTTCCTTATTACAGATGAAATGCCACCCCTTCTCCAATAAACCTAGAATTTTACTGATATGAAATGTCAAGTGGTTTAAAACTAAACAGAATGGAGACGATAAAATGCAAAATCGGGAAACAATCTGTGTGAGTTTTGAATGAGATGCCTCAAGTGGACAAGTACTGATGAGTAACCACAGCCTGATGAAGGGTCGGCTAGGAGCTGACCGTTCTTGCTCAGACAAATAACACTTAGACACAAACACTTGCAAAGTACATAAAATTCCATATGGGAACAGTAGCTGCGTTTTGCCCCATAAAATTCTCTATTTGCCCCATAAAATACTTTAGGAAAAGCCTGTATATAATATAATACAGCCAAAACCCCAGAAGGTGAAACAGGAGGACACACTGATGCTCTGGCAAAAAGCTATGCATTGCAAGCATAAAACTGCAGCTGTAGCTGTGCTGGTAAGCCTGAGAAGGAACACTGCAGAGTCTGCTTTCCACGAGTAACCCACACTGGCCCAAGGTTCACACCAGCCCAGCCTCGCCTGCCCCAAAAGGGAAAACTAGGTCAGTCGTGTGTTGAGCAGCAGCCGAATGACACTGCCTGCGTGCCTGCTGCTCCCCCGCTGCGGCTGCTCTCCCTGCGGGCAGCGATCCGCTTTTCAACATGTGCCCGTGGCTCAGCTTCCTGCAAGGGCTCCTCTGCTTCACAGCACCGTGCATTTGCTCGGTAAAACACAATCAGCGAGCCCCAGCCCCGCACAAAAACAAGCTCAGCTCATTTGTATAAGAATCACGGGCAGCACAGGTTACTGGAACGCTTCTGGCTCTAATAGAAAAGGGAACTCCCCCTGAACTATGAATTGCCCAACACAAGCACAGTCGTTTTCTCCCCTCTTCCAGCAGCGTAGCCAAGCCCTTCTGGCTGTACACAACTGCGAGCCTGAGGTCTCAAAGGACTTAGCATTTCAATCAAACTAATGAACATCTTCTTTGTATAGAATATGTGTCACTGACTCCTGATCACACTGCAGCCAGAAGCAGGATATCGAGTCCATACAGAATCCTCCTATAAAGCAGTGGAGAAAAAAAAATAATTAAAAAGCCCCTGAACTAGCTTTTTCTCACTTCTAACAAGCTCTTAGTTGCTCCAGTCATATTATCTATATTATCTATATGTTATCTATCACGTATTAAGGTGTCCATTTTCACATCAAAGGTGTCCTCACAATGCACGTTAAATTCCTTTGACAGACTAATTTCACTTCACAGTCACACTGGGAAAAACTAAAAGAGAAACAGGAAAATGAAAAAATAAAATGTTTTAAGTGTGAAACCCACATGATCAGGAAATATTGAGTGGAGAGAGTTTACTCAATCCATTCTTGACTCAAAACCATATTACACTAACTGTAAAATACAGCCATTGTATACCCATGGGATATGGTAACGTTGGTTTTAATCAGCTGGGAGAATATTTAGACTGTGGCATTCTTATGGCTTACTAAGTCTGCATTGCTCACCACAGAATATATCTGAGTTAAAAGGCACTTGGGGCTAGTGACCCTGTGTTTGTCCTGGGCAAAATCTCAATTTGTAATCATAAATAACCATAGTTCAAGGATTTATTTCTTATTTATATTAGGACCTCTATATGTATCCTTAGATATTTACACATCTGGAGCAAAGTCCTGCTGGTCCTACATCCTTCCACAGCATTGGCCATGGCCAATTATTAAATGGTGCTAAGATATATTTGCTACTGGATCTTCAATATTTATGGTAAAATTTAAGGACAAGATAAATTTAGAGAGTTTTCCAGCTCTGCTTCACCGACAGAATTGTTAAGTTTATAATGCTAAGTTGGTTCTAAATCATTCATATTCTTAGTTTTATCAAGCTGTGACATTTCACAGAAGATCTCATGGCTTTAGGTAAGAGGTGAGTGGATCTGCCTGAGTTTTATCCCAGCTGGGATAAATGGCATGATGAAGGGAGCTAACAAGGTCTGAGCTAAGAATCAGTAAGCAAGAGCTGATGCAGCACTCCTCTCTCACAGTTCGTTGTAAACCTTCCAAAGTTGATTTAACCACTGTTGTAAAGCCAATTCCCTAGAAAATTATTCTGCCCACTTTTCAGTTGTTATTCAGCACACAGCAACTGACAAGAGCATTTAATTTTTCAGTAATTTGGGTGAAATTACAAAGAGGTAGGAGATTAAATAAACTGCAGCCTGGTGTCAGGCTTGTCCTCAGTTTGCAACTTAAGACATAGTTGCTCCACCTTCAATGGGTCTTTTCACCTTTCTGTGCCTTCAGTTTCTCTGTGTTTTGTCTGTTCAGACTGCAAAGTTGTGACAGCAGGTGCTGATTTTTACCCTGTGTTTGCACTGTCTCCATTATCATGTCACCATAATTGTGCCAGGAAAACTCATGTCCTGATGGAGTATAAATAAAAAGAGCTGTGATCACAGCCCTGAAATAAGCCAACTCCACATAACAGTTTGTTGACTTGGAACATAAAGCCTCCACATCCTCAAGAAGAAAAAATCAAGATCTCCATTTGTTTATTCTCCTAACAGGTAACTTTTGTATATTTTTAGTTTATTCAGAAAATTAGTTTCAATCTGACAGCAAAAAGTGCTCCGCTGGTCAAGACTGGGCCAATCAGAAGTGGTAACACCTCTGTGACAACATATTTAAGAAGAAAAAAAAGTTATCGCACAGATATAATTGCAACCAGAGAAGAGAAGAGTGAGAACATGTGAGAGGAACAACTCTGCAGACACCAAGGTCAGTGTGGAAGGAGGAGGAGGAGGGGGAGGAGGTGCTCCATGTGCTGGAGCCAAGATCCCTCTGCAGCCCACAGGGAAGCTGCTGTCCCCCTGCAGCCCATGGAAGTCCAGGGGGATGCAGAGATCCACCTGCAGCCCTTGGAGGAGCCCCACGGCGAAGAGAAGGCTGTGACCCTGTGGAATGCTGGAACAGAGTCCTGGGAGGGATCTGCACACCTGTGGAACGAGAAGCCCATGCTAGAGCAGGTTTTCTGCTAGGACTTGTGACCCCATGGGGGACCCACACTGTAGCAGCCTGTCCTTAAAGGACTGCACTCCATGGAAGAGTGTCTCACACCGCAGCAGTTTTTAGAGAACTGATGCCCATGGGATGGACTCAAGATGGAAAAGTTCATGGAGTACTGTCTCCCATGGGAAGAACCCCACACTGGAGCAGGGGAACAAATCCTTTCCCTGAGCAGCAGCAGCAGAAACAGCATGCAATGAACTGACCTAATACCCATTCTCTGTCTTACTCTGCCATTGAGGATGAGGAGGTAGAGCTGAGAAGGAGTGAGGGGTGGGGCAGAGGTGTTTTTAAGGTCTTATATTACTTCTCATTATTCTGCTCCGATTTTGTTAGTAATAAATTCAACTAGTGTCTCGAATTCAATCCTGTTTTGCCCATAATGATACTTGGGGAGTGATCTGTCCTGGTCCTCATGTCAACACATGAACCTTCATTATTTTTCTCTCCCCTGTCCAGTTGCTCAGGGGAGGGGCATTGGTGTGTGTGGCATCCAGCCAGAGTCAACCCACTGCAGTTGTGCATTTTCCTCTTTCTATCTGCAAAATAGCAGAAGAAAACTGTCAGCAGTAAGATGCAGCTGACACTTCTATTAAAAATCCAGATGCAGGCTTCCAAAATGTTTTGGCATGAAAATAGCATGTGGGTTTTGGGGTTTTGTTTTGGTTTGTTTTGTTTTGTTTTTCAGAAAGATAATTTCATGTCATGAAACTGCTTACAACACAGTATGTATTAGTGGAATTTTAAATAAAAGTGACATTTTAAAGGACAAGACTCCCCAAAGTTTCAACTTATAGAAAGGCTATATTTGTTCGTGGTATACAAATAAATCTTGCAATGATTGAAATATCATGTTTCCACAAATATTGGAACACTGTCAGCAAAACTGTCTCAAGAACTTACATAGACAAATTTATTTGGATGGAGCTTTTCTTTACTTACACAGTACCTACAGATGGTAACTTTTGCCTATTGTGACAATACCAGAAGGTGAAACACTACTAGGAGGAGTTTTGCATACTTTCAACAATGTCAACATGGTTTCGTTTGCCCAAAAATAAAATGTTTGATGATAAAAGTGATAGTAAAATCTTTCAAATGTAAATTCATAAAGAATTTTATAAGTTCCCAGAAGAACTGAAGAAGCAGAGATGAAACTCAACCAGAACAAGACAATAATACTCAAGTAAAGTGATATGCTAGGAAGAGGAGTGAATGGAATGACATTGCAATGCCAGGATGAAAGTATCCTCAGCATGATTGTCCTAAATATACATGAAATCCTGCAAAAACAGTGCTTAAAAAAAACAACATGCAATGTATTCAGCAACCTTAATGTCCCAAGAAATCCTTTCTCTGCATGATTTAATCTATGTATGTATCTATTCTGACAAATTTTAGAAATAGACGTACTGCCTCAGTTTAGAAAAAATTATAAAAAGAGTTCTGCTCAAAATAGAAGGCAGTGCAAGGAGCAAAAATAAGGCATCCTAGTGGAGAAAAAAAAATGTTAGTGTTCATTTGATAAGAATTCAGTGTGGTGTGGAGTAAAGCATAAGTCTTTGACTACAGTGTTATACTTAGGAATCACATGATAAAACACCCAGTAAATAAATGGAGCATGAAGCATGTGCTTGGAGATCTGACCTGGGTATTTCTGCTAGGCAGAAACATGTGGTCACCACTGTGGGCAGTTGTCACAGGCAGCTGATCCCAATCCCTGGCTGGGGCACTTTTCACATCATGGTTTCACAGTGCTCGGGAGAGCAGCCCCTAACACAGCCCTCAGCAGCAGATGACATTAAGCATAGTTGAATCAAGTAGCATATACTTCTTTCTTTCTCCAGTATCCCAACCAATTAATAGTTCCTAATTGCCTCCTTTCATTATTATACATTGGCTGTGACCAGACTGCACAAAACTCTTATTTCTGGGCCCAGGGCTGGACAAAGTCTTTACCTGAAAAACTGAGGACTTCCAGAAGCTTTGGCTAGGCTGGAAATGCTATTTTTTCTATGCTGCTATTCCATTGCAATCAGAATGGTATTACTTTTTGTTCTGTACACAATATCCATGTCAACATAGATTGAAATGTTTCTCTGGTTCATCACGTGGTGTCTGAAACAGCAGAGAAACAGAGTATGCGCTTCTTTGTTGAAAATGTGTGACATTTTTATTACCTACTAAGGGACCACCAGTTGATTCTGATGTCCTTAAGAGTGCCCAAAATCCTTAGGATGAATTTGTGGTTCTATTACAACTCAGTTCACAGACTAATAGATTTAATGCCTTTCCTACTGCAGTCTCCCACAGAGAGGGAAAAAAACCCCATTGCTTTGTGCAACAAAGAGCAACTCCTTCCATCATTATCAGTCATAAATCGTTAAACATTTTATATTATTTGTGTTAGAAATAACTGCCATATGAGAAAACATCTACTTAAAGTATGTAATCTAATTCTCTTAGACTACACATTTGCAATTTCTACTATATAAACTGCATTTCTGCTTTTGTTATGCTCTTCTTCTTCCAGTTTTCCACAAATAAAAGTTTTATAATGATTTCTAATTGTCTTAGTAATTTTTTTGTTTATATACCCCTATCCCAAATAACATACCCTGCTTTCTCCCACTAGATCTGCAATTCATTCCTTTAGACAAGGGAAAATATCTATTTCTGTGCACAGTATTCCGAGAAGTCACTGTGTTACTACTCCTGTTAAGTAACACACACAGTTCCCTCTTACTGAATACTTTTGTTTTGAGACTTTGATGTGTACATACTAAGCATAGATGGAAAATGAGTCAATGCTCCAGACAGACACATTCCTTTCTGGATGTAACATTGCTGTTTGAAATTCAAAGCTTACCATATTCCTCCAAGTGCTGTGTAACAAACATTACAATAAATTAGCAAATTTTTTAAATGTTCTATCACTGTCTACTCTAGCAAGTGAAGAATTATCTAGTATCTCAGTATTTTCTGGGGAAGAAAAAGCCTCAAATAAATCCCCAAATCAACACTACTTGGATTCACAGAGAAAAGAGTGTCTGCTCAAGAGAAAATCCTGAATTAATATATAACTGCATACCACTGCCATCTACTGAATGTAGAATATGCTGAAAGTACTCATGAATACCTTCTTGCTCAGAGAGCAGAGTTTACCAGGCTTCCCATTACCCTGTCTAATGGGAGCCCTTTCAGTTCCCGCAATACAAAGTGTACTCTAGAGCTTAAGGGTTACACATAGAGTGCAATTAAGAATTCATAATTAATGACTTGGTCAATTTATCCTCTCAAAGAGTAGACATAAACAATATTCTAATCTCTTTGGACTTATTTGCTGTCCATAAAAGTTTTGTTTGGCATTACAACTTTATTTATAGAGAATATTTGGAAGGCACATTGTGATATATGATTAGTCAAGTCCTAAAATACTAGTTCTGCTCCCATGTCTAATAAATGCTTCCATGTTTAATTATTTTTGCAGGCTTGAAACAGTGCTTTTAAGGATACTTAAACCAACGACTTAACATTTACTTTCCTTGGTATTCATTCCAGTAATGTTTTCCTGATGTGAACATGGCAAATAATAATTTTTAAATGCAAATTAATTGATATATCTTCAAATTCTCCCAAATTTAGTTACGAACACAATATCTGGTCTAGTATACAAAAAGTTTTAGGTTTTTATTCTGGAACATTCACCAGGAACTTGAGTAGTGGGGTGGGCTGTAACATCAGGCACTTTAGAAGTACAGTGGAACCACCCCAAAGAGAAAACCTAACAGGGTCTGCTTTCACAGTGGTTGATGAAGTTTACCATGTCAATCACCACTGCCAAGAGTATTATATTTTAAAAAATTTATTAACTGTGCTAAAGATGGGCGTAAAAGGAAGCACTAGCTTCCAAAATCACAGTCTGGCTTTTAGTCACGATTTCTATTTTTGTCCTCTCTTCGCTCTAGTGTCAACCATTCATTCTCATCCCAGAATGTCTCCTCACATATGTCCCATCTCTCTTACTCACCCTTGTAAGTCTTATCTACATCAGCTGCTCCCTTAAAAACCCAGCGGGATTAATATCCGCAAGGCATTCAGGGATGTAGCAGCAATCAATTTAGTTTGAGCAAAATTGCAGTATTACAAATACTGAACATTTTAAAAAATGCGCAAATTGTTGTACTAAGGGAATTCTAAAACTGACAATAAAAACAGACAAAGACACCTACAAACAGTAGTAAAATGTGAAAATGAGCATGTTAGAAACATACAGAGAGCAAAGGCATACAGCTTTCCCAATTCAGCATGCTTAATTTTTTTCTGTAGATCTATATGTTTATATGTCCTCATGAAATTTTTTTGATGGATTAACATCTGCACACAACAGATGTGAATAAATTTGAAGTATTTAAAATCTCTCATTATTCACCTATTGCTTGGAGTGGAATATTCATTATTTCTTTTAAGATTTCGAAAAATAATCTTGAAATTTAATTTGAAGTGCTGCCTTTTTACAGTGACCAAAGTCAAATTCCACTCTCACTGATGGTTGTATTCTCCCTCTCACTCATCAACATGCCATTCATGTGATTGCAAGAGAATTAGGGAAGGCATTTTGTACCCGAATAGCTTTCAGCTGTATTGTTATTGCAGAGACCTTCAGGTGGACACCAAGAAAACAGATGACTAATGTGCGACACTTAATTTCAGTTGGATTTATAGAATTTATTTGAGCAATGGGGCAGTAAATTTTAGCAGCACTGTTATAAATAGTATGGAAGGTTCTGTACATACTATAATATAAATACTAATACAAAATATGTGACTTGAACTTTTCTTCAAGAAAAAAGGGATACTTATTTATCTCTAATAACTGATAAACAGGCAAGACAAGTCTTATGTTACCTAGGCACATTCCATTTCTTTGAAAAAGGTTATGAACAAGATTCTTGGATGTGTTGCCTGAAATAGCAGATAGCTGGATTTAATAAATCCAATAGGTTTCAGCCAAATGATTCTTAGTGTGAAATACCAATTTTAATTCAAAATAACTATCTCAGTTATGTTTCATGTTCTATTATCCCTATTGGGTCATGACCTATAAACACTTAAGAGGGATAATTTCTCCTTAAATCCCTACTACTACCTCTCTCCAGGGGTCTTTCTGAGTAAATGCTATATCTTACCTTAAAATTATGTAAGCTTGGAAACCATGAAACAAAACATGTTCTTAAACCTTGAGAAGAAATATATTTATTTGCTACAGTGTTTTATTCCTAACCCACCCATTCTTCGTTAACTGCAAATCATTAAATGGAGTCAGTTTCTGAATTAATTCAATTTACTTACTACTAGTTTACAAAGGAGTACATGGGATTAGAAATTAAACGTCTCAAGCTGCTTGCCTCTATCCCGGCAAATCTGTAATATCCTACTGATTCAGCTAGTTTTTATGGAAAAGGTGTCCATTATCCAGGCCCTTTTTGGATGTTTCAGACTGTAAAACATCATTGTTTTTATGAAAAGCAAATGAACTTTGGTGTACATCATGAGACAGGTAACTTTTAAAGCAGTCCATTTTTTTCAAGTTTCTCTTTCTGAAGCACCAGAGCCACAATTGTGCTGCTGTCTCAGAAGGCGTTATGTGCTCATTTCTATTCTAAATTTATATTCTAAATTTGTGCTCATTTGTATTCTAAATTTTCTTCACTGCTGCAGTTTTCTCTCCATTCATCTGTGGTGGAAAATGAATGAAGTCTTTTTTGAGAAAGCAAGACCTTTAGTCCTGTAAACCTTGTGCCTCTCTATTAAACATCACAGGTCATACTGAGAGCAAATTGCCCTGGCCAAGGATGCTGTGCTACTGCAGCTAAGATCATGGCACTCTTGACTGAACAGTCCATCCCAAGCACAATCTCTGGGAAACCTGCCTCCTCTCAGGTACGTGGAGGGAGGTGAAGTGACACAAAGTCCTCTGAGATAATCTTTTCTCCAGGTTTTTCTGTGTTTCAGCTGAAATTAGTTTTTCAACCAAAACTTTCACAAAATCAAATCACTAAGAGTAAACAAAGCAAACACATACCGATTTTACTTGACTTTGCTCTTTTTCATTTTATTATGCTGCTAATTGGAAAGAGTACAGAAATTCTTTTCTTTATAACCCGGCTTGATTGAACTCCAAGGACCATCTCTGAGATACCACAACTGTTCATTTAGTCTGTTTCCCACTCTCTGTGATCAGCATCACCATATCATTCAAAAGTAAAATTGCCTGTGACAGTACAAGGGTGGACACTGGAAAATGCATCCAGATGTAAGAGAACAGAAGTAGGAGAAACAGGCATAGGAGCATTTGGTGTTCATCTTGTCTCACTTGGAGCACCTTCAGTGGATACAAGACACATTCCCACCTTTACCCACACCTAGGTCAATTCTTCAGAAGTCATGGAGAATATTTTTAATGAAGTCCCTTCAGTGGTCTTAGAAGCAGAAAAGGTTGACTTGCAATCAGAGGAGGATGATACAGATCTGTTCATATCCATGGTAAGGGCACAGACAGATACTTCCCCCACTCTTCCCTGTCCCTGCCCTACTCTTGCCAAGCCATTGCACTTTGCCTTCTCCCCTCCCTTGAGCTCTGCTTGGCCTCCACACCTTGTCTGGACTCTGCTGAGCCGCAAACGAGAACAGAGAGTGACAGGAATAGTTAGCAATCGTTGCTATAAAGACAACTAACGGCATGAACAGTAATTCCAGGGAGGCCTTCTCACCTCAGCAATGACTATTTACGGCCTGAAAGGGCTTGCCAGCCACCAGTTTAACATCCTCTTAAGGGCAACAGATTATCCCTAGAGTTGGCTCCTCCAAGACTGGGCACTGAAGTGTGGGAAGACTATAACCTGAAGCTGGAGGGAGATAACTCACTCAAGCTACAGAAGAAATATTTATTCGTATCTGAAGTGTCAGAAAAGGTGGACAGGCAATGGGGAGGAGAGTTTTGCCTGCTGTAAACTATTCAGGTTTTCATCACTGGGAATATTATGTTCCTCCTCTTTCCCTCAAACTTTGATTTTTCTTTGCTTCATTCACCATTTGTGAAGGAAACGTAATTGCTCACTAAGGGCTTAGACACTGTTACTTAGACACTTTCATTTCTCGGAAATATAAATCACAGCTTACTGTTGGTTAAAAGACTACTATAATGGTATAATCATCATCATGAACTTGAAGAAGCTGAGCCCTATCTACAGTATGAATGCAAAATCTGCCCTATTTAAATCAGAATATTTCCCAAAGAATCTTCCAAGCATGTCCAGAAATATGATACTAAATAATTTCTCTATGCTCTGTTCCTTTATAAAGTCATCCGTTACATGCTGTACCAAGTCATTCATCATCCAGACAGAATTTGTACAAATATATGTTAGTCTGTAAATTGGCTGTAGATGTTTCCAAACGTTTTTCTTTCTGTCACATGTCTACCAATATTTCACCTTGTCACTAGTGCTATGTGAAGGATCTTAGCCAGGTAACAGAAATGTGCTTCAATTGCACATGTGAAGCCTCCTCCCAAAACCATCGGTTCTTCCTGAATGTAAGATTATCAGCTCGAGGTAATTTAATTTTGGTTGTAACTAAAAATTCCTGTCAAGTTTTCAGGTGCTACTGTCCTTCTTCTGATAGTTTCCTAACTTCTATAAAGCCTTCACAATTAAACATGGATTTTTGTTTGGGTTTTTTTTAGTTTTTTGGTGGGTTTTTTTGTTGTTGTTTTTATGTATTTTTTTTTAGTGCAGAATTTTAAAATACTAAAGGAAGCATTCAGTAGTGTAATGGTGAGATTAAAACCTGTTATCTACTTTTACTCATAAAAGTAACAAACATCTCTTACATGTTCATTACAGGAAAAAAAATCTCTATGAAGTTATAAGGCGTTCAAAGCTACAGTTTCCCAGGGTGATATTTATAAGCTAATGTCTGAGTTGGGGCACAGGTCTAATTCCAAGACTGGCATAGCTGTAATGCAAGACTACAATAAAGGGAAGAAAATACATGTACATCTTGATGTATCTCTTTGAAACTGGCAACTGTCAAAAACCACTGTCTGAACCTGGAATTCCAATTTCCATGGTTAGTTACAGAAGTCATTGTTTGAAGGTAAAATTTTGGAATAAAACCAAGAGCAACTAAGGAAATGCATTCTGTTTACAGTCTTAGCTTCTGTTTACAGTACTAAACCACAAAGTACTTGTGTAGAAGGAGCTCTCTGGATTCCCAGCTGGTACAATTATTCTAGGAGCTGGTGTACTCTCAAATAACACATTTTTGAAGACTGAAAAACACTGGAAGGAGAGTATGCCCTGATTCTGTTCTCGTTGATTTCAACAGGAGCAAAACCAGGTCCTCAATCTGTGTGTAATTCACATGATCTACTTAGCTAAACAATTAAGTCACAGCTCTGACATCTGATATTTATTTTAAGTTCTTTGAGCCAGATTCTCGTCTCCGAGCCAACCCTTTTTTCTGTTCTGGTGGCACAAAGGCTATAACAACCATGGATTTTCCCAGCCGGAGATTCTCCCAGCATGAATAAGTCTTTACCTGTCTGACAAAATCAGCTTGCATATTATTTCCTTCTCTATTGCAGCCTCTGAATCTTTATCATATTCTTATGCTAAAAAGCAATTTACTAGGCCTGAGCTACAGTCCTCATTACCACACTTCAAATATTCCCAGCCTGTATACTTGCCTCTTCAAATTAAACCTATAAGGTTTACTTTAAATAACCCTTAGGTTATTGTAACTGAAGTAAAAGCATAGTCTCCTCTGATGCTCCTTCTGTGGGATTTCAGAAGCCATATAATTGAGGATTCTTCCAAAGCATGTTACCAATGAGACACCTGAGAAGCTCTGAACCCACGAATTCAGGGTCACTTCTATCTGTGCAGGCCATGCTTAATAATTAAATCATAGTGCAAGCTCATCCCTAAAGAAAAGACCCTCAATCCAAGCATGCCAACTTCTTAAGCCTCTGTCTCCACTCCAAGAGAGCAGAGACTGCAAAAGCATAACCTGAAGACAGGTTCAGCTGAAAAATTCCACTCAATCTGAAGAGAGGGTCTGTCAGCTATTGCCTGAGTGGGGAACCTTATGGGTGCTCTTTCTACATTATTGTAGGTGATGCATCCAATGAAAAGAACTTTAAGTGAGACTAGTTTAACGGAGAAAAAAAAATCAGGATGCAGCTGAACACTGTACTTATTTGAGTTCACTTGAACCAAGGATGCAGCGTGGAACTGATTGTGGGGGCAACGCCCTAAAGTCATGACTAGGGGAGCTTTTTCCCACAGTGGTTCTTTCTGCTGGCACCGGCACGGGTACTACGCACGAGAGAAGAGAGGGCTTCTGGAGGTCGACTTAGAAAAAGACGAGATTGAGGACTCTTCAGTTTATAAAAGGTGGGGTTTATTGGCTACATGGAGGTCAGAAAAGTTTAGAAAAAGAGTGGAAGAGCTGAAGAGTAAGAGCTGAAAAGTGTAAAGAGCTGAAGAGTAAGAGCTGAAGAGTAAGAGATGAAGAGTGTAAAGAGCTGAAGAGTCTCGAACAAAGGCTGTGCATCAGGTTATAAAGGGGGGCTAACAAGGCGGGATTACATGTTTCAGAACTAATAAGAAAGTGAATACAAGTGAATTATAGAACAAACAACCAATGCACTAACAATGAGATAAAGGTAAACTGAGTGGTTGGAGGGAGATAGTGGCCCATACTATCTGTAGTACAGGGATGGGAGGTCAGTGGGAAAATCCATTTCTTCTTCACTCTCCTCTGGCCCATCTCCAATTTCTTCCCAGTCCTCCACACTTTCAAGGACACCAAGCTCTAACTCAGCCACCTGGGCCACTACAACTGATCTGCAGGGAAATGGGAATGTTCACAGAGGGACTCCCTCCTGTGCGTGCTGTGGGAAGCAACAGAACAAAGCCAAGCCATTGAGAAGGGTCCACCAATTCCTCAAACTTCATCCACATCTTTAATATGTTCACTTTCAAGGAATTACTCAAGGATCTGACTCCAGTCTCAAGATGAGATGCACTCACATACTAATCCCTTATGTCTGTGCTCTTTTTTGGTTAACTAAAATGTGGAGCTCTCCACAAATATATGCTTGTATGTAGTGTAGGACACAGCTCTTACCCAGTGGCACAGAGTGTCACAAACAAATATTTTCATTTTCACATTATAGACTCTGCCTTGGATAGCTGAAGAGTCATTAATTTCAGAAGCAACTGGAAATAGGTTACCAAACAGAAAAAAAAAATAAGTAAGAAAAATGTTGTTTCTGAGATGAAACTAAATGTCTGCTTGGGCATCCCACTTATTTCGTTGTATCCCCTTTAGCTACTTTAGTCCATATAGTTTTGCCATATAATCCCCCATATAGTTTTTCCCCAATTCTGGGGAGAATTCCATTCCAAGGTGTGAGTTTCAGTGAACTAAATATTCACTAAAATGTGAACTAGCTACCTACCACATTTGTCTTCAAAACACAATATAATGGTCCAAAAAAAGTTGGCTCACAGCTGCATGTATTGAGATTGTTGGCCAAGGAAATGAGGCAACTTGGGAGGTAAACAACATCAAAGAGAGCAACATTCAGAATGAATGCAGCAGCCTCTTCTGATCCAATGCTTTTTAATCAGCCACTTTCCAATAATTCATTAAGACTTGAACAAAGAGATTGAAACATTGGCTTCTCCTAGGGCTTCAGCCAACCATAATGAAATTATAACAGGATATATTTACAAGGTTGGATATCTTGAACTCAGCTGTAATTATGTTTATTAGTAATTCTTCAATAGCTGCTCAGAAAGCATATTTGTATTAGTTAATCCTTGCCTGTGGAGACCCTTATATTAGCTTGGCAAAAGAACATTAAGAAGCATGGATTTCTTTTTTTCCTCTCAGCAAATCCCTGTTTCCATCAGAAAATACTGTGGGATCAAGAAATAAGCCAAATGTAGTGTATGTGGCTTCTTTTCTATTACTATTAGCAATCACTCTAGAAAACAGTTAAAGCGAGAATGGTTAATGATCTAGGTTAACATATTCTGTTAAATTTTCATTTGAAATATAAAAAGTTATTTAGCAACTATACTTTGCATTATGAGACTCTGGAACAGCACCACACATATACAGATGTGCACATTTCACCTTCTTTTCTCCTGTCAGAGCCGTGAACATGGAAAACAAGGAAAACACTAAGATATATATTTATTTTGAAAAGTAAAGAAAAAAATCTCAAAAGTATTACAGAACTGATGTATGAGTTTACGCAAAAGAGCCCTCTTTTTTTAACTAAGAGAATCTAATAAACACGATAGCATATCCCTCAAACAATTCAAATGAGAAAATGCAGGGTATTATGAAACCCTGCCTATTTTGAATACAAAGCTGTGAATATGCACTTCTCCCTTCCCAAGAGGAAAGATGCATTACAATACTAATTGTTCATTAAACTTACAAAATGATAATTCACTGAAAATAATGAGACATATATGAAAGACTGGTCGAACTATTCAAAGCATTATTTACTGAAGCTATCTTTTCCTATTCTTAATCTTCTTTTTCTGTAACAGAAAGCAATTTCCATGAATTCCTCTATCAGCTACTTGAAATCACTATCAAGGGAGATATTTCAGAGGAATCCAGAGACCCCAAATTATGTATGGGATGTCATTGGAGGGCTCCTGACTGAAGGCAAAACCACTCTTAGAATAAGATACAGGGACTACACATTGATAAGCATGAAGAGGAAATTCACTTCTTGCAATTCTGCAGGACTCTATGCAAAGTACTCTGTTTTAGCTATCATGGCTGCTAATAAATGTAGATTCTGGAATATTTGCATAAATTAAACACAAGAACAGCTGCAATACATCAAAAGCAATATATGAACTGGTTGAATCGACTGAATGAAAACTGATGACATGTGCTTAACTGCATACAAGACAAACTCAGCACTGACAAACACAGGCAAACCCTATTAAAGTGAAAGGAAATAGAATCGAGTTTGCCAGAGCTTAATTAGACCCTGCTCTTTTTTCTAAATATGAATAAGCTCCAGGTTGATTGCTGTGCAAATGGTAAAGTTTAACTGTACTTTACATTTCCTGTGCTTATTTTAGAAAAGTTTCTATTTCTTTCCGAATTAGAACAGATACAGGACTATCACAAATGGATTAACAACTCACTGTTTCTCCATTATAAATCCTTTATTATAAACTACTACTTTAAAAGTGTTCCCAGTGATCATATGTCAGGTTTATACTCAAGCTAAGATAATTTTACTCTATCACAGTTACATAAGGAGACCTCTTATAAATTATAACTAAGATCAAAATATTTTATTTGACTGTTACATATAAATGAATCCAAGGTGGTGAGCTACTTCTACATAATAATATTGGAGGTTTTATCTTCAGGGATAGAAGTAGGAGTAAAATACATGCAAACATGCATTTCAGCAGGCCAAAAGGTGCTGAGCAGGAAGAGCTGACCTTAAATAAAAGAGAAAGAAAACACTTTCCATATCTTGGGACTGGAAAAGTTTATTATTTCTCTGATTTTTTGATACCACTTATAATATTCTGGTATTCTGAGATAGAGTGTAACTGCAGAGAAAGTGATACCCTTAACACTTGACATGTCTTCTATTTATTCTAAGATAACACTTAACTTGTTTGTAATACTTAATCTCCAGATTTTCTCCTTTTTTCACTCTTTATTCTGACAGGAATGAAACAATTATCCCAGCCAAAAGTAAAGAAGGAGAAGCAAGGCTTTTCTGGAGGTGCTGCTCAGTTCTGGGACAGTGGACTTCAGTATAAATGTGTAGGATTTTTTTTCAAGGATTTTGAAAGCTCTGACTGCATTTTATATGAGGGATTATCCATATTCTCATGCAGGTGAATCACATATTCACACATGGAGTGACTCCACCACGTAGGTAATGCAGAGTCACCTTGTTCATGAGAAGTAGATATAAATGTAAGTTTGCTGTACCTGTGCCAATCTTATCCACACAAATTATTTATTTTGTGGTTATCCCTTTCTGGAAAGAACAAAAATTTCCTGATATGTGGGAAAGTGACTTGTTACTGAATAAAGGGGGAAACATGTATATGTAAACTTCACATGGAAACTTGGCATTTGATCATATAATAATTGGTAACCCAAATTGCAGTGCCTTGCTAAAATACTACTGACCAACAAGTCCATTCAAATTTTAGGCACATAGTATCAAATGCAAGCAATTAACCTGCTATAGGTTGTCTTCTGACCCAGAAGATTTCTGTGGAGACTACAAGAAATCCTCACATTAGTATGTTTTGGCCATAACTCTTTGTTTACTGTGTCAAAGACAAGTTCTGAAAATCTTTTTCCTAATTTCCTAAATTGAAATTTCTTCGAGAGCAGAGAAGTCTCTCATGTTAGGCATGCTATGTCATTAACAAACAAAGAAGTAATTACTCTATCATTATTAGAGTAATAACATCACAGCTATCTCCTTACTTATTTTAATCCAATGGGATTTAAGGGTTTTACTAATCCAGGCCATATATCCACTACTGCCACATAGACTGACGAGGATGCATTTTCTAACACTTCATTTCAAAGGTTCTTACTAATGAAACACATAATAAACAGCCAAAGTTAAGGAAGAAAAAGTGTCTGACTGTTTTCCAGTAGGGTTTTACTTTGCTTTTCACTTTATTTTACAGGCTTGAGTAAAAAAGGAGAAAATAATTTGAGTAGCAAAGCCTTAATTAGATTTGTGCTATGTCACTCAGGAAGCTATCTAAAAGCTGCAAGGAACATGGCAAGAATTGCTTTGCTGATGTAACTTTAAATGTTCTTCTTTAAGCCAAAGACACAGATTTCAAATCATGTAGTAAGATAACATGTACTAAAATGCAATTGAACCAGTTTACTTGAATTGACAAAGAAAGACTTAATAGACTTTAAAAAACCAACTACAAGAAACTTAACCCAGAAAAAGTTCAAATATTAGTATTCAAAATTGTGCCTTTACCATGAGCAGCTTTTGCTTGACTACATGCATTTTCACTATATGTTTAAAAACAAAATATTAAGATCAAAAACTAGCCACAATTTGTAACTCCAAACAGTATTTTTCACTGGTGTTAAAGCCTGTATTAAACAACCATATTTTTATGTACTGTTTTGGTGAAATCAGGAGCACTGCACATCAATGACTTTTCCCAGAGCAGACATAATAAAATAAAGGATAGTATAAAAATAATATTAAAAACCTAATCAATTAAATGCTTGGATCCTTCATCTGTTAAATCTTGTTTATAACCTAAAGAGTTGTGCCCTCAGTATGTAATCAATAGTCAATTAAATCCCTCACTAGGGCAACTGTTTTCCAATTGACCTACATTAAAAACCCACAAAACTTGAGTAAATAGCCTATAGGACTTCCACAAAAAGTAGTATTCTCTACTTCACAAGTGACAAAATGAAGCAGTCATCCTTGAATGGAATAGAAAAGCCTAATAATCAACCATCAAAACCAAACATAAGCAACAAATTATCTTTTTTTTCAGTACAATATCATCTAAATGTGTGTAACAAAAAAGAAGATATTTACCA
Source organism: Grantiella picta (assembly GCA_013397955.1). NCBI lineage: Eukaryota > Metazoa > Chordata > Aves > Passeriformes > Meliphagidae > Grantiella > Grantiella picta. The sequence continues at coordinate 2,324,979 of VZRM01005611.1, forward strand.
TGACTATTAAACTGTATTTATTTGATATGTTTTTAAAAATGTCTTACAAATTATTAATATGGTTACATTTCAGTTTTGGGGTTTTTTTACTTTTGTGACATGTACTAGAAAAACCTCCAAAAATTTTAGTTCTCTAGAAAACAGATATTAATATCCCCCTTCCTACAAACTACTTTCAGGTCACTTGGAGAGATCTTCTGTAAGAATATAACGAGCCCAATGTAGACAGTGGCCTTACACATACTTTAGGCATGGAATCAGTCACCCCTTTCTCTCTGCAGCCTTTCAGTGGCTCTTTTTGTAGATGGTGCATCCTTCTCAGGTGTCTCATTGATTATGAAGTTTGGCTTATAGCTTTCCACAGTGACTAGAACTATGCAATTATTTTTATGTTGTGTTAAGTGCTTTGGAAAATACAAGCCTTTATAAGTCACCTTTGGAACTTTTAAACCACATGTGGGTCTGAAACATCATGTCATTCTCACACAAATTGCCCTCAAACCCTATTAATTAAAAGAGGAGTTTGTGTACCTATTTGTATGGATGCATGTGTATGTTTCTTCTCCTTTTCCCTGTATACATACTTATTTAAAAAGCAACATCATCTCCATACATGAAGCAGTGTATTTTCAAGGTTAATCTAGGAAACAATAAATGTATCACAAAACCTTACACCTGTGCACTGCCACTCTCCCACCTCTCAGAGGCTTTCCTGGCAGACTAAAACCTGAAATAACAAACCACTAAAACACAGAGACCTGCCATTCTTTCTTCATAGAAAAATCAAATTGTGCCTAATGTAAAGAAAAAAAAAACCACACAAAATATATCAGCTCTTCAGTTTGCTCACAGGCTCAGGGCCAAGCTAGACTAATACAAAATGCAAGCTGCTCCTGAATTACAGATAGTAATGCATGCAAATCTACTTTGAAACAAAACTTCTGTTTTCTTTGTTATTCACTTCCCTGCATATTGGAGGAGTCCTGGTGTACTTCAGAACAAATCCTAGTGTAATACAGTGAAAATTCTGACATCCACTTTTCTGGGGCCAGAACTGGTCACATTAGTAATTGTATGCTTTGTCATGCTCATTACAAGTTTTATAAAAATATGAAGTACGACCAAAACAAAACCCAGAAGATCTCTTCATATTGATTAAAGCAATAGCTCAACAAAAAAGTTTTTCCATATGCTGACATCCTATCTTGCTCCTGGGACAGCACAGTGGACTCTCAAATGTTCACTGCTCGGGGTACTGCAGTTCAACAAGGCTTCTCCTTTCTTGTGCCAAGACAGCACAGCATCTCAGACATCAAGTGCCCTTTGCTGGGATTAATGGGAGTGAGAGCAAAGCCCCTTGGAGACCTCTTCATTTGAAGGACTACTCTGATGTACTTCATTATATTTTAAGTCTCCATGTATGTAACAACTATGTATAACACATAGTTGTTTTGCTCACACCTTCATCAGCCCTCATGGACCAATCCATGGGCTTGACATTCTCCATGTGATATGGAAGGCTTCTGGCTTTTCCTAGATTTCAGATGCCTTTTGTTCAGTGGTCTGGCTCTACTGTCTGGCACTTATGTTTGCCAAACACAGAGAATAGCTGTTAAAAGGCATAAGGCACAATACAACTAAAAACCCAAGCAGGAAGGGAAAAAGAAAGTAGCAGGGGTGTGACAGGTCATAAAGGCACTGTAAACATGACTGATCCAAGCACTGTGTAGAACTGCAGGTATATACAATCTCTGCAGTATTTAGGACTTCCTTTCATCAAAGGAAATGAAAATCTATCCTGCCCACTGGTATTTTTTGGGTGGAACTGACACCAAACCACGGTACAAGCAGACATAATGGTTATCTCCACTGAGCTCACTGGGACTGTTTATATTTCTGCCTCATGGTGTGGTTAGATCCTCACAGCCCCTCTGATCCTGCCTCAGTAAGCTGGGAAGCCTGGGAATCATTTTGCCCTATGGAATTTTCATCCTTCCAGCACCCAAGCTGGTTGCCCTGTCCCAAGGACATTGCCATATAGATTTTCTGCTGAGAGGAATAGTATTTGATAATTCATTGCATTTGTTATTCATTGCATTTGTTAATCTATGAGAATATATTTTCTTTTAACCACAAGATCTGGAATATGTAAATTTAGAATTTATTTCTATATCATGTCAACCTCATTGAAAATGAAAAAAATAAGCCCCTTATCCATTTGGAATAGGGATCATATTAAGCGTTCAAAGCAAATTATGTTTGCCTGGTTTTGTTTCAGAAAAGCCTACCTACCAACTTGACTGTAAAAGTAATTGATTCAAAAATGTCAGTTATAGAATCAGGAATGATTACTATAAATCAGAAGACTTTATTTGGATTTTTTTTATTGAACCGTTATTCTTTTAAACCAATTTCATCCACTGTTTTAGTAATTTCTAAGATAATGTTTGATTTGGCTAACGTGATTTTGGAGCATGTCATTTTTATGAACTCTCATCTTCTTTTAAGTTCGAATGTCCAACAACTCCCATTAACACAATGCGCTAAGGAAAAAAAAAGCTTATTAACAGGAATAATAATCAGATGAAGCTTAAGTATAACAAAGAACTCTGTGTTATGTCATACCATGCATTTTAATTTCTTTGAGACAAAGTTTACATTCCTCAATGGTCTCATTTTTTTTAATTCCAGATCTGTAATTACATTCACTGAAGCAGTTTATTATCAGGCACAGCAGGTCTTGCAGAATTAGGGACTTCCAGCTGTAACTATCACTACACTTACAGGAGATCCTTTTAAGTGAGGGAAAAGAACAAAATGCTTCTTTTGCCTTACATAGGCTACATGGGTTTGATTTAACCATAAACTAAAATAGACCTCAAACCTATCTTTCAAATCTAATTAATTTTGAATAATGGTTAAACTAGCACTATGTAATAGGACAACTTACAGTTTTCTGCTGATGATGTATAAGAAATTTTGGCATAAAACCGAACTTGTAAGTGCAACCCAAAAGTTTAAATATTTTGAGGGCCAAATTCTCTTCTCTGATATGTTATTCTAAAACTGAAGTAGATATGCTCAGGAGGCTAATTTGAACATACTCATAAACTGAGGGCAATATTTATCTTCATTCCTTCATGCTTGAAGAATAACTGCTCAAAATGTTTTAAAATGTCTTGTTGGTCTCCCAGGACAAAAGGGAAATTTCAGCCCCCTAACCCTTGTCAGTTTAGATAGCTCCTTTCTGCACTGTTGTGGGCAATATGTAAGGAAAGAATAGTCAATGGAGATTTTTTTATTTCTCAAGATTTCTTTAAATCTAATTACATGGAAGCTATTCTGGTTTTGAGGAAAATGTTTGGATAAATGTAACAAAGAAAATGTAAGAAGAATGACAAACTGTTCTAGTTCCCCTGACGTGACATCCAAAAATAACCTGAAGCTGAATCCTCTCTTTGTGAAAATACATGTTTTCTTCATAAAAAAGCTGACCACAGTTATGCATCAGAAGCAGCATATAGTTATAAAAAAGATTATCCATTGAGGAGCTTTCATCACTAAGCTTAAAGAACTTTAAGACACTTCTTAGTGGAAAAAAAATAAAATCACACTCAAGCATAGAAACTTCACGGAAATCAGGCAAGTAAAGGATGTTATGACAGATATTTTAATCCCACTGGATATAATAATTCAAAGGAAGAACTTGTATTTTTAGTGACATCCTACAGAAATTCTAGAAAAGATGAAGATTGCTTTTTGGTTAGTTGGAATTTCTTTTAAAGGTACCCTTCAGAACAAGTGCTCACTCTCATTAATCAGGTCACCAAGAAAAACAGGGACAGATCTGTGTGAGATAAGACTTTTGAACATGTAGGGATACAAGAGATAAGAAGTTAAGACAGGTAAAATGATGGTGAAACTGGTATCTCTATTGCATATGTGAGCGTCCTGGGTCCTACAAGAACCATGACACATATTATCTTATGGTTAAGAAGCACATGACACAGAATATAATGCTGATTATTAAAGGGGAAGAAAGACCTAAAGAGTCCTTTCCAGGCAGGTCACAGCATCTCACTGTTCCAACACGGCAGGGCAAGTTTGAATGTCCTCTCTGTTCCAGTCATGCCCCTTCGCTCTGTGACAAAACCACATGAAGTAGACCACAACTCTTATTCCCATGGCATAGCTCTAGCCCAGGACCTGTCTGTGAACCTCCTGCAACACGTCCAGATGAGGTACCACAGACCAAAAACACTCTTGCTTTCCTGTCCTCTTCATGCATCTATAACTGAGTGGTATACGTACAATGTCTGACAGGTAAGTGTTTCACTCTTTTTTCCTGCCTTATCAAAGACACCCTGTGGGTGCTGTGCTTTTCCATTATAGCCTGAGCTAAATGAGCAGGACCACATCAATCTAAGGAGGAGGACCCATCCCCTCTCAACCTCACCCCTGGACATGTTCTGTAGCTACTTTTCCTGTGCTGCTCCTAGAATTCACCCAGTGGTACTCCAGGTCAGCTTTCTCACTATACAAATAGTTAACCAAGCCCCTAAATGAAGTAAAAGAAAGGTGAGTGTGCCGGTGCAGCTCAGCAAGCGGCTAGACTAAAGCTGGAGAGAGTCCTTAGAGTAAGGGAACGAGAAAAAAGGACGGGAAGCACATTTTAGTCCTCCTGCTATTCAACTCATTGATAAGACAAAGTAGCATCCTCAGAAAAGAAAAAAAAAGAAAAAGAGAAAACACACCGAAATTATTCATCTTGCATTCTCTATTCTGTATACAACACTATTCTGGATGTTTTTTGTTTCAAACAAAAGTAGTAATTAGCTGCTCAATTGTCTTTTAAATCAGACACTTGGGATTGATTTTCAGCAGCTACAGACAAACATAACTCCAGTTTCAAATGCTTGGCTGAGTACTCAACTGAATGCAACAACTTTCCTGTCTGAGGGGAAGATATGCTGTTCTGTTCAGCCAGTGATCAGGTACTACCAGCTAGAGTAGAAAGTTGCCATTAATGTGTTGGTGACAAGAGTTTAAAAAAATAGCTAATTACATGTAAGGAAAGCCTTGTCACAGTTCTCTATCCCAAAGAACAAGTACGCACCATCATTACAGATACTAATTTGTATCCTTGGTGTTGGTTACAAAAAAAAGACATGAAAACAAAAATGTGACTATTATCTAAACTGTAGATCTGCTCTTTCTAGGCTGGCGAGAAAGCTACCTTTGTAGCTGCCCACAGGACGCTGCACCTATGCCAGGGACAACTGGAGAATTTCTCTAAGGATGTTCAGCTGTTCCTTTTGTGTACAACATAGTTACTAAAAGTAACAACTAACAGAAAACAAAATCTTACTGTGTATAATACTCATGGATACAAGAAAATTCCCCTTCAAATTTATACAAATATTATGAAATATTTATACTTTCTATAGTTAAATAGAATTATTTAGTCAAGAGCAAACATCACAAATGGAAAATACTGATGTCCAAACCAGAATTTTTCCTCAAGCCACCTGATACTAGTAAATATTACAATAATTATTGCAAAATATAAATCTGAGGGCAATTCTCATGTTTATACTATTCTATCTTTCATTCTCTTGAAAAGAAGACACATGTAAACCTTCATGTATTCCACCTTGAAAAGACCATTTTACATTTTTTTCTTGGGCTGAGGTTTTGCCCACAGCACATAAAGAATCCAAGGCACAGTAAGTAAACACTTATGACCAGTCATGCTGATAACCAGCAGCATCTCTTCCAGTCAGCACACAGATCTGTGGCAATCTGGTTTGGGCTGGTCTTCCATAACTACCAGAGACATTACAGTCTGAAAAACCAAGAACATCTGGAAGTTCACTAGGAGAATTACAACCCCTCACTGATGTACAGTTCAACACCTGGAGCAGATCACACTGAGAAGCTTCCAAGGCCAGAGCATTGATTAATTTTTGATTGATAAATTTTAGCCCAGTTTCCTTAGAATGTGCAGCATTCTCCCTGCACAAGTGCCTGCTTTACCAATCAGTTATTCACCTATCCACTTCTGAATTTGTCACCCAACTTCAAGTTTTTTCCAAAATGGGGCTTAATTTCATATAAAACAGACAACTGAACAGAAAAAAGTCTACCAGTGAGTCTTGGGGAGGGCTGCATCTCAACTTCACCCATTACCAGCCATCAGCCACAAGGGCGCTCTCCAGGGACACAAATCCCTAAGGAACCGAAATTCCTTGGGTTCCCTCAGTTTGGTTTCACTCCAGCAAGGTCTCTGGCAGGCAACAAGAGAAAAATATTAGCAGGCTACAGCCAAGGACAGTCACTATAGTCTCCTTTTTGCTAAACTGCACCATCCTAACCCACACAAACCCCTCGGGCAGCTCCACTCCAGCAGGAAATGTTTTAGCATGGCTCTGCATCAAGCCTAGCAGTGTCAGTCTCCTGACCAGGGACAGTGTGAGTATCACCAGGCAGCTGTGCTTGGCCCTGAATTGCGTATCACCAGGCTGCTGTGCTTGGCCCTGAACTGTCTCTGCTGTCCCTGCCAGGTCTGGCCCGTGCAAGTGCTGGATATGGCTCCCTGCCCCAGTCTGAGCATCCTCTGAAAGGTGAAATAAGCCCCCTGCCCAGCACAGTCTGGATCTTCTGCACCTGCCCTGCAAAACTAGACAAGTGCACCACACGGGAACAGCAAAGTTCAAGAGGAAGTTTAAAGGAGCACGTCCAGACAGCTATCACTCAGATTGGTCATTCATCCTCTTCGTGCAGATCAGAGGAGCAGTCCTACGTTTGGGACTCCCCCAGTGCTGCGTTGCTGTATTGGGAAGTTGGAAGGCTCGCTCTGAGGGGCTGTTGATCAGGGGTGGCCGCAGCTGACCTCCCGGCTGAAGGTGCCGAGGCCCCAGTGACCCTCTCCTCCCTTCCGTCCCGGATTCCCCCACAGCTCCAGCCGGGAAGCGGGGCTGGGCTGTGCTGCCCTCGGCGGGGCTCCAACTCCGCCAAGGCAGAGCCCCTCCCGTGGCTGCTCCGGGGCGAAGGGAGCGCATCCCCGACCCGCGTTCCGCTCGCCCGCTCCCTGCCGCAGAGGGATGCGCCAGCGAAGGAGCCGTCGGGCTCGGGAG
>VZRM01005611.1:2332487-2355235 GCA_013397955.1 Grantiella picta
AGGGGGCGAGGAGCGCGGACCCGACGGGCTGCCCCCCGCCAGCCCCCGCGCAGTGCCGCCGCGCTCGCCCGGCTGCACGGAGGGTGCGTTTGATAGGCTCGGATTAGGGGAAGGTTGTTAACCGCGCCGCACATATTGGCGGTACGGGGTTTTGCGGGGGATTTGCGCGGCTCCCTTTGCCCCTGGAATCCCGGCGCCCGCGGGTGCTTCCTGGTTCTGGCGGAGAAGCGGGGGGCGGGAGAGCCCCAGCGACGGGCCAGCCTTGTCCAGCCGCCCGGGCAGTGCCACACCGCGGGGCTCGGGGAGCGGGCACGGGCGGCAATCGGATGGAGTTCAGTGCGGGGCGCGTTACATCGGAAGTGCCGCAAATCTGGGTGTAAAGGGCGAAAACAATTACCACAGGCCGGGGCTTCGAGAGCAGCGCTTAATGCCCCTAAGTAAGCTATTCTAATTATAGAAAATGGGTAGGATTAAGAGGGAGGGGAGGAAATTCTGTTATTTACAAACTGTTTTCTAGTTGGCCCGCCTTGCAAATCCTCTTGGGCGAAGGAGTTAATCGGAGCCTCAAGGCAGCCGGCTCTCCCCGACGGCTCCGGGCTCTCCGCCCCTCCGCCGCCGGGGCGCATGGCAAACCCGGGGAGTACCCGGGGAAAGACCCGCGCCTCGCTGTCGGGGCAGCGACACCCCCTCGTTCCACGCCAGGATCCCCTCCGGAGAGCTGGCGGGCGGCCGCTTACCTTCAGGCGGAGGCGAGTCCGGCTGGGTGCGCTCGGGCTGGGGAGCGAGGTCCTGTGCCGCCCTCGGAGAGCCCGTGTCCCCGCGGAGGCTCCGCCGGGCGCGGAGTGGGGCGCTCGGTGCTGCGCCCGGAGGTGGGGGATGCGCCCTCCAGGGCCATGCGCTTCTCTTATATAGTCCACACCGGCGTACTCATTTGAGTACTATCGACTTTAGGTGGGTGGCAGTCGACGGAGACACCTCTGGTAATCACTCTTGGGCTCAGAGAGGGTCTTTTTTGACAAACTTCCTCCTCCCCGTTTGTCCGCCGGTGGATGGCAACTGAAAGCTGCGTTTGAAGTGACTCTGATCTGTTTGTGAAATTAGATTTCCCTGAAGATTGGGGAACGCTTACTAATAAAGCTGCCGGCTCAAGAGATTAAAATGTGCTTTAACTTAGCGGGATTCTCTTGGGAGTACAACAAGGAAACTATTTAATTCCCCCCTTTTTTTATTGAACCGAGAAGCTATGAGCAAAGTCTGAAGTGTGTATAAATTTGGTTATGTTTTGATGGCAAGGAAAGTGGTAGTCTTTGGCAAGTGAATTTACAGAAGCTTGTAAAAGTTTGCTTCTTTCAAGCAGCTTTTTTAATTTTTGACAATGAGACTTAACAAAAAGCTAGCAAAAATGGTACTAAGCTAATGAAACTATTAAACCCACAGGTTAAAAAACTTGCCTCCTAAAGCCCTAAATAGACAAGCCAAAAATTAGTGAATAAAATCTCAACTTTCAGAGACCAGTTGTATGCAGGTGGTCTTGATAGATTGAAAAGCAATGCATGTTTTTTAAATTATACCAGACAATATTTTATATTATGAGAGATTTTGCAAGTATAACTACTTGTCAGAAGTTACCACTTAGATATTTACTTAATAAGAGCTGGAGAAAAAGAAAAAATACTTGAGATATCCTTTAAGAAGTGAAAATGGAGAATTTAGATTTGAAAGAGAGTTAAACTATTCTGAATCTGTCTGGCATACATTTCCCTACAAACTTTATCTCTTTCCCTAAATACTTTCATTCATACCCTTCTCTGGTTATCTCAGGCAGCACAGACTCTGGGTGTATCTCATAGGGACTGTGTCATTGCTGGTGATGGGAACCAGCTTCTTCACCACATCCTCCTGTGCTTGTGCCATCCTCACTCACCTTTGGGGGTGTGATCCCACAAAGATCAGAGGTCCAACCAAGTTTAACCAGTAAAGGCTTGCAAAAGGTTTTATCACACAAATGTTTTTAGAGGTCAGTGTACTGCACTAGATACACTGGTCTGACCTGTGGATTCCCAGGATAACTGAAGCAAGGTGCCATTCTTTTCCTTGCTACATGATTTCCTGCTTTTGCATCTTTATTGGGTGCATATAAGGAGTTTAATTTTGTCAAGCTGATGGTTAGGGTGAGTGAAGAGGGAAAGGGGAGCAGTCATAAGCTGAGAAATAAAGCAGCATATTAATTAACCAGCTCCAAAATTAATTCCAAAGTTTCTCTCCATTTGCTTATTTGTTTCTATTATTTTATTTTTATTTTGGCCTCAGAGACACATATTGACACCACGAAATGGGACTGAATTCTTCTCTGGAACCTGCCAAAGTATTGCCTTAACACGAACTCAGTCAAGGGACTTCTCCAGAGAAGATCTAGGGAGTCTGCAGACTGCCATGGTTGACTATGCAATCTTCCTGGACAACATCCTGGAGCTGCTAGTTTGGGCAAGTTTGTAACTCCTTCATCAAAGATTGCCAAATATTTCACCCCCACTCAGTGAGTTCCTCAGATACAAACGCTGCTGCAAATATTAGGGCCAGTAAATTTTGTTCTTTAATTTACATGTTGATTATTGAGGGTTTTAAAGTTTTGTATTGGAACCCAACTAAGCTCTTTACCATTATGAGCCGTCCAGTTTTACCCTTGTCCTTTACCTCTGCTGTAAATTATTTCTCTCCTTTGGAAGAGCTGCATCCTTCTTTCTTTGGATGGACATCATACCCAGTCAGAGGGCAATGAACTGTTTCATAATTAGTTTTAAGTTAGACAAAATTGACAGGTAGGTTGCTTCATTTCTTACCAATTTTTTATGTTATCCTTTGGTATTTTCAAAAGAAGAAACTAGAAGTCAAGAGAGTGGGTGTCCTGCAGAGCAGCTTGAGAGGCAGATTTATCAGGCCTTGAAATTGCTGCAAAGATTTCCGTTCACTTTTTTAAGAGTTGGGACAAGCTTTAAAATGAAAAGAACCAATTAGAACCATAGCACATCTAAATCACAAGTTTTAAGTAGCTTTTTCAGATTTTTTCTATGCTCAAGAACCTTAAAGGCTTGTTTAAAAACAAAGCAAACAAAAAGATTTGTTTTCTATTATGGTGCAAAGCCTTGTCGCTTTTTAAGTTGTTTTGATATTTGAATTCATCAGAGAGCAGTTGAAAGAAGGAAGACCAGACTGCATCCAGAGGATGATGTTTTACTAATCCCAGGCAATTCTGGCAGGATGAAACCCCATTCTCATTGTGCCTTTTGTTTGTAGCTCTAATGTTTCTCTTCATCATTATATGGAGTAAGAATGTCAGCGTGAGATTTACATCAAAGAGACCATCTTAAGGCTTCACTCAGCATCTTATTTAGGAACAGAAAACTTGTTAGTAGTGAGCCTAAATAAGTCCGATAATTTGCTTCCTGTAGCTAATGGATTTAAACAGGTACATCACATTATTTTTCCTGTGACATGTGCTTTTTATTTTCTAGTCTGCCTGAGCCACAAGTTTGTCTGACTGAAGTTAAAAGCAAACTAGTTATGTCAAAGTATTACAGGGCTGACAGGGACTCAGAGAGATGATCTAGTGCTTTCCCTTGCTCAAGGCAGAGGCAATTGTATCTACATCATCAGGGCTCAGTAAGAAACTTTTAATTTTTCCCATCAAGCTCAACACTTCATCACAAATCCATTAAATGAAAAATTTTGGCTTAGAAGTGACATTTTACCTCAGGATTTACACTGAAATATAAAAATTATCTAAATGTATTCCCAAAGCACACACTCAAATAAAAGACAGGCTAAAGATTTAAAGTTTAGGTGTCTTGCTGTCTCTAAATAAATCTGTCAGCCAAAGATTTCCATGGCCACTCATCTAAATCAAGAAGAAAACCAGAGAAAACCTGTTTCTGTTGAAGTTCATGGGAATTTTCCTGTTGACTTTGTAGAGCAGGGATTTAATGCAGGGTTATTACTAAAGGAGAGGTGAGGAAGTGAAAAATCACCTCAAAAAACCAAACTTATTGGCCAAGGCAGTAAATTATAGATGGCTGTTGTAATTTCTGATAAGTAACAGAGGATTTCCAGCTGTTTTAAGATCACAGTATTTCCTTAAAATCAGAGTTTTTACACAGCCACATACATACATGCCTGTTGAGGCTCAGTGAAGAGGACTTGATCAGATGGCCTTTTGAATACCTTTTGCAGTCCTTTATTTCTATGAATCTATAGGATTTTTTGCAAGTGGCTTTTAAGGCACAGAACATGCTAATGAACTGTCTGACAGGGGAAGGCCATGAAGTTAAAATAAAACAGTTTTACTAAAAGAGATGTGAGAATCAGTGTGCTGTATATATACATATATCTTAACTGAAAACTCAGAGTATCTCATAACTTGATGCTATTTTTTGAACATTTTTGGTAGAAATAGCACGGCAGAGAACTGTGGTCTGTTCTTAGTCGAATTTTAGGTAGCAGCTTCCGGTGGTTATTCTGTACCATAAAGATCATCCTCTTTCCCATTAAAGAATAGCACATAAGTTTTACTATTCCAAAATATGTAACTATTTTTGACTACAAAGCTATAATGATGTTTACTGGCCTTATCATTAAGAAATTTTACCATGGAGTCACCACCTTTAAGTTTAGGGGGTATTTCGCACCTGGAGTTAAGATTTAATGAATCATTTTTGTTGAACCTTTGGCTCCCCTGTGCTCTGAAAGGCTCACCTGGAAATGTGAAGAAGTTTCTGACATAGAGATTTTGAACAATAACCTGAAGACTAACCCACAAGTTGTTCAGCAGCAAGCAAAGAAGATATCGGGAGAAAACCGAGGAGCAGAGATTGGTAGGACTGTGAAATAAGTCCTTCTTTATTCTTTTATTTTTTTCTGAAACAGTTTCAGTAGTGAAGGTTCTGTTTCTGCACTGACTGATTGGGAAACTAGGACTGTTCAATTGAAGGTGGCACATGGGATAAACTACCAAGTCTGAGTCTATAGAAGTTATTTCACAAGAATCTAATGCAAATAGCTTTTTCTCTTAGTTTAACTGATATTGAGAACTTAATAGCAAGAAATGAACGAGGTTTGCCTTTTAAATTGTTTCCTGGACAAAATCTTCTGCAAGCTTTTCAAAGAAAAATGGAAAAACCTTGACAGATTTTGCAGGACCTGAGAGTGGTGTGCTGAGGGCCGAGCAATAATCAGTTGGACCAAAAGACCCTTTGAACTACTTGCAGTCCTTCATAAACGCTGGAACATGATGATGGGAGAGCAATTATTTGTATTAGTGTGAGTCTGAAGACTGTCAGTTTGGCTTATTTTAGAAAATATCCAGTAGTGACTTGGTTTGTTGTCAGCTCTTGATTTTGACCAGAATTAAATTTACGAAGGACCCTCCCCTCCAAGAATCCTGCTGCAGGCACCTGCTGTTGTCTGACCCCAGAATACCAAAAATAGATACCAAAGTGTCCCAATGGTTTGAGTCTTTTTCTTTTTAACCCAGATCCTCAGCTCTGTCAGATGCACTGCCAAAGACAAAAGTTCTCTTTCTGAGGTAATGACAGCTCATTACACCTGTCATTATAGCAGTTAAAAGAATTTATTTGCAGATGCAGCAGGTTTAAATTAAATCTCTTGCCTGGCACAGGAGACATCTTCACCACATGCCCTTTGTGACAGCAGATTCATGACAGCAACTTTCTGACACCACCAGAAAGCTGACTGGTGACCAGAATTACTGTGCAGGTGACATGGCTTCCTCAAAGAGATCCATCTGCCCAACATGTGGGCCATCCATCAAAGGTTTCCGTTCAACACCACCAAAGACTGGGTGACATTTTCAGCGTTTGGTTATCAAGATTTTACATTCAAATCATGGAGCCCCTGATTCAGGAAAAAAAATGTTTAATTTCATCTTGCAATGAGAGCCTTCGTCAGGGGAACCTGAACCTAGGGACTTTTATGGATGGAAACGTTCAAGAGCAGCCTTCACTGCAGATGTAGAATCACTCCAGGTGTGCTGCAGCAGAGTGGCCTGAGTTTAGAACTCACTGACCTCCACCACTGAAGTAATCAAATTTTCCAAAAGAAAATTCGGATATAAATGTTGTGTCAGTGATGAAAGAGGAGGCTTGAAAAGTTTTAGAGAAACTGGAGGGACCAGCCCAAATGAAAAATTCCTCCAGCTCAGGTTCATGTTTCTTCCAGAGCAAAAAGTTAATACATCAGATGCCATTCCATACAGCAAAGGTATCTTTTGATTTTCTATTACATTAAGGATAGATTTCCACAGCGGTCTCCTGTGAATCCTTGCTGATTTCTTGTCTGATTTCTCAGCAGACTGGCAAACTTTCCAGGCCTGCTGCATATTGATGGCTTCAATGCAAAAGATTTCTAAGAAGCATTTGACTTTGTGCCACTTGACAGCTAAGACAAGAACTTTGAAAGTTAACATGGTCTGAATTCAGTGGATTAACTGGTTCACTGAGGAGCTTCATATTAAAAATATTAGTGGAGTAACGTTGTTTTTTTGTATAAAATGCACAGTGTTGATTTGGAAAGAGATTTTCAGCAGGAATTGATTTTCAGACTGGCAAGATGTAAAGAAAATTGGTCTTGTTTTGCAGGCCAGTATTGGTTCTGAGACTGAAGGGGGCACAATCAATCAGAACACAGCCAAATGCAGAGAGTGAAGATCCCTGAGGGTGGATTCCTGCCTGAAGAAGAGTTGGCCAAGGCAATGCTGCTGATGTCCAGAAAGAAGAATCTCAAATAATACTGTTTCTCACTGATGAGACTGCTGATCAAATCTTATACTTCAATCATCAATTCACACCTCAGGAAGAATAACAAAAACTGGAGTCAAATTAGGAATATGCTTTCAAGTTTGGAAAAAGTACTTTAAGGCAAATGACTCAAGTTTATCAGAAAGAACTTTGAGCTTGGTCTAAAAATAGGTACTCAGAAAACAGAAATTTGTTGTTCGAAATCTCTTTAATATAGGAACATGAATTTGTAAAAGACCATCATGGTCATTCAGTCCATAAGCCTGGAGTTGTAAGAGTGCAATGCAATAGAGACCTACTTCAAATGGAGTATAAAGCTTGCCTTCCACATGTCCCTACAGACTCCAGATGACACAGAATTATTAAATAGTCTAGAGCAAATTTAAAATGCATGTAATGGGCCAAAAGTAAATCTATTACATCTGAAGGCAGTTCAGGAAAAAAATCCAGAACAATGCCAAAGCCTTAAGGCCTTGTAGGAGTAGGGGATTTTTAAAATAAACTAACCTGAGGAAGCAGATCATCCCCTTGCTATGAATGTCAGAATTCTTCTTCCTACCTGACCTAGAGGAAAAATTTCATGATGACTCCAGCCCTGGTGACTGATTTAAAGCTGAACCTGTGATTATGATACACTAGCCAAGCAGCTGAGAATCTAATAATTTACTAATGGATTTTTTTGTCATATTGTCTCCAGCTGTGAAAGTCTCCAGTGACTCAAAGGGAAGGGAAAAATACCAATCTGTTCCTCCTCTCTGCCTCCTGAGGCAAACGAGGCATCAAAGGGACATGTAAGGAATAGTTCCTATTTCATCAGGTGAGAACATGGGGTTAAAGCAATGGAAATTAAATAGGTGAGCAGTGCTCCTATAACGTCTAAATTCACTTGGATATAGTCACTCATTATTTTTAACAGAATACTTCTAGGTATGGCTCTGTTCTGGTTACAGGGGCAGTGGGACCAATGGCTTTATCTTCTCCCTCTGCATCCCCACCCCCCAGATTGCTTATTAAATTAAATAATGGTTCAAAGGAATATTTGATTTTCCTTATTTCTGAATATGTCCATCCTTTCATAAAAGTTATTTTGTAAAAATCCATAGCCAAAGGCAGAGAAAAATCACATTATAACAACTTACATGAAAGTCTTTGGACCTTATGAATAAAAGAAATAAATTGTTTTAATTTGTTAGCATCAGGTTTAAAATGTTTTTAAGGACCTTGCCATATTCCTGATCCCAGCTAAAGCTTTTGATGACCATAAATGGCACTAATGAATTACACATTATATAATTCATATGTGGTTTTTTCTGGTAAGTTTGAAAAACAAGCATTTAATTTTGCTTCCTTTCTGTATTGCAAGACTGCACAGTTGAAGAACTCAGCTCCAAAATCATATAAAAAAATAAAAGAACTAGATATTCCGAACCCTCTTCAGTTGTGTCCTTTTTTCTCCTCTTTTCTAATGTCCTTCCTGCCATGCTACTCCTAAATCTAAAATCATTACCTCGCCTAGTCCTTCAACTGCCTCAGCTTCTCCTTGGTATATATTTTTTGATTCTGCCTTCCTCTTTTCAGCCATCCATCCCCCATTCTTTTTTTTTTTTCTTTTCATTAGAATGACACATGACACTACAGCTGAAATATCAAATGCATTCACTCATGCAGTTTTTTACATGTCCCTTATATTTCTAAGAAAGAGAACGCTATTAACTAAGTTATTTGTTAGCAAGGAAAAGATTAATAAACATACTAAACACAAACAAAATCTCTGCTAAACTAAATTTTCGTCCTGAACTACGACAACTAAATAAAGAAGCTAAGTAATACTTTTTATTTATTTTTATTATTTAATTTTAATAATGATTTTCATTTTGGTAGTGGTGATGTTTTTCTTTTTTTTCTTTTCCTGTGAGATTCTTTTTGCAAATTGACTTGGACGTTTTTAAAAGAATAAAGATTGACTGACAGAAAATCAAGCTGTGTTAATTACGTGGTGTATTGTTGTTGGAGATTATTTTCAGTCTAGTTGAAACTAATATTAAAACTGGAAGTTGTGCTGAGGTTGTACATTCCTTATTCTGAATTACTGCATCTTTTGCCACAAATCCTGTCAGTGTGACCCTGTGGGAGCTAAGCTGTGCCTACATAATAGCTTCCACTGGATCCCTTTCTGTTCACTAGAAAAGGGATCCCCAGTTCAGGTAACCCACTCTCCATCAGTGTCATCTCTCTGTCCAAATGGGACCACTTCTGACATAGGAAAGGACCAAATGGAGAAGAAAATAAAGAAAAAAAAACCCCAAATATCTATTAAACCTTTCCAATCATGGACAGGATTAATACAAGGCACACCATGATCATAGAGTCATGGGAAAATGTGGGTTGGAAAAAAAAGCCGAACTGGCTCGAGTAACAGTTTTGAGCTGAAATTAGTTCCTAATGGCTGATTCCCCCACCTAGCCCAGTGCACAGCTCACAACTCCTCTTGGGAAAAATATGAAGAAGTGGATACCATGGAGATGTCAGTGAATTGCTGGTTGCAAGGGAGAGCAGGGCTGCATCTTCCAGAAGCATTGCTGACTTACAGTGTTCAAAGATTTGCACGCCCAGATGATGCTGTGGTGCTCTCTGGCCATCACAACAATGCTTGAGTGCACTTGCCATTTCAACCATTCTGACAAATGTATAAGATTTAAAGATATCCTCATATTTTTCTAAACATAAAAGCCAAAGGCAAAGCAATTCACTAGTCCATGGAGAGCAAAAGGAACTAAAGACCTTTATGAGGGATGCCCTGCTTTTCTGTTCACCTTCCCAGGTCTAGAGAGAATTGACTCAGCAGGAAGTGGACCCAGAACTGCATTTGCTACTACTCCATCTCTCCTCTCTCATCTCCTGTTTTCCTTCCTCCACAACTCTCATTTCATTATCATTGCAGGAATTTGAATATGCTGCTGAGCAAACTGCACAAGGCTCCTGCAGCAGTTGTGTCAGCACTCACCTGCTAGGCACCACCAAGATATGCAAAATCCAACAGAAAGCTAGGCAAAGGCTATATTTCCAAAGCCCTTACTTTCCTACAATTCTAAATAAAAATCTATCATACAGATTTTTCTGCCAGATGTGATGTTTAGACAGTTTATAAAACACTATGAAAAAAATGTGTTACTAAACTTAGGGGATCTGAGATAAGCAGATCTCCCTGGCCCAGACAAAGACCCTTAGCTGTTTGAGGAGAAAGACTAAGATTGGGGATAGCCTTCCACACTGCCTGCCAGCAACATATGGATC
This sequence comes from Grantiella picta, assembly GCA_013397955.1. Taxonomy (NCBI): domain Eukaryota; kingdom Metazoa; phylum Chordata; class Aves; order Passeriformes; family Meliphagidae; genus Grantiella; species Grantiella picta. Next base: position 2,342,591 of record VZRM01005611.1, read on the forward strand.
TATACTAAATCTGATTTCAGGAGGTTTAACTTATTTGGCTGTAAGTGCTACTAAATATTTGAAGAACAATTTACATTAAAAAAAAAAAGAAAAAATCCTTTTTTGCTTTGTGTGACAACGTGTCAGCTCTGTAAGGTAGAAGAATAAATACTGCACTTAATGCTGGAAAAGAAAGAAGAATATGGATGTCTCTGACAAATGGCTCCAGTGACACGGTCGAAGCACTCCCACTTGATTATCTGAAACAGCTACCTATCTAAAGTGAGCATTGCAGGTATTTTAGTCCCTAGCACAATCTCCACCCAGTAGATTACTTAAACAACAAAACGATGGAGAACTAAACAAGGATTTCATTGTCCCATTAGTTGCCATTGCTTTCTTCAGTTCTATTCACATCACCTTTGTCTCTATAATCTCTTTTTATATTGTCAGGTTCATTGGCAGAAACCTCTTTTGCTTTCTATGGAAAGCTTCTTTTCTACTATTATTATTATTAACAATAATAACACTGAATGAGTCAAGAAAAGAATTTAAGTAGGGAAGATAACAAGCTAGTGGAGGAGGTGGAAAAAAATTGAAAAGAATGTTGAGTGAGTGCAGAAGCAGTAATGCAGGGAGGAGGAAAGATGCAAGGCACAGAAGGGTTAAAAGAGGAGGAAAAGAAAGTCTGAGTCAATGCAGAGTAGGAGGAGGTGATTAAGAAGAAATCAAAAATTTGAATGTAAAAAGGAAGGAAGGATTTTCTAACAGTGAAATCAGAAAGGCAAGGAGAAAGAAATGAAAAGACAGAATAGGCTGAATAGGCTGAAGGAAGGAAGTTGTGCTCCACACCTTTTTTATAAAGTGAAGATGCTGGAGCAAATTAAGAAGGAATGAAGGAATTGGAAAAGATGAGGTAGACAAGAAGGATAGTGATCTGTGGTAGGAAAGGAAATTATGGAAAACAAAAGCCATGTGTTTGACGTAAGAAGGGGAAGAAGCTGAGGTATTGGTTTAAATATTATATTCACTGTATTTTCTTAGAAAATGAAGGTGTCTTTTCACAAGGAGAGTTAAGTTGGAATTGAACATCTGAAAAGGGAATTATAAAACCCAAGCAAACAACTTTTGTATACTGAGGGAAAGGTCTTTACAAGAGTAATACCACTTCAGATATAATCATTTAGGGAAAAAAACCACTGTCAAAATGTCACCAAATACATACCTGAAACATGTATGTATTGGTCAGATACTTTTCGTACACTCTTCTTAAATATAAATTGTCTTAAATAGATTTTGTTTGGTATGTTAGTTGGATTTTATGTCATTTACTAGCTGAAAAAATAGCCCAAAGCAAAACATTTTCTGTGGCATAGGGCATTACAGAGGCATTTGGTTTGCTACTGAGGTAAATGAAAGATTATGAACTTGGCTTTGCTATTGCATAACCCCAGATGATGTTCTTTAGCTATCCTCTACTCACGCAACAACCCTGAGATTTTATAAATTGACTCTGGGCATTTCTGAAGCATGACACACTTATAGCTTTCTAATGACTAAAAGCTAAACACATTGGCTCATCAGGATTTCCCCCAGATTCCTCCCATCCTCTGAGATCATTCCTATCCTTCTGAAATGCCCTGCTTGCTTATTTCTTGAAATACTTGAGTATCTTTCACTACTGTCAGCTTTTGGAACCTCTGTGGCTCTCTTTTAGTTTTTCTTGAGTACAGTTCCTTTTTGAGTACAGTTCTGAGACATCAGCACATCCTAGAAGTGTGCTGAGCACACACTAGTGCAGTCTCAGATAAAGCACACGTTTGGGAAGAGCCCTTCTGCATGCCACAGAAAATTACTTGTTTTAGTGAGGAAAATTACTTTTTTGTCGCTGAAGGATTGCTGCCCCATCAGAGTACGGATTAAGCAGCCCACGTGGATCCTGCAGGAGCCCATAAAAATTTCAACAGAAATAATACAGGTTTGCTCTTGACAAGGCTGTAGCCAGCTGGCTGGCAGCAGGGTGGGATGGTTGCTGTCTCCCCGTAATCCTCCATGTCCCCGTTGGAGCAGCTGGCTCCTTGGGCAGCCAGCAAGCCAGCATGGCAGCTGGGCAGCTGAGCATCCAGGAAAGCAGTTGGAGGGGTGGGGAGCAAAGGAGCTTGGCAGCTAACAAATCAAGAGAGATATTAGGAGGGTCTCCTTCCCATGAAAAGTGTCAAGTTTCTCACTTTTCATCCAGATTCAGGAAGAAATATAAACATGTATGCATACATGTGTCTATATGTAAGCAAAACATGTCTGCATGCATATACACCTATTTTAAAATGCTATTTCTTGTGAGAAATGAAATCCTTATTCCAGCTGACCATAACAAATTTTTGCTGTTCTCTGCCATGAAGATTCTAAGTAGGCAACTAAAGGCCAAAATTAGGGAAGATAATTCCAGGGACCCCAGCTGATTATAAAAAATGCCATGATGTTGTCACTACACATTATTACAATTAAATATGATCCAGGGCATGAAGTTAAATTGATAGAGTAGGGCTTTTTCAGTCCTGCATTAAACAACCATCACCAAATGCTTTTTCAAGGTTTGTTAAGTATGAGGAAAATAGGAAGGCAAGAAGAAATAAATGTTAGTATTATAATTAAATTTTAAAATATGTATGTCTGTGTCAACAATGCTTGTTCTTAAATTTCTCCTGTTCCTATTTGTAAGAAATAACATTCTTCGGTTTGGTAACATTGAGAAAAAAAGATAAAGCGTGAACTGAGAGGATCCTAAGGTCTTTCTAAGGACTTTCTGATAGTGGTTCTTTAAGCCAAGGAGCAAATTAATGGAAATAGTAAAAAAAAAGAATAGCAAAGGCTGAAAATGCTGTAATATGTAAGTTACTGCTTCAGACAGAGGAGCAAGCTCTCCGTTTTGGCAGCTGCTGAAGGAGGTGGCCAGAAGAGCCATAGGAATATCCTGAGGATATTGCTTTCAGCTGGCCAAAAGTACAAGCAGTGTTTTGAGGAATCAAGTCCTGGCTGGCTGAGCCAACCAGACAATGGTTTTGATTAGTCAATGTACAGAATAGAGGAGACAGACAAGACTGAGGCAGAGACACACAGGTATCTACTGTGTGGATGACCATGCACTGGAACAGAATGCCCAGGGAAGCTGTGGAGTCTCCCTCCCTGAAAATATTCAAGAACCACCTGGATGCAATCCTCTTCAATGCTCTCTAGGATGACCCTACTTGAACAGGAAGGTTGGACCAGATGGCCCACTGTGATGCCTTCCAACCTGACCCATTCTGTGATTCTGTGTCTTGAAAGCACAGGTGACTGGCCAGAAGGACAAATAATACAAAAACACAATACTGCATTTTAGAAACTATTTCCCTCCCCTTGTACGTACAACAAGAGAAAATTGTAACAAGAAAGAAGTGTAAAAGATTCAGGAAACGTCCTCATATGAAGATTTGGTTTTCTTGGATATGGAAACCCCTTATTCCCCTAAGCCTTAAACAAATACAGAAAAATGTTATGTTTTTTCTTAAAAAAAAAAAAATCTTTTTTCATAGTCATAGAATATGCTGTGATGTAAAGGAATCACCAGGGTCATCAAGTCCAACTCCTGGCCAAGTTGTCACACAAGATACCCCAAGAGTCACAACATGTGCCTGAGAGTGTTGTCCAACTAAGAAAATTAGTTTCTTGAACTCTGTGAGGCTTGATACTGTGACCACTTCCCTGGGGAGCCTGTTCCAGTGCCCAGACACCCTCTGGGTGAAGAACTTTTTCCTGATATCCAGCCTAAACCTCCTCTGACTCAGCTTCAGGCTGTTCCCTTGAGTCCTATCACTGGTCATGAGAGTGAAGAGATTGGTATCTGCCCTTCATCTTGCCTTCTCAAGGAAGCTGCAGACTGCATTGTCTCCCCTCAGTCTTCTCTTCTCCAGGCTGAACAGACCAAGTGACCTCAGCCTCTTCTCATACGGCTTCACCTCAAGACCCTTCACCATCTCTGTAACTCTCCTTTGGATGCTCTTTAATTGCTTAATATTTATCTTACATTGTAGCTTCCAAAACTGCCCACAATATTCAAGGTGAGGCTGCCCCAGTGCAGAGCAGAGCAGGACAATCCCCCCCCTTGCCTGGCTGGCAATGCTGTGCCTGATGCACCCCAGGACAGGGTTGACCCTCCTTGCTGCCATGGCACTGCTGGCTCACATTCAACTTGCCACCAGCCAGGACCCTCAGGGCCCTTTCTGCAGCTCTGCTTTCCAGCATCTCATTGCCGAATCTCTCCACACAACCAGGATTGCCCTGTCCCAGGCGCAGAATCCAGCACTTCCTCATTGAACTTCACATGGTTGGTAGCTGCCCAAGCCTCCAATAGGTTGAGGTCTCTCTGCAGGACCTCTCTGCCCTCAGAGTCGGCAGCTCCTCCCAATTTGCTGTTGATGGCAAATTTATTAGATAACGACGAATTAAAAACACTTTCTTGAAAAAGAGAAATAAGTTCAAACTAAAGCTAGCAATATAACATTTCTTTTATTGATAGAGAATTGTTTCTTCTCTTCTGAAATTCCTCAATAATTTAATACTGTAAACCTGCAACATAAATATATCCATTGATGCCAACATGCTTTGATCCCCTTAATACTGGAAGGCCTCTGTTGCCTCCCACTCTTGATTTTGTTAACAGGAATTTAAGCAGCAATCCTTTCAAGATTAAAGGATTACAACTCTATGAAAATATTTTCTTACGGAATTCAAACAACCATTCATAAAATTTGTCAGGCAGCTTTACTTGCCTTGTACTTCCATAGCACAAGACTCTGAAATACTTGGTCTGTGCTGAGTGGTTTCTTTCTGCAAGCTGGAAGTTCTAAACTTTTTTGTGGTTCAAGTTTACAAATTTTTCTCCACCGCTCCAAGCACCTGAAAAACATTCATTTTAAATGAATAAGAAATGAAATTTTAGGTTATTTGAATCATCATTCTGCTTTTACATAGAATATCAGTTGTTATCTTCTTTGGTGAATCTACAGTGATTGTTTAGGGAACAGAATATCAGCTAAAGTAATTCAAATTCCAGTCTATAATTGGAACACAAATATGTATGAAATTTGGGGCTTCTGAAAAAATACATCAGTTAATTTTCAAGAGGAGCTAACTTCCTTCCATGTGTTTAGGAAGGTCTATAAGCCATTGATTAAAAAATGGAAAAAAAAAATCTTTCTTCCAAATGTGTTTTGACTAATTCTCTAATCTATAGTCCCAATAATGTCATTGAAGAATAAATTTACAAGCAGCAGAAAAGTTTAATTTTCTGTTAGTTACAACAGAATTGCAATTATGACATCACTCATAGTAAAATTATATTATCATATTTCTAGCATAAATAGCTCCAACTTCTAATAAAGTTAGTGATATTGAGCCATTAAGGATGTGTCTAAAATTAGTTTCTAACTATTTATTTGTAGGTATGAAAATCTTTTGAACACTGACCATTCAAACTAAAGGTGTTGAAGAACATTACTTAGTGCATTATTACATTTGTTAGGTCTGTACAATTAGGACCCTTAGATATTCAGATATCAAAGATAAATATTTTAGATATTAATGAGAAGTTTGTCACTTATTTTGTTCTGTCTTTGATTAATTTCATAGCTTCTGCTTGGGATAATTCTCCTTTACATGTTTGAATTGACAGAACTTTCATGCAGCAAGAGTTTCCCTTTTCTTCTTTTAAGACCAGAGTGATAATAATAAACAAAAACATGACAATCAGTGCATTTCTTTGAGATCTCATGGTGCTTCCTCTCACAAGACTTGTGTCATGAGCAGGAATTTTTTTCCCCTCAGGCAACCAAGTTATCTCATACTTGGAAATTCCAATTTTTTAATCCTCTGGAGTTGACCTAGCCAGGTGTTTGTTGGAAATGAGCACAATCTCATGTGAATCATATACATGGAGACTTGCGTCGTAAGAGACAAAACATCAAAGACAAAGAAAACCAGCATAAGAAGTGCACATTTCTTGTGGCATAATACTCTCATTTAAAAAAAAAAATCAACTTTAACAATGTAGAATCTTCAATTCCATGTCAATTATGCAATTTCTAGCACATTTTCTTAGTGGGATAGTAATGTTAGCTTATTTGTTGCCAATAGATGGCAGTGATCACTCAGTTTCCTTCAGAAGTAAAAATTACATAACAAGTGTCTCAAGAGAGATGGGTAGATATTCAGGCAGATACTTCTATAGATCCTGAAGTTATTACTATTATTATGATTACTATTATTAGGCCTTTAACCAGGACATTATCATACTTTCATATGTTCCAGTATCAGTTAGTCCTTGGATTAAGGAACCTTATTTTGGTGCCTCCTTTGAAGTCAACCCCACGGCATGGTGTCAGCCTAGTGGATTGAAGCCTTTCCAGTACACTGTTCGTCCCTGCTCAGGAGGCACTCAGGCAGGTGAACTTCCTTTGCTGCCTCATGGTTTGTAGGAATCTCTTCCCTGCATTCTTCCTTTTCTGGTTTCTTAATGGGCAGCTGCCAAGGGTGACTCAGCAGGCAGTATTCACTCTCTTTGGGAAGGTACAGTCAAAAGCAGAGTTGATGGGCAGGAATATTTGGGGGATGAGAATGGTGAATTGCCTGAATAGATGGTTTGTGTCACTGGTGATGCAAAGGATCTCCTCATCTGTTGTATGGGGTGGATTCAGAATTTCTCCTTTCACTTCCTATAAGCAAAACAGAAATCAGCTGGGATTGCTGTGCCATCAGCATGAAAGAAACAGAAGAGAAAAGCAAACCCTCACCAAGTCACTGGTGGTTTTTTTTCTGATCCAGATGGTACCTACTGGGCTTGAGTGCTCTGTAGCTCTCAGCAGTACAGATGTATTTTCTTGACTGACTCAGAGCACGCAAACATTCCCTCCTTCACAAAGATCAGTCAGCCTCTTCAAGGGTCTGAGTATGCAAATGGTGAAATATGCAACATATTCAAAATCTTCTCTTTCAGCATTTGCACAGCTTGCCAAGACACAAGGTGACTTCAGCTCAAATCCTGTCTCTCACAGATGTATCTTCTCCCAGCATATTTCAGTCCATGTCAAAACATCTCATAGCTTTGGCACAGGAGTTAACCATTTGCTTTGTTTTAAGCACTTCCATGACCATTTTCAGTTGTTTACTTTCCACTGTCTTAGATGAAAATGGTCCCTTCCCAAAATTTTCTTGAGTCTTCAGGAACCTTTGAATTGACTAATCACCACAGATCCATTAAAGGACTTAGACATTTTACTTCTCCTTTAAATACCTAAGTCGGATCTCTAGATCCTCAAAATACCACACTTATCTGCCACCTAATCATGATTCCATCTGTAGTCTGAAGGCACTTCTGTTTTTGTAGGGTCTTTATATATTTGATGATCAGCCAGACATTGTCACTGTACCAGAGTTCCAGCAAAATAAATTAAGAGCTCCTCTTCCAAGTTGAAAGAGGCAACTCTCAGAACAGTATTTGCACACTCACCAGCAAAGGAGAAGCAACAATGACAGCATTTTTCTTATTAACACTGTGGTTAAAAATTTACTTGGAATGAAGAAAATCGAAGCTAGCTCCCTTTTCTGCTTGAAAATAAAAAGCTTTGAAATTTGACAGGTGCTCCAATCTGTACAGCCAAAAATTCACAGGAATTCACAGGAGGTGAATGCATTTCTCCTCCTTTCTAAAAATTTCCCAAGCTATTAACTCATTTTCCTCTTTCAACACTTCTTTTCTCTTTCCCACCACCATTTAGATTGCATTAACATTTTCCTAACTACAGGATAAGCATCATGGATATGAACATCATAAGAAAGAAATATCTATTTTCCTGCCTTGAGCTAAATGCCTGACTTCCTAGAGGAACTAGTGATGGTTGCAGATCCATGTCAGAGACTTACAAAAAGATAAAAGGGATGTGCACCTATAGTACCTGCAAGTAACAACTTGAATTTCTGCTTCATTTCTAGTCCAACTGACTGAATTTGGATCCTGCACATATTCCCTAGTCATAATGTTCTCCTCTACTCAGTGAACTAGGTTCTCCAGATCTCATCTGCAGTACTGATTAACATGAACCAGTAAATATGTGAGGAGAAGTATTTAGTAATTTTGGTGTCTTAGGATGGGAACATCTTGGGGGTTTAATAGGGATCATGGTAGGGATGAACAGGCATTTCTCACCTGCCAAGCTTCTAATGCATTATTGCAAACATGTAGATGTTAATTTTCTTTATGTGGCTCAGTAATGAATCAGCTGATATAGTGACATTTTCATTCAGATCCGAAATATCACCAAAACACCTGCTCAAGCTATTTCAATATTTGCACTCACATGCTCATCTGGAAGTCAAAGATGTTATAGAAAGCAAAATTTTTGTTGAAAGGTTTTAATGTTCCCACTTCCCCTAATTCAGGCAATGCAACTTGCCTTATGTATGTAAGAAAACATTTAAAGGAAGACTGAGCAAGCCTTCAGAAAAAAAGCATCAAAGGTTGCCAGCTACACAAAGGAATGTGTCTTGAAACATACACATATATATATACAATTTAAACCATTCTGAATAAGTTTGTAAGACAGAATCATATCAATTTTTTTCTTTCTTTGGACAGTATTTTCAGAAAGAAAGTTGAACTATTTTTACACTGACTGTTTGGACCAACCCTTGTAAAAAATCTCAATACATCCATTTGAACTGCTATTTTTACCACTGGAAAGTTTATATTATTCCTCTAAAAGAAGTATAAATCTTTTCCTATGTGATAAAAATATATTTTTGAACTTGGTTGCTTCCATCCTTACCTTGAAACACAAAAGAAGAGTACCTAAATATTAGGTTTCCATTAAAAAAAAAACCTGGTTTATTTTGTCCTTTAAAGAGAAGAGCAAATAAGCATATATTTATTCTCTTGATAATTATCTGTGGTGGGTTAACCTTGACTGGATGCCAGGTGCCCAGCAAAGCCACTTTGTCACTCCCTTCCTCTGTAGGATTTAACTCTGTGGGATTTGGTTATGAGGATAGAATAGAAACAAGAGATCTCTAAAGATGGGTTTTGGAGCATGGGAGTTTATTGTGAAAGAGAGTGAGTGTGAGAGGCCTGCTAGGCTGCACGACACAGCTCAAAGCAGGTCAGAAAAGCAAGAAGGAGAGAGAGAGAGGCAAAAAGAGACCGATTTGCCATTTACAATACAGTAAATCATCTTCTGTGTTGAATATTCTAATTCTCTTTAACCAATCTAAGACAAGCTACAAACCCTACAACATATACATATAACCTATAAGAATCATCACTTTACCATATGGGGTTATATTTTAAACCTTAAAAAACTGCTTTTTGGAACCACTGCCAGGCAGGCAGGGTCTGCTCTGACCTTTGGACCTGCCGATAGGCAGAGGGCATTGTTGTGTCAAGAAGGGGGGATTACCTTCAGTGGCCATACCATTGTTTCCTAGTTATTAATCAACTCAAAGCTTGTCTTCATCTCAATCTTGCTTTACTTTCCATATTTTCAGCATCTTTTGCAAGGTAATCGTATCTATAAGGCTTTCCTATTTCATCTTCCCCAACATTCCTCAATTGGACAGGGGAGAGAAAGAATTACAATGAAAAGCTTATAAGGAGAAAAAGAAAACCCAAACCTTCACCACACCCCTGCTTTATTCCCAGGATTAACTTTACTCCTGAATTCTCCACCTCCTCTCCCTCTTTCTCCAGTGGTCTGCAGACTTTCTCTCTCCCAAATTATCACTCCTCTCTCCCACTGCAATTGCTGTTGTGCAGGTTTCCTCCCCCTGATCTTGGCTTAAATCCATTATCCCAGAGGCACTGCTACCATCACCGATGGGCTCGGCCCTGGCCAGTGGCAGGTCCACCCTGGAGCCACCTGGCATTGTTTTCTTTAGTTATAGGGAAAGCTTCTGGCAGATTCTCACAGAAGCCACCCCTGTAGCCCCCCTGCCCCCAAAACCTGGCCACGCAAACCCAATACATCATCTGACACAAAGAATATAATGCTGGCTGAAGTTCTTTCCCATCCTTTGAAATGCTTTGGGATTTAGGTTCAGTCAGTGTAACCTGCAGCCCCATAAACAAGATAACATCACAGACCTTCACCATACCACAACAGAAGAGGATTGCAAGACTTACATGCAGCATTATACTTAACTCTGACCACAGAAGATGACTACTAAAGGCTTCACTTAAAAGGCTACATTTACTTCTCCCCATTCTCATGCTTTCTCTATCACTGTGCTAGCAGCTTTCTGGGCCAGCTGAGGCAGCTCCATGATCCGTCAGACCCCTGCCTCTTGCATTTGGTGCTGCCTCCACTCTGTACTCTGCATTGACTCCCTAATCTAAACTTTGAAAGAGCTCATTATCTTCCCTGGTAAAGGAGAGAACAAACCCATTAAGATGATTTGAAAACATTGGGGCAGAGATATCAAAAGGAATTCTGAACATTTCTGTGTGAGGAGACAGAAGACATTGGGTACAGTCTAAACATAGGATGCAAGGAAGAAGGACGAAATTCCAGCCAGATGGACACAAGGGACAAGGCCAGAACTATGGCCAGAAGCAACAGGAAAAAAGGGTAGGGACAACACTGCAGTGGAAGACAAGCGAGCATCCTTACATGGATAGGAAGATTGCTGGAGTGGAGTCTGGACTTAGAAGTGAATTAACAGACTTAAAAGACAAATCAGAGAGATTGGTACAATAGTGACTAGAAACGATGGGAGCAAATTAAATAATTTCTGTAAGGATTTCTTTGTCTTGGAAAAAAACCCACGAGCTTTAATTTTTAGCCTCTAGCCTCTCTCCTGAGAGTTGCTTCAACATTATCAAAGTGCCATAGATGGTGATGACAGCAATTTTAGCAGGTTAGTCTTTATATTACACATTAGAACAACAAGTGAGTGCTTCAGTTGAGAAGGTCATGGAGGAGCAGATAAGCAATGCAAAAGGGATGTTGTTCAAGGTCATCTTCTAAAAGCTTTAGCTTTAGCAATGAATATAGCAGACTTGCTTTCCATTATATTTATGAAATAATTTTTATTATAAAATGTATTAAATATAACCAAATTGCCTTATGTTAAATTTATGTTCTCATAAATTGCACATGATAAAATACAGCAAAATTTCTGTTATAAAAAACTGAGTAACTTCAAATGGGACCTCCCTTACTTTGTTATGAAGTAAAAACAGATGTAATCTGATATTCCTTCCCATATAAACTAATCTGGTCTGGGTATGCTCAGGAGAACTAGTAATTAGTGGCAGAAACAGCTCATGAAAGACAAAAGGAAAATAGCAAATAATCCATTGTATTTTTAGGATGCCTCCAACATGACAGGCTCAGGTGAATTGGGTAAAATTTGAACCCAAAACAAAGAACTTGTATCCAATGTCCTTTATAAGAGCTCATTCCTTTGTTGCACCTGTTTCATATTTGGTACCAATAATATCTCCTCCAACATCATTCCCCTTTCAGTACTATTCAAAAGGAGAAGAGAATGGAAAAGCAAGGATAGAATCTGAAACAGAAGTCAAAGAAATCAAGTTGAATGTACTTTTCCCTCCTGCCCTAGCTTTCAAAACTAATTAGACAGCAAGCTTTTAAAAATTAGTGTACATATATTGCTGAATTTCTCTTCATATATAATTCTATGTTTAATTTCTCATTAGATCTCTTTTCTACTTTGACTCTAAAGAATCAGCCAGAATCACAGATCATATTTTTGACATGTGTTTCACTTGATTTTATTACAGTGTAAAATTTCAACTTAGCTGTGGCCACTATCACCACTTCACCAGTCAGGATCATTTCCACATCACACAGAGAAGTTCCAGTGGATGCTGATCCTGTTAACTGTAGGTGGTTTAGTTCCTTTAGTACCTTTTTTTAAGATTCCTTCTCTCTTGTGTGTTCTGTGCACTGGCATAACTAGAAGAAAGTTTACAGAAGACTTGGGGCTAGGTTTAAATCTACTCATTTCAAAGGAATGGCTATGTTAAAATAAAAGATCAAAGTCAACATGCCATGAAACAACAAATGCATTTTAATATTTCATCCAAAATTTGTAACTGTCATTTAGGCTCTGTCCTAGAGTAGTTATCTTAATGATAACATAGCGATTTGTTCAATCATGACAGATATGTATTACCTTCCTCTCCTGGTTTCTGGCTAACTTGCTATGGGTCTAATTAGAAAAATCTCATTTGCTAACCCCAAGCATTTCATATTAACTCACAAAAATTAAAACACAACACAATTTCTTTATAAACAGGATTTAAATCTTAGAATAAACACATTCTCAGGCATATAAATAAAGGCTAAAAACTCAAAATACTTTCTATAAAAACACTATGCACTTCTAACCTACAAAGTTTAGAAAGGGTAAATGCAATAAAGATCACACTACTAAAACAAAATTATCAGCTGGGAAAAATAATTAATTACCAGCTCTAACTAAATTTTGAAATTATTAGACCCAGAGCTGACCAGCTTACTAAGAGTACGAGCTGTTGCAAATAGAAAAAAGGTGGTCAAAACTCTAATATTACAGCCATAGACCTTAGGGATATAAAACTGGATGGCAAAAAAA